>JARHVA010001140.1:1420000-1935000 GCA_037957365.1 Torreya grandis | reverse complement strand
ACTAACATGCTGGTGTAGCCACATGCTCTATGACTGAAACCTAGGTGGAGGCTCGGATACCACATGTAATGAATTGTTATACCAAAACCTTGAGGCCTTAGTGAAATTTGCACATTAGGATCATAACAAAGGACCATTCACAAAAATCTAAAGGGTAAATTTTTTGGAAAAGTGGACCATTTCAAAAAGTTTGAAGGGTAGGTGGATAGATACATTTATACTGAAGGGTAGTTCAAAAAGGTCACAAGGTCCATTATATAAAACCTGCAGGGCACCTTCCCTTTAGGAAAGTCCATTGAAATAATTTTTAAGGATCACTTGTAGATAGCTTGAAGGGCTCTTCCTTTTGAGAAAGTTCTTAATAAAAACCCTAAAGGAAACATTGGAAATAATCTCAAAGGGTATGTTCCCTTTGGGAAATTTAACTTCCAATAATGTCAAAGGGAAATTTCTCTTCAGGAAAGTTGTTATCAAGAAAAAGGAAACAATTCCTTCAAAAAACTTGTCTGAAAGAAATTAATGATGTGAGTAGAAAATTTGAAAATCCCAAAGGGAAATTTAGGAAGGAATGGTTCAAGACAAAGGCCTGAGACAATTCCTTCATAATTTTCATCTGAAGGAAATGAATAATTCCTGTAGGACCAAGAATGAAGAGAAAAGTCCTAAGGCCAAAAGATAGGAAAAATCTAAAAGGAAAAGTATTTAAAGAAAATCCTGAAGGACAAGAATTCCTTCAAAAAAAAATTTGAGGGAATTGTCTAAAGTAAAGGAACATAAATAAAAGGCCAAAACAAATAAGTGCATGGCAAAACTAGAGGCAAAAGTGACAAGCTAAATAAATGCCAAAGGAAAGTAGACACAGGAAAGCCATAGACAATTTATCCAAAAAGAACCAAAAATAAAATGCAAGAAATTTCAACTACCAATAAATAGATTAATGCATTAAAAATCATGAAAAGTGCCCCATAAATAGGATTAGACATGTCCAAGACATGCATCCATTTCAAACATGAATCTTTTAGTTTTAAAATAGAGACTCATTTGCATTAAGAATTCAAGAAGTTTAACATTAGAGAACTCAACACAAAATTACATGCATGCACTCTTTTTAATCTAATCCTTTCAAACATTTACAGTAGTTCAAGTAGAGTTATAAATATGAATGTGGCATACATTTTTCATACAAGTAGAGTTGACTATTCTTAATTTATAGAGTTGACTAGTTATCAAGTACCACATCTACTCATGCTTTCCGCACAAAGGAGGACTTCTCTTGTTCCAACTGAGCTTCAAATTACTTCAAGCTTGATTTAATACATCTAATATTGGTGTAGATTTCATGTATAAGGTAGATTAGTCCAAGCTTGAGCCCACATCCACTTTCAATGCCAAAGGATTTTTCATACAAGACAAAAGATAAGAAGATATTCTTAGAAGGCTTTGTTATCTTGGCATAATGGAAATTAGACTTGGTTAATAAAATATTTGGCCTCCTTTTCTATGTTTAGTTACAACCTCTTGGCTATTGTATTATTTTCTATACAAGTTGGCTTTTTAGCCTTGAATTATATCCCTTTTTTACCAAGATCAAATTCTTCCAAAGATTGAGTTTGTAACCTTTTTTCAAATTAATAGAAGGACTATTTTTATTTTCTAGAATGTGGGTATAGTGTATTCATGTCATTGATTTGTATAAGTGATAGAATTTCTCTTCCTTGTCAATTCTTGATTCTTACCTAGCAGCATAGTTGATCAATTTATGCAAATCATGTTCTATGTTTGATGTCTCTTGGTTGAGTTTACAGTGGATATAAGTGGTTATTTAGTGCCTTAAATAAGGTTTATTCTTTCATTTCCCTCAATCTTGGATCACCAGATAAAACCTTTTCCTAAAATACTTATGCATATTGATCAATTGGAGTTGAAAGTTCAGCCATTTTCCTATTTAAATTAGTGTTCTTAGGAGCTCAAATTGATTGGATCAATCAAAAAATATAGGTGTATCACCATCATTAGATAGGATTTTTGTTCAAGTTTATCTCTCTTTTCTTGGAATTTTGTAGTGTAGAGAAAATATCCTAATTAATACACCAAAGGGAGATAGCCTTTAGAATCTAGAGATTTAATCCTTTGATTCTATCACCCATCGCCTAAGATTGTCACCATGTTTTAGTAGATTGTGAAGACCTGAAACTACCTTCACAGGAGTACAAGTCTAATTGATAATAGTTTTTGGCACACTAAGTGGGATCAATAAATAAATATTTTATAGATCTGAAGAAGTTTGAAGCTAAATAAAAAATTTGTAGGAGATGAGAATAGTCATCTTCATCAGAAGCTAAATATTCTTCAAGTTACAGAGTTCATAGCATCATTCAGGTAACTCTTTCATGCCAAAAGTTACCACAAGGTTAGCAAGTAAAGGTATTTCTTTTGAATTTATATCTTATAAGAGATCAAAATTTAGGAGGGCAAAACCATATCCTCAAAAATAGCATTTACCTCCTAGTCATCCTACTGTTCTAATCACTACAATCCCCATTACCCAAATGGCCATCAAAAATCAAGTGTTTGCTCCACTCAATAGAGATATCCTAATGAATTTAGCACAATTTGATGACATTTTGGTGTTTTCCCTCAAGATCATCCCATTCTTCTTAGGATAAAATAAAATAACCCCTATTGAGTATATCTAAGATGTGGATAATCTTTGTTCAGTCCATAATGTTGTTGAAGATAATGTTTCTATTAGATTTCTTATTTCCTCCTTCAAAGGAAAAGCATTGCAATGGTATAGAAACCTTCCAGTAAACTTCATTTCTACCTAGGATGAATTAGGTGCATCCTTAGTCAAATAATTTGAGGATAAATCTGATCACTGATCTTTAGTTAAGTGATTGACCACCATAACAAGGGTTCCTCATGAGTTCATGTCTAATTTTAACCTTAGATTTTAAAAGATATGGATTAAAATACCTGTGTTGATAATATATCCTCTGAATATGCATTTTTGTACTATATAAAAGCCCTTAATTCTAACATTAGTGTGATGATACAGTCCATGGGTGGTACTGCCTTGCCAAATGCTTATGAAGTTATAATAAGGGAAAAAAATAGTTTGATACAAGCCGGTAAGCTTTCTCTATGACCTCCAATGCCTATATTTCTAGAAATAAATTCTACAATATCCCCCTAAATTCTTTAAATTCCATCATTTGCTCCTATTCCATCACCTCAAGCTCAAATTGCAGCCCCTACTAGTCAAGCTAGTGAGATAGGAGAGTTTAAAAGCTTGCTACAATCCTTTAAAAATGAAATAGTTTAGCTTAAGAGATAGTAATATCAGTCTAATAGGCCCTATCAACAAAAAAATTAGAACACCTATCAGCTTTTTAAAGATCAAAGGCCTCTTATTAGGGTTTCAGAGAGAATAGACTACCTTATCAAGCATAAGGATCTATAACTCCAGCTAAGCCATATGATGCCCTTGATCTTAATTCTCTTTCCAATTCAAATCCATTATTCCCACCCCACCTCAAAAAAACATGATGCAGGATTTAGGTTGGTAGTCCTCAAATCTCAATGATGCTCAAAACCAAGCCTTAGTATCACAAAACATCACTATGCCATAAATGACATAAGAATGTTTTATTTTCAAGGAGTTTAGTACAAAAATATAGGTTTGGAATCACAAGGAGAGACTCAACAAGTTCAAAGTTAGCCTGATGTTATTAATTTAAATTGGCAAGTGGTTGATCATGTTGCTTTTACTAAGGGTGTTGAAACTAAAAATTCAAGTGGTCAAGTTGTAGCTATAACTAGAGTTAAAATAAGAACCATTAATGAGGCTCAAGAGGTAAAAAATTCTTCAAGTACTCTTAGGGTTGTTTCTAATAGTACAAAAGATCAACTTGTTGTCCCTACAACATAGAAAAATTAGAATATAGAGGTTGGTAAGGTTCATCAACTACCCTAGTTCATGGACAGCCAATACTTTAGAAGGTATAGCCAAAGGTGAATGGATATGATTTTAGTATAATATACTAGATGAAGAATTCTAATACCATCATTAGCATGTGGGATTCTCTTTCCATTCTAGGACAAAAAGATATGTTTATCCAAGATCTTTCAACTCTCAAATTGTCTCCAAAATTGGTTGAGAAAAAAGGTGTTATCTTAACTAATTCAGATTAGATAGCAAATCAATAGGTACAAAAAGTAAATAAGATGGAAATGGTGTACAAAACTGAGGTAAAATCAAATAAAATCCTCCTTTTTACCTTTCTTTTATAGTAGGTGATACTTTGGTTCATAATTGTATGGTGGATAGTGGAGCTAGTAGTACAGTCATGCCTAAACAGATTGTAGACAAACTTGGACTTATTTATGAGCCAAACACTAAAGGAGTATTAAAATTGGATGGGTCACCAAAAAATACTATAGTCATTACAAATATCTGAAATTTACATTACATGCTTGTCCCAATGTTACTATTCAGTAAGATGTTGTTATGATAGATTTACCTCCTTACTTTGTTATGTGCCTTTCAAGAGACTTCACCTCAAATATTAGGGGATATTTATTAGCTAATTGGACTTATTTTATGTTAAAAATTAGGTATGGTACCAAGGTAATAATTCATTCTAAACCTATTTCACATTTTCATATGGAGCCATATATGTCAAGTGTTATGAATACTAAATGTATCATCTCAGATGAAGTACTAGAACCTAGTGAAGTAGAAAGTGAATCACCTTTGGATGGAGTTCCAAATTTTTTCCTTGATGAGTGGGATTCTACATTACATTATAATGATCCCCAAAATTTTATTGAAGAAGGACTTGGTGTGTATTGCCTTCATGAGAATGATGCACCAATTCTAGCCATGGTCAAAGAAGATGAGTCTAATGAAGGTTTGTGGCAATTATACTTTGATGGATCAAGGAATAAGCATGGAAATAGAGCTAAAATGATGTTGATTTATCCAATAAAACAAAGGTATTTCTCTTATATTAAATTTTATTTTGGTTGTTCAAATAATGTTATTGAGTATGAAGCACTAGTTCATGGTTTGCAGTGGGCTAGGAAGATGAAAGTCAATTCTTTGCAAGTGTTTGGTGATAGTGAACTTGAATTTCACCAAGTAAGATGTTTCAATGTGTGTAAAAAATTATTTATTAAGTCTTACAATCATATAATATGGGACTTGATTGAATATTTCTAAGCTTTTAACATTCAAGAAATACCAAGAAGTGAGAATAAACATGCTAACAGGCTAGCTGCCATTGGGTCATAATTTAGTATCCCAACTGATATAAAAAGTGAGAAAATTTAGTCACATATAAAGGTGGTTGTAAGGCCTTTTGTTCTAGATAATCATGAAAATTGGCAAGTTTTTGAAGATGACAATCAAATTATGAGATTCTTATAAGAGGAGGCTAAGTTTTCTTCAAGAAACCAATCAAAGCACTTGCAAAAATATGGTGATCAGATTGTGCAACTAAAAAAAATAAGTTGCCCAAGGGATTGGTCACACTTGAAAACATTTTTAGTGGTGATGATGAGATAAGGAAGGAGACGTCATCCTTGTCAACAAAAGAAGATCACTATGCCAATGTAGATATTGTAGCTATTAAAATTTTAAAGTTGGGTAAGGTATGCACTCCATAAAATCAAGCTTTCATTGGGTTATGCACAATTTTTGTTGACATATTTGCATGGAAGTATAGTGATCTCAAGGGATTTGATCCAAGTTTGGCTCAACACACCATTGAGTTAGAGGTTTAAACTAAATTGGTTAGATAAAGATAAATACCCATAAATCCTAAGATTGAGCCTTTGATGAGTATTGAGTTTTACAAGCTCATAGAATCAGCTATTATATTTCCAATCAAGCACTCAACTTGGGTGGCCAATCTCATTCCAGTATCGGAGAAGAATGGTGAGATTCATTTGTGTGTTGATTTCTATGATTTAAATAGAGTTTCACTTAAAGATCATTATCCATTACCATCAATTGAATAAATTTTAAAGCTTATTATAGGTTTAGAGAGGTTTTCATTGCTGGATGGATATAGTGGCTACAATTATATTTTGGTCAAGGAAGAAGACCAATTTAAGATAGCCTTCACAACTGAGTGTGGGACATTTAAATATAGAAAGATGCCATTTATTTTGTCTAATGTTGGAGCATCCTTTCAGAGAGCCATGGATATGGCATTCCAAGGCCTTCTTAATAGGTTTGTACGTGTTTATTTGGATGATATAATAGTGTTTTCAAATAATGCAGAAGATCACATGGTTCATCTCAATAAAGTGTTCAAAAGGTGTAGGCAATTTGGGGTATCTCTAAATTCCAAAAAGTGTGTTTTTACATTGATGAAGGTAAGCTTCTTGGACATGTTATTTCAAAGCATGGTTTAAGCATAGATTCAGAATAGATTGACTCCATTCTTGCACTTCCCCTACCTAAGCACAAAAAGACTGTGTAAAGCTTCTTTTGGAAAATCAACTTCATAGGGAGATATATTTTAGATTTTTCCATTTTAGTAAAGCTACTTATATCCATGTTAAAGAATGATTAGGGCTTCATCTAGTCCAAAGGAGTAAACAGTTTTGAAGATATTAAGAAGGCCATAGCTAGTGCTCCTATGCTTATAAATTGAGATTTCATAAAGGATTTTATTTTGTATATATATGCTAACATGGACATCATTTCAGGCACTCTTATGCAACAAAATCATGAGGCTTTGGAGAAGATAATAGCCTTCTTTAGCCAAGGCTTAGAAGAGTATGAAACAAGGTATTCTTTTGTTGAAAATCATGTCCTTTTAGTTATAA
This sequence comes from Torreya grandis, assembly GCA_037957365.1. Lineage (NCBI taxonomy): Eukaryota > Viridiplantae > Streptophyta > Pinopsida > Cupressales > Taxaceae > Torreya > Torreya grandis. The sequence goes on along the minus strand of JARHVA010001140.1, from coordinate 1,928,160 downwards.
TATATCTTAAAAAGCTTAGACAATTATTATTTAATGATAAGATACATCTAATGGTTTCCCATCTAAGCATCAAAGAGTTCCTTTTGAACATAGATATAAATGAGAAAATATTTGGTTGGATAACCAAGGTTATGGAGTATGATGTGTAAATTAAGGTCACAAAGTTCATTAGAGGCAAAGGACGTTGTGAGCACCTAGCTCAAGACTTGAAAGAGACTAATGAGTTTGTTTTGGTGTCAAATGATGAAGAGATTGTAGTTGTTCATACCTCACCTTCTAGTTGGTTTCATGACTTGGTAAGATATTTCCAACATGGTATTTATCCCTCTCATTTAAGTGCTCCAAAAAGAATATATTTTAGGTTGCATTCAATTCCATTTTTTCTTATTGATGGTGTACTATTTAAGAAAGATATCAATGGCATGTTGCTAAGATGTATACAGCCAAGTCAAACTTAGAGATTGCTTGAAGAATTCCATGATGGACATGGTGGACATATTTTTTTAAGAACTATAGACCTTAATATCATGAGAGGTCGGTACTATTGGCCATGTATATTTGGTGATTACCATGCATGGGTTAGAAAGTGAAAATAGTAGGCTATGTTTGTAGGAAAAGTGAAACTTGTAGCCTTACCTCTTCAACCAATTGTAGTGGATCAGCCCTTTATCTAATGGGGTTTGGACTTTATTGGTCTCACAAATCCTCCTTCAAGTTCAAGACATAAATGGATTATAACTTCTACAAATTACTTCACAAGTTGGATAGAAGTAGTGGTATTGAAAGAAGCAAATGAAATTAATGTTCTTGATTTCTATGAAGGTTTGCTTACTAGGTTTGGAGTTCTTTCAACTATTATTTCTAATAATTCAATGACTTTTATGGGATCTAGGATCATTCAATGAGCTATCTAACATGGGATTTATCTTATCATTTCATCAAACTATTATCCACAAGGTAATGGCTTTATTGAATCTATGAATAAAAACCTATTGAGGATCATAAAAAGGACTATTGAAAAAAATTAGAGGTCATGGCATCTCAAACTAAATTCAGCCCTATGGGCTGATAGGATCACCTAGAAAATGTCAATAGCTAACTCTCCATACAAGTTGGTATATGGTAAGGAAGCAAGGTTACCCTTTTTTTTTTGAATTTCTTACTTTAGAACTAATGTATCAGCTTGAATTGTTGGATAATGAGCCTATTAAGATCAAGTATACTGAGCTTATGGAGCTAAAAGAGACAAGAAGTTAATCCATGTTAGGCATGGATATTCATCAAGCATAAGTGAAGAGAGATTTTTACAAAGGAGATTCTTCATGAAGTTTCAAATAAAGAGATTTGGTCCTCAAGTGGGATGAGGATAGAGATAAACTAGGAAAGCACACAAAGTTTGACTCCCTTTGGAGTGGTCCATACACAATCTCCAACTGCGAATCCCATAATGCCTTCCAACTTGAAAATATGGATGGTGACAAGATTTTGATCCCAGTAAATGGGATACATTTAAAACATTGTTATTGAAGAGCAAAGCTCCTTGTACATAGTTTATTTTTTTTCCTTCAAGTGTTGTTCAAGCATAATAGTTTCATTTTTTTTGGTCCCAAATAAGTGCTTTGTTTGCACATTTTCTTGGTTTGGTTATTTTTCTTATTTTTGTGTGTTTCCCTTCATATTTTAAAGGATGAAGGTTACTTCATGTCTAGTCAGAGGAGATTTATAGTAATGAACCAGGTTTACCATTATTTTGTGAGTTAAATACCATGTTTAGAGCCAAGTTCTCAATCATAGCATGCATGTTTCCCAACTACGTCACCAAAATATTGATAATTTTGACCCTACAGGTCAAAATTATAACCTTTACCATTTGAAACTTTGCAGTTCATCTTGTGAATCAGTTTTGGGTCCTAAATTCTCTAAAGGAATTATTCGTGTCTACATGGTCTCTTTCTTTTAGGAGAATTGTCTAAATAGAAATCTTGAAGGACATCCTCAAAAGCAAGGTCATTTCTTTCAAATAATTCGAAGGGTCTATTTCATTCTTCTGAAGGGCATTTGTAAAAGTCTAAAGGGTCTTTTCCTTTTGAAAGGAAGTATTTCAAGGGGCAAAGGCACTTAATAGAGTTTCAAAGGATTTCCTTCAGTAAGATAAAGGCCTCAAAATAAATTCTAAATAAAAGAGATAAAGACAAAAATCCCAAAGATTTAATTCCTTTGGACTTTTTGTCTAAAGAAAATGGACACTTACAAACACCTGAAGGGTAGAATCCCTTTGGGAAAGTTCTTTTACAAAATCCCAAAGGTGACTTGGAAAATGTTGAAGGGACATTACAAGAATCCTAAATGGTATGTGCCCTTTAGGAAAGTTCATTTACAAGAATCTTGAAGGGAAGAGTCCCTTTTGGAAGGTTCATTTCAAAGAATTTTTAAGGGTATGTGCATTTTGGAAAATTCACTCCCAAAAGGCCAAAGGACCATTCACAAAAATTTGAAGGGTCAATTTTATGGAAAAGTAGACCATTTCAAAAAGTTTGAATGGCAAGTGGATAGATACATTTTTGCCAAAGGGAAATTTAGAAAGGCTGCAAAGTCCATTACAAAAAACTTGAAGGGCACCTTCCCTTCAGGAAAATCCATTGTAATGATTTTGAAGGGTCACTTCTAGAGAGCCCGAAGGGCTCTTCCTTTTGAGAAAGTTCTTAACAAAAAGCTCAAAGGAAATAATTGCTTCAAACTTTTGTCTGAAGGAAACATTATAAATAATCTTGAAGGGTATGTTCCCTTCAGGAAAGTTCACTTCCAATAACTCCAAAGGGCACTTTCCCTTCGATAAAGTTGTTATCAAGAAAAAGGAAATAATTCCTTCAGACTTTTTGTCTAAAGGAAATGAATGAAGTGAGTAGACACTTTGAAAATCTCAAAGATAAATTTAGGAAGGAATGGTTCAAGATAAAGGCTCAAGACAATTCCTTTAGACTTTTCATCTGAAGGAAATGAACAATTATTATGGGACCAAATACGAAGAGAAAAGTTCTAAGGCCAAAAGATAAGAAAAATTGGAAAGGAAAAGTCTTTGAAGAAAACCCTGAAGGATAAAAATTCCTTCAGACTTTTTTTCAAGGGAATTGTCTAAAGTAAAAGAAAAAAAATAAAAGGCTAAAACAAATAAGTCCATGAAAAAGCAGAGGCAAAAGTGAAAGGCCAAAAAAATGCCAAAGGAAAGTAGACATAAGAAAGCCACAAATAATTTATCTGAAAAGAACTAGAAAAAAAATGTAAGAGATTTCAATAGCCAATAAATAAATTAATGCATTATACAACATGCATAGTGGCCCATAAATAGAATTAGACACGTCCAAGACATGCAGTTATTTCAAACATGACTCTTTCAGTTCTAAAATGAAGACTCATTTGCATGAAGAATTCAAGGAGTTTAACATTGGATAAATCAACACAAAATTACATACACGCACTCTTGTTAATCTAATCCTTTCAAATGTTTCTATCAGTTCAAGTAGAGTTCTAAATATGGATGTGGTATAGCTTTGTCATGCAAGTGAAGTTGACTATTCTTAATTTATAGAGTTTACTAGTTATCAAGTGCCACATCTACTCATGATTTCCATGCAAAAGAGGACTTTTCTTGTACCAACTTAGCTTCAAAATGGTTCAAGCTTGAGTTAATACATCCAAGATTGTCATATATTTCATGTATGACATAGATTAGTCTAAGCTTGAGCCCACCATCCACTTTTAATGCCAAAGGGTTTTTGATTCAAGACAAAATACAAGAAGATATTCTTAGAAGGCTTTGTGATTTTGACATAATAGAAATTAGACTAGGTTAATGTAAGAGGTGACCTCCTTTTCTATTTTTAGTACTAACCTATTGGCTATTATATTCTTTTCTATATAAGTTGGCTTTTCAGCCTTAAATTGTATCCCTCTATTGGCAAGATCAAATTCTATCAAAGACTGAGTTTATAACCTTTTTTTAGATTAATAGGACTATTTTTATTTTCTAAAATGTTGGTATAGTGTATTCATGTCAGTGATTTGCATAAGTGATAAAATTTCTCTTCCTTTTCAAGTCTTGATTCTTACCTAGCAGTATATTTTATTAGTTTATGTAGGTCATGTTCTATGTTTGATGTATCTTAGATGAGGTTACTGTAGATATAAATGGCTGGTTAGTACCTTAAATTAGGCCTATTATTTCATTTCCCTCAAGCTTGGATCACCAGATAAAACCTTTTCATGAAATACTTATGCATATTGGTTAATTAGAGTTGAATTTCAGTGCTTTTCTTTTCTAAATCCATGTTCTTAGGAGCTCAAATTGAGTGGATCAATAAAAAATATAGTGTATCACCATCATTAGATATGATTTTCATTCAACTTTCTCTCTTTTTTCCTGGTAGTTTTTAGCAAAGAGAAAAGATCCTAATTGATACACCAAAGGGAGCTAGCCCTTAGAATCTAGAGATTCAATCCACTGATTAGGTTACCCATATCCTAATATTGTCTCCATGTTTCAGTAGACTATGAAGGCCTAAAACTACCTTCACATGGGTGGATGTTTGATTGACAACACCACCTATGCCCATCTATCCAACCATGGATATATATCCAACCCTATGTACATCACTAAACATATTCAGTCCAAATTAAACTATATGGGTTGTGTAGCGCTCTATTCTATCAACTGCAATATTTTATAAGGGATAGTTCCCACATAACCTATCTATATATGGTTGGGCCATGTCTATAGACAAGAGGTGACTATGATATTAGGTATTATATTAGGGTATGGGTAGGTGGGAATTATGCACTCTTCCCCAAGATATATCTAATTAAACTCAACTCTATGTGGCCCTCCTTCACTAAAAGGGAGAGGGGGTATGTCAATCTAGTCATTATGGTAGGCTCTTCCTCCTCCCCTTCTCCCCCTTAAGCCATTTAGATAAGTAACTACATTCTTGGATTTAATTCAAATGGTTGATTAACCCATAGTTCCTTTAGGTCTAGGGTTTATATTTCTCCTTCAATCCTCTCCTTGGGCTGATAACCTAGCCAACTATTAACCCAGTGCCCTTTCAAGTATGGGATTATAAAGATCAATTAGGGTCTAGGGTTGAGTCTTGAAATTAGGGGATCAAGGAATCTTAATATCTCTTCTATGGTGGTTTCCATTAATTTCATGGAGTAAAACCTAGCTTTCATATGATTTATATATAGGCAGTGAAGTCTTAGAACAAAAATTCCCTAATGGGGGAGGTAAATGTTGTCAGCACCTTTCCTTTTATTATAACCATATATAGATAGGGGCACCTATACTCTGATCACTTATATAATATAATATTCTTTATTGGGCCATCTCCCTCCATTCCCATTTCTTTTCCTTTATCTATATGGGGATGGGAATGGGGAGCCTATAGATTTAGACACAGTACATGAGACTAGTCAATCATCCCTAATCACTTCTTTCTCTAAATAGGTTAGAATTACCCCTATCCTTTCAAGTTATGCCTTGGGTATTTAATTAGGTATTAAATTAGGTATCAAATATTAAAGATATAGTCAAGTAAGATATATACAATCAAAATTAGATATGGGTATTCAAGATTAATATATGGCTTGGGTATTTTATTGGGTAGGGAATACTCAAGTAGTTATGGAAATAAGGATAGTTAGGTAAGGCATACTCAAGTAGGTAGGGAAAGAAGAATAGGTAGGTAGGGAATACTCAACTACAATATGGTAGGTAGGGAATAGTCAAATCAAGATATGGCTCGAGTATTTAGTTAGGGCATACTCAAGATCAATATATGGATTAGATATTTAATTGGGCAGGCCATACTCAAGTAGGTAAAGTAGGTAGGGCATAATCAAATAGGTAAATTAGGTAGGGCATACTCAATGGTATTTAAATATACTACATACGTAACATGATTTAAAAATTCATTTCTTATTCTATCTATCAAGAAACAAACTTCTCTTATCAACAATAGAAGATAAGTAGGTAGGGCATAGATAAGTAGGTAGGGAAAGAATATATGCAATTTATAGATCAGGAAGCAAGATTTCATTGATAGCTAAAAATCTATTCTAGAAAATGAACATATGTATTATAAGAACAAAACTATATATTAAGAAGTAATTTTATCTTGTCTTATCAAGTAGGACATAACTAAGTAGGTAGGGTAAGAACAAAGTTATCTATCAAAAAGTAATATTCCCTTAATATTCGTGCCTTAATCCAAAAGCAAAGTGAAGCTAGATACTAGGAAGGAAATTTTCCTTGATATTTGTGCCTTACTCCTTACTCTTGTCACTTGTATTTTTACCCTTTGAGTATATGTCTCATCTCTCCTCATCTAATTGGCACAATTGAAACACCTCTAGGTTGTGGGTAGCCTAAGAATGAGGTGAATCTTTAGATAGGGCTAGCTCCCCTGATGTACCAATTTTAGATCACTACTACACCTATGCTTGTAAGGAAAAGGGAGATAAAATTTAAATCAAACAATCCTAAAGGAGGTGATATACCAAAGTAATTGATGACTACCAACCAGCTTCATGTCACACATGAAACTAAGAAACTAACTAGGCATGCACTTATCTAACCTAAATCTTCTCACATCAATATTTCATTATGAGGTTTTGATGAATGTTTAGGCTAGGAGGACTAGAAAAGAGGCTTATAGTAACACTATTTAATATATTAACTCACTCAAATTTGACACTTCATAAAACACTTCACATGACCTATAAAAAGAAGCTTTTAAGTTGTAAATAGGTGAGAGAATTAGATAACAATGCTAAGGAAATAATAGTCATCAATGAATCAAGATAAATAATTCAAGTGAACACACTATGAATGATCATATAAGAGGTCAAATTAGTATTATTTATTGATCCATGGTATGCAAATGAGTAGGGATTCTCCATACTCAGGTGGAGCATTCTTACAATAGCCAAAATGGCTAGTTCTTATAAAACTAGAGAGAGAGAAGAGAAGAGAGAAGTCCAAGGGTAACAAGAATAGGTATAAAGCTAAGATAATGAGTTACATGTGCATTATAATATAATTTTAAATTTATCATGTAAAGTTATAAAGTACAATTATCAATCCAAGGCATGAAACTCTTGAAATGTGGCATGAAATTCCTTTTGTTGGCTCATAAAATTGTCTTCATCATTCACCCCTTTTAGAACGTCCCAAAACTAACTAGGGATAGGTATAATGATTGTAATAAGAGGGAAGGATTATGGGCATGATTTTCCACGCATGTTTTTCATTCCTAATCACCTTGATTCCTTTGAAAATGATCCATCACTGTCTGTAGTCAAATAAATTCCTCTTTCACACACCTTACACACCTAGATCCCAAAATGGCTTCAATTTCTCATGAAAATATATACAAAGGGGTGAAAGACATGTTTCAAGGCCATAAATGGCCTTATAGGAATCATTAACACCTTAAAAGTATCTTAATTAAATTTTTTCACTCTTCTCACTATCATGTTCACTATGCCAATTTTGACTCACTGAGATGAGATCTCTTGTTGAGGCAAATAGAATTTTTTCTAAAGCATTAAATATAATTAGGGAGTAATATTAAGTCTAAAATTTTCCTTTCATGTGATTGGTATATTTAGACTCCTTTTAGAACCTGCAAATCACATAAAGCTATCAAAAATACCTTATTTTGTACTCCATCCATAGAATTTTGTACAGTATAAAAGAAAGTAGCTTACTTAAAGTTTTTTACCCTTCTCACTATCATGTTCACTATGTCAGTTTTGACTCACTAAGATGATATCTCTTGTTGAGGAACCTATAATTTTTTATAAATCATTAAATATAAATGGGGAATAACCTTAAGTCTCGAAATTTCCTTTCATGTGATTGGTATCTTTAGACTCCTAGAACTTGTAAAACACATAAAACTATCAAAAATACATTATTTTGTACACCATCCATATAATTTTGTATAGTAAAAAAGGATGGGGAGGACATTAAAAGAGTCTTATTCAAGTTTCAATCACTTTTATTCCAATTATGGACCATTAGGATAGCTCTCCATCTTCATTTCCTTCATCAAGGCCTTATCCTAGGTTTGCGAGGGTTTTAAACCATTTAAGCCCTTAATCTTCATTCATAAATATGTAACAATAGATTTGAAAAAAAAAATACATAATACAAAATTATATGACCCCTTTCAACTTCTCTAAATTCCCTTGACCTCCATGCACATCCTTAGAGAAGATATGAACTTCCAAAGTTGCCTTATTGAGCTTGATTCCTCATTTCTTACAGGCTTGAATTGGCCTTAAGTCAAAGAGAAGTTTACTATGCTCTTACCTACATTATAAAATCTTTGATACATATAAAATTACCCTAAATTCATGCTATAATATGTTATAATTCTCTCATATAGATATAAATTAAAATGACCTCTCATTTGGGCACTCGACTTAAACCTTGCCTAATAGAATTGTTTGCATACTAGAGGGTTTAGAGCATCATGTTTAGTTTCATCCCTTTGTGTAAGGAATATCATGTTTATTTACGATTTTTCCAAATTCCCACACCTCCTCTAATTTTTAAAATATCCCTTATCTCACTATATCATTTCCATTCTCAAAAATAGTAGAATTTATGCATAAAAGGAGTGCCTTTTGTCTGAGACAAAATAAAGGGCACTTCCCCTATTTTATAAAACTAGTTTATCATTGGAGGGGATTATACAAGTTATAAATACATTATAAATAAAATTTCATCCATTTTTCATATCATTTTACCTTTCAACACTTGTAAAATCCAAAATAGGCTCCTAAGAAGGTAGACGGTATGCAGGATTTGCACTCTAGAATGTGTATTATATCAATAGGGTCATTTCTTTGCTTAGTACCCATAATTAGAGTATCAAAAAAAATTATTACCTATCTTAGGTCTCTTTAAATAATATAAACCATTATACCCTTTTCTAAACTATGTTTGGTTCCTACCTTACTATTATTAGCCTTGACTGAGGTTAATTTCTTGATTGTGTTTCTCTTTCATGTAGGTGATCCCTACATAATTTAGGCTAAAGGTAATGTTCATAGGTTTATTTAAAATATATTAGGTTCATTACACATATATTGGGACCCATTTTCTTATTGTTTATGCAATACAAACATCATAACATCGCTCTTTAGCTCACTGTTGCATACAGTTAACTATAGTGGACTATACTAAGATAAGTAGAAGCCTATGGGTGTGAAATCAACTTGGGACATGTGCCACATCACCTTTGGGTCCTCTAATCCAATTTAAATCATCTTTAATAAAATATTTTTATGTTTCCATGCTTAATCCCTTTGCTATGGATGATGTGGGAATTTGACCCTTGGTTGTAAGTGAATGGTTTGTAGGTAAGGCACCTATAGGTGTTTATGAGGACAAAACCCTACCTCATAACTTTTTTCAATGACCCATAGATATTAATTTTTATTTCCAACAATATAAAACCATTTAAACATGAATTAATGGTCTAATACTACCAACTTGGGTTAAGAGTCCCTTTATAGCTCAAGGCTTGTAGGTTTCACTGCCTAAATTTAGTGGTTAAAGGGGCATCTTTAGGCCTCCTTAGTAATAAACTCAAAGCACAAAATCACTTCCATATTTTTTAAATTTGGACTCCTATTTTTATGTTATAATATTAGTGAATTTTTATTCATCAATACCCCTAGTAACCTTTCCATATGACCTAAATAAAATGTTTAGGTGTTCTATTTTATTATTTTAGAGATTTTGTCTCTGAGTTCTATAGTCATCATCTTTGATCATAGTTTCCACTTAAATTTACCAAATTAGCCATTAAAATAGGTCTTATATGATCTCTACAACATTTTAATATTCCAAGGAGAGTTTTACCACTTGAATCAACATAGCCATATGACACCCTAGCTCTCTGTGATACCACCTATAGATGAACATTTTCACATGCAGGCAGTGAAGATGAGTAAGTTGGTAAAATGCATGGTTTATGAGATTTAAACAAGTTTTTATCTTCCTAAAATATTACAAATAGACTCATTTTATTATGAAGAATCTTATTTAGCTTAGACACTCCCTTTCAACATGACTGGTCTTCATGAGATTCTTGTACACATTCATTAATGGTGGAAAATTGTGTGCATATTGAAATATATCTTCTCATGATCTTTATGGTTATAAATAGGGATTAACTTATTTTTTCATGTTCTAATATCACTATAAACACATTTATACCATAATTACTTATCCATTAATGTGTTTTAAATCTTTACACAACTCACTTAGCTGACTATATAAGGCAACCATTGAGCAAACTGGTTGTATGGTGCTTATTATTATAGTACCATGTAATATTGCTTGGATAATGAGATTTAAAGGTGATATTGACAAGGTAAAATTTAAAACATAATAATTAACCTATCTCATCCCCTATAATCACTACCAAAGCATGAAAATCTTTAAAATGGTGGAAACATGCTTGTTATCTTCAAATGAGACCAGTCTATAAACCTAAGAAGATTTGATCATAAAAACATCTCAAAACACTAAACCAAGAATGGATATCATTTAATGAGAGATCCAAAATCATCTAGAATCAATCTCAGAAATTGGATTATACATAACTATCCATACAAGATCAAAACATATAGGGTATAGGAAATAATGAGTATAAAAACATAGTCAACTTGTTAGAGATGATTCATAAACCAAAATTGACCAATATTAAAAATCATGTTATGTAAATGGATATATCTAAGTTTAATTTCACCTCCTAAATGAATTTTACATGGAATTTCTCCAAGTGAACATACTAATCACAAACCTATTAACCATTTATGTGTGTCTAGAAAGGAGATGAAGGAATAGAATGGTTTTGGACCTCTTTAGAAATTTCAAAGCATGTCAAGCATTGATATGAGTCTGAGGAAGATTAATAGCTATTACATGACATTCTACCATGTGTCACTCTCTCTCATGGTCTGTATAAGCTCCAAACTCCTCCCTCTCATAGAAATCACTAGCCATATCTACCATCATGACCTAGTAGACTTCTAGCTCATCTATACCCATATAGATAAAGTTGCATGAACTCATAATTTGACGCACCTTCAGATCATCCATCTAGGTTTTTGCTTTGTGTGTCTTGTGCTTCAAGGGAGGGAATTCCAAATTATGTTCTATCGGTATATTACACTTTCCCTTATATTAATATGAACTAGTAGCTTCCTCTTATTATTACATTGTAGGGATGGTTATGCTAGGTGGTATGGCCTGAAGTGGATTCACCCACTTGGATACAAAGGCATTTTGTCTAAAAACTTTAGACTGCACCATTTCCATTTTTATGAAAAGTGGGAGTGGTGTGAAGGTTGACCATGAAAATTCATGAATGTTGATGAACACTCCCTTTAATATCAAGGTGATAGTTGTGTATTGGCCAAAATATTGCATGATGCCTAGTGTTACTCGAGGGTGTATTGTAATGAACTCTAGAGATTCCTCCCACCATGATTTTAACTTACCCTTATGTGTTAGGAATCCATACTCTTGTTTCCTAGATGAGATTTTGAAATTATTGCATTGGCCAATAATCTGTGTCAAGGTGCACTTATCCCTTTGTGAGACATCCATTATGTGAAGCAAAGCAAGAAGATGAGGAATTGGTATTGAAACATCTACCTTGGATAGGTGTGACACTTCTCTATATTAGTGAGTATATCCTAGATAAATTACACTAACTAATTGAATTTTTCATTTTTTTGGATCATTCGATGGTTGATGTCTATGACCCTTTTTGATATTTGCATCATAGACTTGGTCATCTACCAGATTCTCCTAGTGATGTACTTGATGAGGACACGCACTAGCTAATTTAAGATTTCATTAATTGGAATCCCTTTATTTATCTACACATACAAATCCCAAACTTCTTATCTAATGGGTTTCATTCTTGTCTTATAGGGAGATAAGGAGTCTCTTCATTTAGGCATGCCCAAAGCTCAGGCCATGGCTTCTATGTTGATTATAATGGTGACATCTAATCCAAGATATATGTTGCCATTATTATATGGATTGATCAAAACTTTCATGATCTCAAGAAAGTCTCCAAAGGTAGGCATTCACAATAATATCTCAACATCTATGTTGTGAAATCAATGGGAGCTACAGGAGTGATCAATTATGCAGCATCAATAGGGTCTAATTAGAACAACTTTTATTCTACTTATTAGAGTAGTTAAATCATTTGGGGTCATTGAACTTGGTTTGCTTGATTATCATATCAACACCCATTTCCTCTTTTTGATCTTTTTTTAGACCCTTGATGATCCATTATGTATCCATATCTACTTTAAGTGATGTAATTATAATGTTATCTACTCTCTACATAAGAAAACTAGCTCATCTCTTTACAATTGTAGATCATGAAAAATATGTGCAAGGATGAAATGTCAACATAGGTCTTTGAAATTAGATTTTATAGATTTGTCACCTCTTTGATTCTACATTAATGTTATGTTTAAATGTCCACTCATCATGAATGCAATGGTATATGTGGAAAATCTATATCCAATCTAGAAATTAAGGTAGATAGTCATTGGCACATGTGTGAAGTTACATTGTTATGATCTTTGGTGTCTGTATAAGGGTTCAAGTAGAAGATGTTGATGGGCCATTAATTTTTTGAAGATCACATCAATTTACCATTAAATTTGGCATTTAATTCTAGTGGATGATTATTATATGATGGATATCTTGTTTATGGATGTTTTTGTACCTTTCTTGGACATAATTTCTTTCATCACTCCTCTTTGACATCCTTGATGGTGCATGTGGATCCTCCTACACATGGTTAGTGTATGTTATTCTTAATATCTTAGTCTTTAATTAGTAGTGAATATATCTCTATAAATACACAAATAGAAAAGAAACACACAAAAAACATGCAAAATTGGGAAATCCTAATCTACTTGGTGGTACTCATCACCCACTCACTTAGTAGAATGAGATCAATTTGACTATCGGTACTAGGACTTAAGCCTATATCCATTTACCCACCCTAGTAAAATGGTTTCCTAAAGATCTCTTAAAACTATGGTTCATTGTTATGTTCATTCATGTATGATATAGGGCCCTTTCCATTAAATCTGTAACTTGTATGGGAATGCTCTGAAATGACTATCATATAATAAGACTGGTTCATCTTTATGAAATTATTTATGGCACAAATTTATATCATGCCATGATTTATATCTTTATTTGTGAACTCTTCATGTCTATGTTGTTTTGCATCTATACTCATCCATCCTATTCAATTCAATAAGTTTGTTGGTTAGAGAGTCATGATCCCCTAGTCGTGTGACCATGGCAATGCATAGAATAGGTATTAGGTGTTCTATCAGCATAAATACTTCAAATCCCAATCTTCTTAGTCATCTCACTTGATGTCATAGATATTTACCAACATTTTACCCAGTATTTTATTGGAAGCTTTAGCTTGGCCATTGGCCTAAGGATGGTATGCAGTGCTTTTATGATGAGAAATCATAAATTCCTAAGTTAGATCCTTGATGGTTATTCAAAAAGTGCATTCCTTAATTGCTCATGAGATTTATGGAGAATCTAAACCTTGTAATATTATTCTCATAGATAAAATTCATTATGTCCTTTGCACCACAACTAGGTGTCATAGTAGCTTCAACCCACTTAGTAAAATAGTCTATCATAGTGATGATATACTTTTCTTTACTACATTTTCTCAATGGATTGATAGGTCTGACAAAGTCAATGCCCCATTGTTAAAAATGTTGCTCAGATAACAAAGGTTGTAAATTCATTTCATCTTTTCGTAGTAGCTTACCCATGCATTGGTATACATCATGGTGTTTTTCTACTCTATGTGCATCCTAAAAGAGATTGGGCCACCATAACCTGATCTATAATAGCTTCTTAGCAGTAGCTTCTCCCATAAAATATCCTCTTTTGACTCCTTAATGTGACTCTTGTAAGATTTGAGATGATTCATGTTCCATAACAACCCTACTCAGAACTTCATCCTTTTGCAAGTGGTACAAAATCCCATTAACGATGGTGTATGGTAGAGCTATAGTAACAAACTACTTGTCACATTCCTGATAGTGTGTAGGAAAAACTCCTTGTTCAAAGAAATTGGAAATTTATTCAAAAGATTTAGGAATCATAGATATGAAAAATAGGTGAGCATTAGGAGAGTCTTCTTATAATTCTTCTGGTTCTTCACCATTAAAAATGCAACTGAGGTGATTTGGTCCCACATTCTCTCTTTATGGTTTTACATTAATGTATAATTAGATCTCCTAAAATAGTATTAGCTATTATGAGATGCATCCTCTAAGTATCAGCTTATTAACCAAGTATCATAAGGCTTGATGATCAGTGAAGACTTTGAATGGTGTTACAAATAGATAATGTCATAAAAAAACTAGTTTGAACATGATATATAACGCTTCTCATTCAGTGGTTGTGTAGTTATTTGCATCAAATAGTTTATAGCTATCAAAATGAATAGGATGGTCAAGTCTACCATCCCCTAGATATGTAAGTATAGCACAAATTTTAATACCTGAAGCATCCACATATACGTGAAAGGGCTTTCTCCAGTCTAGAAAGATAAGGATGGGTGCAGTAACCAATCTTTGTTTCAACTTGATAAAGGTTACTTGGCACTCTGAAGTCTAGACAAACTTTGCATTTTTGTGTAGTAAGGATTGTAATGGATAATAAATAGTTTCATATCCTTTGATAAACTTATGATATTAGCCTATGTGGCCTAAAAAATATCCCACTTTAGAGGAATTGACCGGTGGAGGCATACTCAAGATTACTATAATTTTTGCCTGATCAACCAAAATGCCTTCACTACATACTACATGTCCTATCATAACACTAAAGGGTGTAAATAGTAGACATGTATTTATATTCAATTCAATGTGAAGAGCTCAACATCATTCCAAAATTATGCATAGCTTAGACAAATGTTCTTTAAATGATGAAAA
The DNA here is from genome assembly GCA_037957365.1 of Torreya grandis. Taxonomy (NCBI): domain Eukaryota; kingdom Viridiplantae; phylum Streptophyta; class Pinopsida; order Cupressales; family Taxaceae; genus Torreya; species Torreya grandis. The sequence goes on along the minus strand of JARHVA010001140.1, from coordinate 1,913,073 downwards.
GACTACCCAATCATTAAGATAGATTCTAGGAAGTCATGAATGAAGTCCTTGAATATAGTCACCACTACATGAGAGAACACTATAGGTGCATTCTTAAGGATAAAAGGCATGACCTTATATGTAAAATATCTCCATTATCTAGCAAAATTCATTTTGGATCTATCTTTTGTTGTAATGGGTATTTGATGATAGCCACTAAAGTCATCCATGAAAGAGTATACTTCATGGCCTGAGACAGATTCTAAAACTTTGTCTATGAATGGAATCAGGAATGGATCATTTACACAAGCATAATTTAGAATGTGATAATACCCACATACTTATATTTCCCCTATCTTCTTGAGATGAACTACTATGGGGCTTACCCAATCTATCTTTTCTACTAGATAGATAATTCCTACATCCTATCATCAGCTTAGCCTTCACCTTCAACTTCATGTTTGGATTGTTCAACTCCCATGTGCACCCATTTAGTTCATTATGCATCTTTCCTATATATGGCTCAATTCCCTAGACCTTTGAGAATTTAGTGGGATAAACATCTTGGTAATCCCTTAAAAGTTGCATTGCTTCAAAAATTTCAGCTTTTGTCCAATAATCACCTATATTTGCCAATTTTAGAACCTCCTCAGTTCTGATGTTTACTACATGATTTTGTTATTATTAAATATTTAAATTTTATTCATCAATAGATTACTATATCCTCCATTACCCTTCTTTTTTTGGAATTTAGATACTGTGCAACTTATCTTCTTTAGTAGGTTCTACGTTGAGGTCCTTTAGAGGCTCTATTGGCCATTCAACTACAAATAAATCAATCAAATCTAGATCACCATCAGAATCAAAATCCTCAATATCTTCTTATTTGTATTGTATTAAATGGCATGGACACGTAAGAGATTGTTCTTCTTTCTTGGCATTTTTGTATCTTTGTAATGTTGAATTAAGATTATAATTTGTGCTCTTCTATGTAGTGAATTTTGTTGTGGTGCTTAAGTCTTCTATGCACCCATGGTATAAGAATTGTTTGATTTTCTAGAGTGAATTTTGAACTAGAGGGGTTTCATATTCAAAACCAAATGTTTGAATAAAATCACTTTGGACCTGCACCCAATGCTTTGTTTCCCTTCTGTGTTCTTGATGCATATACTATATTGATGGTAATAAAATAATTGTATAATGGAAAATGTGAACCTATTACTTTGGTGCCACATGTTCCTTAGTCTAAACTTCAACATATTTATGAATATGAATTTTAGGACACTCACCTTCTTAAAATAAAGGTCAATTACTTTGGATGAACTGTGGTAATTAGAACCTCTTGATCATAATCTTGTAGGCATCATCCCACTTGAACTAGTTATTTCAATGAATTTCCCACCATGTTGCACTAACTCCCTTCAAAGAATAATTTATAGAAATAACCCATTACCTAATGGTAGGTATCTAAACTTTTAAACATATAATGAAGTCATTGATATCCTTAATTTCATAGTACACTATAAGTTGTCACTTGTGCACAAAAACCATTCTCCTCAGTCAAAGTTCATGATCACCTCAAGCCCACTTGAGTAGATGTGTGTCTGAGTATCCACTGATGAATAAGGATACTTCTCAAGGAAAATTTCCTTCTCTATTTTCTTTATATAATCCTTTTTATGATCATCGAATTGATATAAGAAGCCAATTTCTGATCAAGTAGGGGATTTTGTAGACATAGATACACAATATTTTATGACAAACTAGTTTACCAATGGTTATATAACTACTAGTTTGGGCCTTTATTGTTTTGATGTCTTTAGTTTTTGAGTGAGTAATGATTATATCTAAGGTTTAATATGCTCTTACAAGAATTTTCACTCATTTGTGCATAGAGATTTTGAATTTTCCTTAGAGTTCACCTTCATCCAACTGGTTTCTTGCACAATGTATAGGGAATCTATTTAAACTAGGATTATGTAAGGTTTGTGAATTTTATTTATAGGAATGATAAAAAATTTATCTCTTTGGTACACTTCTAACTGATTCTACATTGTGTTGATCATCATTTGACCATCATATGCTTATTTTTCACTGATCAGCACAAGGTAATGTGTTGTTGATGTCTTCATGTTAATGACTTCAAAGTCACCTCACATGGTCAATTCTATGACTTTAATCTCAACATATTCTAGTATACCAATAGGCTTAACCTATCCATAATCAACTAAGCTCAAAAATTTTGGGTTGTAACTTAGAACTGGTCATCCAATAGCTTCCCATGTAAACTTAAGAATTATGTTGATTATACTACCAAAATCAAAGATAAATTTTGGAATATCATAACCTATAACCTCAATGTCTATTTGTACATATATATCATAGGGATTCTTTATTTTGACATACTATACCAGCTTTTCTATCTTCTATTATCCACACTATGCACACTCTAGTAGATTATGTAGCAATTTTGTGATGTTCTATGAGAAGTATTCATTGCATAATGTGCTTAAAAGTTTTAAAAGTTTTCTCAACATAGTAACAACTATATCCTAATGCATAATGCACATTATTTGGCCATGCATTTTTACATATATTTTTATAGCATCTCCTTTAGTGGTGTCTTGATGTTGGATGTTTTTCAACAATTGCTAATTGGGTTTGGGTATGTATCTTGTTTTGATTTTTGGATTCCCTGATATTAATATATTTCAAATAGAATTAAACCTTTTTATGTGTGTTTTTGTCATGTAACAACATATAATAATGCATTCTCTTTAGGCATGCACTCACTATATTCACATTTTGTATGGCCTTGTCCTTTCTTTGCTTTTCCAAGATAGGATAGTCTTTTATGTCATGCTAGTCAGATATTCTACAATATGCATAATAAGACTATCTTTGAGGATTCATAGGGTAGTTTCATTATACATGATTGTACTCTTTTGCATAGGTATCATTGTAGAGAAGGTCATTGATAGTTATTCCCTCTACCACATTAGTAACCTCCTTTGTATCTACTCCTAGCTCCTCTATTAGACTGATATCCTCTTCTATATCCTCTTTGTTTTTGTGTAGTGTTCTAATGTGGTATTATTGGTTATTATCTATAATTCTAAATTATTTTTATACAACTAGTAGGGTCCAACTCATTTGTTATTGTTACATCATGGATAAGTTTTAGGGTGTTGTATACTGGTACTATGAAGATGGTGGTATCCAACTCAATGAAGGAGGCATCCAACTTTCCAGACCTTGAGGTTGGTATTGTGGTGAACTAGGAATCCATTATGGACTTATTTGGGTCACATAACCTTTATCGACCTCAGGGCCTATAATTGTCTACTTCACTGAGGACGTTTGTTACACAATGATAGTGAAGACATTTTAAGTGATGCCTTCCTTGAGATCCTACAAAGCCATATAGTTATTTTCATTAAGATTGTTTGACTTATAGAAATTGTAATATAGATTATGTATATTCTTGGCATATTGATGTATAAGATGGCACTATGTTATTGCATGGCCCACTACTCTATAGATTTCATAGAATTCTATCTTGATCTTAGGATAATCATTCCTATAATGTCCTTCCTTTCTACACTCCATACACTAGAGATTCAATTTAGGTTTATTTACCTCATGGTATTTCTCCATTCTCTTCAAAAAAGTGTGTAATGTATTTTTAATCTTAGAATTAGTAAGAGGAGCTTCATCATAGTCTTCAATTTGCTCTGCATATAGGATAATATCTCTAGCATCTAATTTTGTAGCATATTAAGTATACGTAGTGGAAAACCTAATTTTGGAGCATAGTCCTTAGATGACTCACATAGATTTATCTTTTTTTGTTAAGTAAAATTATACCTTATTCATTACATCATAGAATTTGTGGTCATAGTTATAGACTGATTCTCTAAACTTTTGCTTTATCTCTTTCAAGTCATGAATGGTCTAGCTTGTACATTTATTTATCTTAAATTATGTAATAAACTAATTTTTAATGTCTTGTAGATTTTATATTTGAACATCTCTTTGGTATTTAACTCAAACATTCTTATAGGTAGGGCCCCTACTAACTCACACTTTTTGATAGCATCATTAGTGATGCCCTTAGCTTACCATTGCATCTCATAGGTTAGCATGTATTGTTCAGGGTTTGTATACCCATCATAGATTGTTAAGTTTATGAATCCTCCTAGATGACCCATTTTTTAAACTAGTGTCAATGGAATTTTTTACATATTTATTATAATAAGAAAATTCATTCTTAGTGGTCATGTCTGTGTACTACTCTACGCACTAGGTGAGTCAACATGCGCACTATGTTTTTATATGATTTTTTTTTTATTGGTTTTAACAAGATCTATGGTCTTCAAATCCTTTTTAATTGATCTTGGTTTAATTTCCAAACCCTAATTCTACACTTGTTCAAAAAATGATCCTTCCCAACTATTATCTTCCTCTCCACCTGGTTAAAAAATTCTACTATACTATAAAATATTAGGCTACAAGGATATGTGCTCTTATAGTGAATGATACTTTCCTATGACTTATTTTGTTGCATTTAAACCTAAAATTAACCTACAACTATGTTCTATTTGTTTACATAATTCTTCTTCTGATAATACCCATTCTTGTAGTTGTACACTACATCTATCATCTAAGTTCTCTACTTCTACACTATTATTGCCTTCTTCGAACATATCATCTTCATTATGGTTGTTTATTATGATTTTTTATTGTGGTTATGGTTGTGGATGCTTTGGATATATTTCTTTCTATTACATGTGTTCTAGTTTTGTTGTATATGTTATAGGAAATATATGAGATTTTTCTTTTCTAAAATTATGTAGGACACATGCATGGTTAAAAATAAATAGGAAAAAAAGACTTGGAAAAACATAATCAATCAAGAAAATGTACTATGCGCTATTTCAAGATGGGAAATGTGTAATTACAAGAAATGACTAAGTATAAAAAACTAAGAAATGGTAAAGAAGATGGAAAAAAGGGATTTTTTTAAAACCAAAGTGAAAGATTTTTGCACCAAATTAAAACAAGTAAAATCTTACTAATTCATATTGGGAAGTATGGAAACAATGTAATAAAATGGAAGGAATGTAAAAGAGCACAAGTTGGATAAAAATAAATTAGTTAAGGCAATCAATTATACTAAATCATGTTGGGAATTATAAGAGAAAAATAAAATTGGTAAAATATTGGTCTTAAATTAATCACACTAATTCAAAGTGGGAAGTATGAAAAAATTAAAGAAATTATTGTATTCTTACATGCACTCAAAAAATAAAAAGATAAAAAGGTGAAAGATAAATGAGGTATGCATAGAACACAATAAATCAACTTGGGAAGCATGTCAATGATGTGTAACTTCATAATCAATTGAATCTTATCTCATATTTTACACATGTAATTTTGGATTGTGACTTGGGTATTGGAAAAAATTTTGACAAACATTGGGTCCTATCTATAGTCTTATAAATCAACTCACAAAAAGAACACCACTAGGGTGGAATAAATAGGAAAAATTAGGTAATCAAGGATGTGGATAATAGGAAGGAAAAGATGGTAATTTGTGAGGGATGTTGGGTCTTATCCATGGTCTTACAAAGCAACTCACAAATGAAATCCCAAGGGAAGTGAATAGTAGACAAAAAAATATTTTTAAGAGGAAATATTGGGGATATAAGAAATGTAAAAATTAATACTTGGGCATATTATGAGAAGACCTTAGGAGACAGGAGCCATATTAAGGACATGAGATGACACTAAGTGACTAGTGGTCATCTATGTACAAAGAAAACCTATTTGCTATAAACACAAAGCTTTGTAGGAAAATAGGCTTGCTAATAAGATCAACTCGTGGAGGTAGATTGGTACAATAAAAAATTAAAATGGACCTACCTTCCCATGACATGTTCCCCATTCTTCAAGACCCCTTACAGAGTCATTAGTCTACTACAAAGATTATGTACTTGCATGAGAAATTATGTAGAACTAAGAGATTTTTTTATTCTCCTCTTCTAATCTACTAGCCTATCTCACCCCAAGGGACCTTTACTCTACCATGAGGCCAAATATGGAGTTTGAGATTAAAATATAAGAAGGAGATGTGCTTTAAATCACATCTTATAATATGATTGTATTTTTAAGAATAATTTTTCCTTTTGTATTATTGCCTTTGGTTTAAAATATTTGGCTTTTAACTTTTTATGGCTTTTTTAAGATTCCTCCTCCATATGAATTTGAAATGACCAATCATGAGAGATGTAGTGATACACATGAATGATCTTTTGGCTAAGGCTAAAAGATGCTAAGTAACCAAAGACAAATTTTGACTAGGACACTTAGGATTAATAATCAACTAGCATATGATCTCAAGTCTCAACCATGTATATGCTTAGTTTGTGAAAAAGGAAGAAGGGAAAAAGGAGATCCAAAAAGTGGACTAGTGTAAGGAGATAGTAATGAGTAGGATTGTTTTTTAACTAATCACATGGTAAAATGGAGACAATGACCAAAGGGAAACAGGTTTGTATAAACAATTCATAATGATAACTAACCATGAAAAATGTAGATAAGAAAGCAAATAATCATGAAGAGGAAAGAAAAGAGTTTTGATAAAAACTCAAGCAAGAGAAACCAATGATAAAGATAGACAATAATATGTGAAATATAAATGATAAGATAAGTAAGATATATTACAACAAGTAAGATCACCATATATGATAAGAAAAAATTTGACACGGTGTCAAATGATATAATAGATAGATAAAGATAATATTGGAGCACACATCCAACCCAAATGAAAATGTGAAATCACCACACATGTGCTCATAAATACTAATAAATCTATCCACACACATTATCTAAGATATCAGATAAATCTCTATGAAGCTAGAGACGAACTACTGCTAATGTCTCGTCAATCCTGAATGAATATTGGGCAAATACTTCTCTTCTAATCTCCTCTACAAAAAAAGTAGGAATTCTTGATAGATCATGCCAAGGAGGTAAATTAGGCAAGGGATGGTTAGGATAATGTATGGGAGTGGGTTCTACAAGAGATGTAAGAATCATCGATGGAAAAGGATCCATGGGTGAGGGACTCATGGGTGGAGAAGGATCCACTAGTGAGGGAAGTACCACAAGTGAAGGAATCATGGGTGAAGGCATAGAAGGTAATGAAGGAACCATAGGCATGGATGGAACCACTATAGGTGGTGTCATGTGAGAATATAGAAGAACCATCTTATGAGGATGACCTATGCGAAGAGTGGTAGAAGGTTTATAAATGGATATAAGGTGATCCTTAAGATGTTGTTGAAGAATGAAACAATGATCAGTATGATGGGTGTTGCATAGATAATATACCTCACCACACTTGGGTAGATATTTAGGAAGTACCTTTGGGGGAGGTATGGCTTTATTTTATGAAGGGGAAAAAGGATGAAATGTATCAATATATTATCACAACTTATGATAATGGGTAGAAGAATGATTATCTATCCCATGAAAGCAATAGATATGTTTATGAGTGGTTTTAGTAAAATCACACATGAAAGGAGGTGTAATAAGAGTGGAAGAAGAGGCAAAAAGACTCATCATCCCATTTGGTGGGAAATTGTACCATCATAGGCAAAGGAAGCAAACCATCACCAAGGGAGGATGATGATGAGGAAGGAATGGAACTAGGCTTAATAGAAAGAGTAATAGAATCATAAATAGGGGTAGGCTCAGAAATAGTAGGAATGGAAATAGGCTCAACTATAGTAAGCTCTACTGGTGGAGGAGCAAGATCTACAGTAAGTCTAAGGAAAATTATATTAACCTCAAGGGTAAACCAGTTATGAGGGTCAGAGTAGCTAGCAAAATTGTAAGGCCTAGTCGTAGCATGATTCATGAGCATAGTCCTATATGGATCCTCATAAATTAGAGGTGTTGGAACCATCTCTACCTTATGATAAAGGGGAAAAATACAAAAATTAGGAACTATAACTGAAGGAAAATGATGAGATGCAAAAAAAGACTCAAGTAAAGAAGAGTGATAACAGACAATATTGGCATCATGGGCTTGTACAAGACTACCTAATAATGGATCATCTAAGGAATAGCCATCATCATAATCTAGGATGTGAAGGTCAATTATGTAATTATGGATGACCTTATCATCCAAAGAAGTGTGGTGAATAGAATGCATAGTCTTGGTCAAGACTAAGGGAATTTCATTACAAGGAGGCTTGTGAAAGTGAGGTTGCAAGAAAGCAAGAAGTTGTAAGATGAGATGAGGGGAGAGATAAAAAAATTTAATCTTTAATCTAATATCATTAGGTTCATCATCATCTAAATCTAAGAGGTTAGGATGAATGTTCCTAATGAGTTTGGGATGCCCATTTTAATTTTAGGTTAAATTAATGGGAAAGTTAAGATGCTGAGACTCATGAAATATAATGTTTGGCAAAGGCTCAAGAGTAGGAATCTTGAAGATAGCATGATCTTGGAATTATTCAAATTTTCAAGGGTTAATGTCACCCTGAATCTTATAAATGGCTCTATTATGAGGGAATTTAACACATTAACAGGTAGAAGAAGAAATGACTCTCATACAGTGAGTCCATGGCCTACCAAGCAAGATGTTATAATAAAGGGGAAAGTTAAAGATCATCACCTTCATGTGAACAATGATAGGTGGGATAGTGATGGAAAGCCACACATAACCTAGATGAGGCATTTGCCTTCTATCATATCCTAGAAAGTACTATGTGTAGACTTAAGATTGTATTATGAATACCAAAGAGTCTTAATAAAATTGAGAGAATCAACACATGTGCTAGAACACTCATTAATAAATGCATTCTTAACTTGGATATCACCTATTTAGATGCTAATAAATAAGGGAGGATCATCTACACCAATTATAATCTTGTCACGAATCATAGAAGCTATGGGAAATTTTAAGGAAAGGGAAGTGTCTATATTTTCATCAATGTTGATAGATATTTCTTCACATTATTGTAATATATTATCCTTAGATCTAGATAAATTTGCCTCCTATCCTACTAGGGGAGGATGAAGGACATTCATCTTGAATATTAGTAACATAATATGATTTATGTGATGTGGAGAAGTCCTCATAAGCTCAAGGAACAAAATTAGGGATGGGAGATTAGTGAGCTCTGTAATGGGATCACGCTCATCATAACTGATAAGAATGTTGTTAGATATAGTGCATAGTGATTAAGGAGGTCCTAAAAAAGAGGAGTATAAGTGGATTTAAATTTATGTTGATATGAATAAGGAGGTTTGTAATAAGGTTGTAAATCATGTTGTAATGATGAAGGAATTGATTCATGTTGATTTGGAGAATTGGTAGAAGAAATGTCAATTGAAGATTGATTATCATGAGTGTTAGAAGGTGATGGAAGAGTGGTAGAAATAGAATGGGATGTGTTATCCAAGGGAAAATCATACATTAGATTGTAAAAATTTATAAGATATTATTTCCCTAACTCATTTAAATGAGTTGGAGAATAATCTTAGATAACACAGTATGTTTGAGATGAAGGAGGAGTGTGGATAGGTTGTGAATCAATGAAAGCCACCACCCTTCACATATTAGTCATGCTAACCACATTCTCATCGAAAATGGGGTCAAAAATACTTTCTACATTATTGGTGGAAGAAATGGGCTTGTCTTGGTTGTCTTAAATTGGTTGATGATTAGGGAGAGGGTCTTTGTAGATATCCAAGTAAGTGTTTTTTTATTCAAGGTTTGAATTTTGTCATGTGGTTTATAGTCTTTAATAACATTCTCATAAGCTTGTTGATGCTTGTGAATAATGGAATCATGATCAAAATTAGGTCCAAGAAGAAATTCCATAGCTAAATTATGAATTTGTCTATAGGTTTCATGAGAATGAACCCAACTAGCATGAAACCAACAAAAATTGTTAGGATCATACCAAGATTTCATAGGATGAGTAGGGTCAAGGTCTCATGGAAAAGGCTTGAGTAGATTATTATCAATTCAATTGAGGATAGAGGTTTATGAACTTTGATTTTATTTAGTGAAGAGAAATGAGGATTAGTATATTTTTGAGAAGGGGTAGTTGGTTCTAAATATTGGTTAGGAATGATAGCTTGAACATTGTGAATGGTGTCATAAAAATCTATAACACCATCGTTGGTAATATTGTGGTTTTTTTTCTTTAGTAATAGATGAGGACCTACAGAAGGTTGGGGTGGCTCGAATTGATGCATTGGGAAATATTGATGTTTATCTTGGTCAATATCCTCCTCCAAAGTACATGGAGAGAGAATGTGTACTCGATATTATAATTTAGGAAAGAGGGCATTGGTAAAGAGATGGAAAATATTATCATTGGCCATGTCATGTTCACATTTATTTGATAAAGTTTTGTACCTTTTAAAAAAGGTTTGAGTAGTTTCATTTTCATTTTTTTCACAATGTATTAAATGGGACAAAATGTTTTCGTGAAGATCACTAGTTTGGAATTCTTGAAATAAAGCATTCACTAAATCCTTTAAACTAGTAATGGAGTGAGGTCTAAGTTGATTGTACCAATCCAAGGCATCACCTGTGAGATTTTTTACAAGGAGATTAGTAGCATCAAGGGTTTTTAATTTGACCCAATCCTTATAAATCTTTCCAAATGTCTTAAGATGAAGGGTAGGATCGGATGATCCATTATAATAAATTGTAGGTGTTATACCTCTTATGTCAATGTTAGAAATTTGAGTAGTGAGAGGTTCATTTTGTAGATGCTTGATGTTTTTGTTGATTAAAGGAGGCTGAGGAATGAGATTACCTTGAGAATATAGAAGAGGAGGGGGAACATTCTAGTTATGTGTGCCCCAATACATTGGTTGAGGATGAGATTGAAGGTGGAGAAGGTGGTTTTGCATTCTAATCATTTGATTTGTGTTATGATATTTAAATGTATTCATTTGATTGAGAGTTTGTAACAAAAGTTGATGTGTTTTATTATAATTAGTATAAGCATTAAGTTTTGCTTTAGTGTTAGTATTAGTCACTTGGGTACCACTATTGGTGTTGATAGCAACTTGAGAGGAATCATGAGAGTGTGATGTACTAGTGCTAAAATTTGCTTGTGTAGTAAAAGATGGATTGGTGAATGATTGAGAGGAAGAATCACTAAAAGCATGATTTCATTGGGTAATAAATGAAGTAATAGTAAATGGATTAAGGATAGTGGATCTTATGAGAGGCCCGCTAGATGTAGAACCTGCCATGTTAATAGATATACTAGGCATGGAGGTGGAAGAAGTTAGAAAAGAAGAGGTCATGCTATTATAAGGGGTCATAATCAAAGGAAGCGGCTAAGAATCAAAGAAAACGGAACCCTTGAATCCATTTGAGATTGTAGGAGTAGGTGAATGAGGCTCTTTAACTTGACCACTAATCACAAGATTATAAATGGTAGAAGGATATTTTACTCGATGTTGAGGAAATTTAGAGATAAAGGAAGATCATTTCGAGAGTATACTCTAACTCAGGTTAGTCCTTTAATATAAGAGGAGAATAATTATGCAAATAGGTATTAGGAGGGGTCCCATATTTCATTGTATAAGTGACAATATGAACATTATTAACATCCAATATAGGAGCCCTACTCTATTTATGGGAGACCCTATGAGGATTGGTAAAGTTCATCATGTCTATTGATTACAAATCAATGTCACTATCAAGTAAAAATTTCATGATGAAGGTAAAGAAATAAAGATAAGAAATCAAAGAACCAAGTGACTAAAATAGTGCAGGGTCAATTGGGTCGACCTAGCACAGAAATAGGGACTACAAAATAGTATAATGTTGATTGGGTCGATCTAATATAATGAACAGGAGATAGAAAAAGAGGTAAAAGGAGTTATAGATATTATTGGTTCAATTAAGTCAATCATGTATAGTGCATAGAGGCTATAAAAAGGTACAGGGTTGACTGGGTCAACCTAGTACAATAGATAGGGAAAATGAGCATGTTGATAACAAATTATGAACTCAAACAAGAAAATTTTTGTAGCTAATCTAGGAAATTAAGAATGAAAGGGAAAAAAATAGTCAATTTCATCAATGTTTGCCAATCCAATTGAAGCATACAATACAAAACCTTGCACTAGCATTGGCTAATACAAGTTTTTGCACACACAGTTCTGTTTTAGTTTTCTTTTTCTTTTTCAATGTGATCTAATTAGGTACTAAAAACAAAGTAAATGCAGGGTTTTAAAGATTACTTGGAGATGTAGATCATTTGTGCACCATTAATCAATCTTGTGTAAACTCTTCTTTGGTTTGGGAAGAATGACCTGTAAATCACACTAACTCATAAGAAAATGATTAATAGAAAGATGAATGGGCTGCCTGGTAAAAAACTAGTCCCAAGAAGTGATCTACTTCCTTAGGTGGATATCAGCCCATGTTTAACACTCATGTTTATAAATAAAAATGAAATTACAAATATATATAAGGATAAGATGCAAATAGATAACGACAAAGATGTCTAATCTACAACAAGATTAATGCGATCAAAATATTCATCTTAGAATTCAGTAGCTATATCAACATCCTCTTAAATTACAATCAATTATTCATTAATTATTTCCTAATTAGCTATGAAAACCATAGTAAAAATACCTAATGCAAATGAAATGTTGCTTTTATAAGTGAATAAAGTTTGTAGGATAATGGGGAGATCAAATATGCTAAAATTATCATGTGTTAATCTAGGCAGAGTCATCTACATGTGAAAGACATATTTTCAAAAAATAGCATGCAAGATTTAATAGGTTTTTAGGACAATGAATGTTATGAAAACAGACTTCAAGTCTATTTTAATATTTTAGTAGGGATCGATGGTTGTCCTGCAAGATCGACATCGATTTAGATGGATCAGCATCGATTCTAAGTAAAATGCTAAATTATGAAAATAGAAGATAATAATGACTTAAATTATTGAAAAAATGATAAAAATCAAATGGAAACAATGACATAGAGGTAAAAAAGACTATAAAATTTAATTATGAATGAATTAATGTATAATACTAACCTTGAATACTTGAAAACACATAGATGAAGAGTATTGCCAAAGTAAGCTAAAAACCTTTAAAATATTATGGTAAATGCATGAACAGAGGTTCCACAAGATAGCAAAATATTGACAACATTTGTACATAGGTTCTAAGATAATTCCAATAGAGTTTCAAAGTCCAAAATTATTGTGTCCATCTCAAGCCATGGAGGCTCACTATATATTTATGGATCAACATCATTTTGGAATCAACTTTGATCTCAGAGAATCGACATTGATTTTCCCAAAATGGGTGAAGTTAATCCTTAGGCCATTCAAATAGATTGCTTGCAGGGGTAAAGATGGTTTTAACCAACTTCAAAATTGTTAAGTTATTTTAACCATGGGATAGGTTTTTTAAGAGATTAGATAGGTTTTGGTTTTATTTATTTTTATGGATTTATGGTTAGGAATGGTAAAATAGGGTTAATTACTATTTGACTATAGTAATTAACTTAATTTACTCATATGGTAAAGGTAAATGAGTGAAGTAAATGTAATTATTTCAAATAATTATGAATGGGGGATATTATGTTAGAGATGAAGGATAAACATGATGATGCACCACATTAATATGTAAGGTTGTATAAAAATAGCGTCTATATTTGCCCCTTTTTGTGGAGTGATATGAAATAGCATGTCATGAGACAAAAACTATAAGGTGCCTAATGTCCCAAGTTTATTATGAAGAGGTATTCCCCCTCAATCCATGCATTGAGAAGTGAGATGGAATGGATGATGAGTTTAAAAAAAGGGAAGGTAAAAACAAATTTGGGTGAGTGGAAATGGACAAGTGAAAGATAACAAAGGACAATCAGAAGTGTGGATGGCTCAAGATAGTTCTAAGGTTGCACTTAATGGGATAAAAAATGATGTAGGTAGTAATGCCCCAAAGACCTAATCGAGTAAGAAAATGATAGAGCTAAAATAGGTAGGCTTAATAAAAGGCTAACAAGAGAACAAAAGATATGAATGGTGGACCATCACAACTGATGTGCATATAGTGTATGTGTTACCTATGATGAATATTTTTGGGACAAAAGATACCCTAAGGATCTTATAATGGTAAGATGCCAAAAAAAGGGGTACACCTTAAGGAGATTGAGGAACTGACAAAGGGTCAAAATCCTCAAATCTGAAGGGTAATATGACATAAAAATGGGATAGCAGTAGTAAAGGCAGTAAGATAGGGCTTGGAAACCAGATTGGGAGTATGTGAAATGGTCCATAAGTGCAAAATTTTCAAACAAGCCAAGATAATAGACATCAATTGGAGTAATCAACATCAATCATGGGAAATGATATAAATAGGAATCTAATGTGGCATAAGGCTCATTTAGTTATAGATATGAATAAGTATCCAAGAGCAAAATTTGATGTTTATCCACCTTTCAAGCTTACATGAGAGATGTTGGAGGTGAGTGGGAGTGGATGATGATGACGACTTCACTATGAGGTAGGTAAAATGCACTTTTGGTGAAATTTATTATTTTATTTATTTTTTTGTTTTTTCTTAAGATTTTTTTTTGTTATTTAGGAGTTTTTTTATTTTGAAAATATTGTGGGTCAGGAGGGACGGTAGGTTGTGATTTTTTTTGGTATTTTAGGAATATACGACCTAGGGGAGGATTCTTTAGGGGGAGGGAATTGACATCAATCCATATGGAATGATGTTCCCTATGTAGATCGACTGTGATCTATAAGGATTGATGTCAATTGGGTAAATCAGCATTGATCCTTATAGGATCAATAAAAATCAAGAAAGTTAGGATTTTAATTAACCAAAAAGATGTTTTTGATAGGCATAAGAGCTATTAATAATGAGGGATAGGATCCCTCCACTGTTGATGTAGTTATGAGAATTTATGAATGATAAATATTGAACCCATGTATATGCTATTAGATTTGAAGGGATCTACCATTATCATCATATCCATCGAGATATTGGCATGATGGTGGCTTTGTTAGAGTGTTAGTATTATACCACCACCATGTTTTGGCTATTAATTGGTGAGATGACCATCACCAAAAAGGACATCCATTGGATTCTACGAGTGTCAATCCAGGGAGCCCCTATTTATACTATGGATAAGGTTGGGCGAGCAATGACACTAGCATGATTATATGGTGAGGACACTCTAGATATCAAATTCTTTGTTGGGGGGTTCTCATTTTAGCCCTTGTATGACCAGGACCCTATGGAGAGACTAGTGCTAACTATGATGACATTGTCACTAACCTATTATGTGCTACATAATTCTATGGGAGGATAACTACCATGGAGGTTTACTAGTGTCATAGAAGACATGGTAGAGTTTAGGACTATTTTTGCTTGGTCACCCACACTATTGGCATAGCTATACAGGGAGTTATGGAGTTGGTGCACTAAGCACCAATCAAGTTTGGATATTACATTTGTATTACATTGTTGGGCATATGAGCACATTTGTGTGATTCACCCTATAAGGACCCTATGGATTGGATTTAGTGACATGGTTTACAACATAGGTTTCCTTTGGTGGAAGGAAGACCTAGTTGTTCCATACTCAAATAGGATATTGCATGATCTAGTACATTATAGATAGGTTTTCAATGACTTATAGGTAGGAGATGTTATTTAGAGGATGTATGTACACTTCTCAACATGGCCTAGTTTAGTTGTGGACATAAGGGATATTGCTTGAAAGTTATGGGTACATGGATGATGGCTAGAGCATTTGGAGATATTCTATTCTGATAGGTTCCATCATAAGTTTGGGTTGCTACAAGATATACCATTAACCCCATGATTATATAGTTAAGATGATATAGAGCTAGAATGGCCTAGCCCTATTACTATAATGGTTTTGATGGGGCCATAGGAAGATCTTGTGGCTATTAACCTAGATGACATCAACTACACTGATGATTATGTAGCTTGGTTTATAGCAGAGATGGGGAGGAGATAGGATAGAGCAATGAGACCTCAATAAGAGGTGGTTATTGAGGAGGTGAGGGAAGAGGGTGAGGATAGAGGAGAGGCTAAGTAGGATGTCCCTAATGCACACATGGAATAGGTACCATTATAGGATGCCCCTGTACATGATCATATAGATATGGTTGTAGTTATTACTGAGAGGGATACATTAAGGGATGAGCTACAGGAAGCATGAGCAGCCCATGATACTTTATAAGATTAGATTTCCAAATTACAAGGTGATCTAGATATTATGAAAGGCCAGCATGACTAGGTTATATAGGAGTAAGATAACTACCATGCAAAATTGGAATAGATGATATCCACTATGGTAGAAAGGCTTGCTTTGGATATTGTAGGATCTCGTATTACTCCTCTAAATATGATACCACTATGGAAATATAGGGATCTGATTATAGAGATGTCATATTATGAGAGGATAGTATAGAGGGAATTACCAGATATTCCTTGATTTGATTCATACATGGCTAGCCATCAGAGGACTCTTGAGGGTACTACCAGTAGAGGGAGTGCCATGAGCTGAGGAGGAGATGATGAGGGAGGTGATATCATTCACCTCAATAGGATTAAGTTCATGGACTAGATCACATTGTATGGGCCAAGAGCCCCATTTTATTTGTGTTATGACATTTGTATAGACATTTGATATATATATATAGAGAGAGAGAGAGAGAGAGAGTTCATGGATGGATCATGTGTATTTATTTATGGATTTACTGATGTCTATGGATATGTTATATTTTTATTAATGATGTGATGTGATGGATTATAGATTAGATGTTTTGTATTTTAATTTTGATCACTGTTATTATATATGTTGTGGATGTTTATGGATTATTAATTATGGATTTTACATGTTATGGATTATGGATTTTATATCATGAGATATGTTTTTAATAAATGGATTATGATTATGGATTATGCTTAATGATGATTATGGATTATGATATATCATGACTTGTGTTTTTACTAAATGGATTATGATTATGGATTATAGATAGACTTTAATGTTTAATGGTTGTTATTTTATGGTTTTTAGTGATTATATATTATGGATTTTCTCAACATTGACTTGGACCATAAACAAAAAGAGATTCTCTCATACACATGGCTTATACATCCTTAGCTAGATGATAATAGATTTGGACACAATTTAGGTAAGCTAGATTTTTGACCTTGGTCATTTATTAGGATTATATGCTTTTGGTGGGATGGGGGATGGATTGATTTAGAGATAACCTCTTTATACCATGTTTCAAAATTAGGATTTATCTTTTAGGGATCAATTTTATGCCAATAGATAGACTGATCAATACGAAAAGCTTACAATTACAAAGTTGATCAATATGAGAAGCTTTCTTGGGAAATTGATTTTGATGATTTATTTTATGGTTTTGTTGATTTTTAAGGCTTTTAAGTGTCATAATTTAAAAACTGAACAATGTCAAAAGTGTTTTGTTTGGTAGTCATCCTTCAAGGGAGTGGTCTACATTATGATGTTTTTGCATAGCTATCCTTCAAGGGATCAATCTGTTATTTTCCTTTATATTTTATTATAGTTTTCCTTTGAAGGATCAATCTATTTATTTAGCCCATTTTGATACTTTTGATTTTTATTACTTGCTTAATTTTTAGATCCCAAAGATAGTAATGTAAGTTGGCACAAAAAAATACCTTAGGATAGTTTCCATGAGTTCATTACATGAGGTGATTATGTTATCTAGAAGATGCATGGCCTTTAAGAAATAAGAGAAATAATGATTTGGGGTTTCTCCCATTACATGTGAAACTTATCTATGAGAGAATGTTATGAATAGAGGTTAGGTATTCATATTCAAGGTTGAGGCTATAGTTACTACCAGATAACCACATAACTCTCATATCATTATTTGGTATTTTGGGATAAGGGGATTTAAGTTCATCAAGATAAGCCAAGATATATTAACTATAGAAAGGATATGATGCATTAAGAGGTTTGCATTCTAGTTTATCATCAAGAGAGGCTAATTGATATGCCCCAAATCTATATTTATGGGTTATGATATATGGTCCAAGCCAATTAGGAGAAAATTTAGCCCTTTTACTTCATTTAATACTAGTGACATGTTGATTTTCTTTAAGTACAAGGTCTCCAATGTTAAATTCTTGTTCTCTTACATTTTGATTATATGCTTGTTTTAGTCATTCTTGATAGATACGAAGGTGATCGAGGGCTGTCATATGATGCTCATCTAAAAATTCAAGTTAGGATAAATTCTCTTTATGAAAATCCTCATTAGAAATGATATCTTTAAAGGAGACATGAAGAGAGGGAATTTTTACTTATAAAGGAAGTATAGCTTATGTACTATATACTAGGGAAAAAGGAGTAGTACTTGTAGGGGTTTAAATACTAGTTCAATATGCCCATAAGATGAAAGGGATATAAAGATGTCAATCCTTCCTAGCTTCATTGAAGACTTTGGTTAGGATTTTGACTAGGGTTTTATTATATGCTTATGCTTGACCATTGGCCTGACAATAATAAGGTGAGGAAAAACTTAATTTGATTTTAAATGTGTCACATAGTGCCTGGACTTTCTTATTCTTGAAAGATTTTCCATTATTTATTATTATTTTATATGCAATTCTAAAATGAAAAATAATGTGATGGTGGATAAACTCCATAATATTTTTTTCCTTGGTCGAGATAAGTGGCACAGCTTTCACCACTTGATGAAGTATTCTGTAGTGGTAATGATGAATCTATGACACTAAGAGGACTTAGGATGGATTTTCCCTATAATATTGAGCCCCCACTAGGAGAATGGCTAGAATTCCCTTGGTACCTGCAAGGATTTACTAGGGACACGGGTTAAGTTTGCATGCTACTCAAATTTTGCATACCTCTTAACGTATGCACAACAATCTTGATTTAGAGTGGGCCAATAATAGCCTAGACATAAGATTCTTTTAGTGATTACACAACCACTAAAGTGTCCCCTGAATGACCCATTATGTACCTCTTGGATAGCTAAGTTAGTTTCATGTTTTTGAAGACAATGAAGAAGAATGTTATCGAAACCACACTTATAAAGAACAGCCCCCAATATAGTATAATGAGCAGCTTTCTATTGAAAGACACATCTGGTACCTTTGGATAGATGGGAAGGAGATAATCTTATAGACAAATAAGTAAATATTTATGTGTACAATGGATCCTCTAGGTTTTCCTCAATATTATTGATAGATGTAAGATCGGTTCTCATATAGGAAGGTTGGTTAACTCGATGGATAAGGACTAATAGATTAAACTCTTAAGATGAGGATGGGATAAAAGAGGCAAGGGATGCCATAGTATCAACAAACTTATTAATTGATCTAGGAGTAGTTTGGATAGCATAACATTCAAAAGTGGATAGAAGCTAATCATCTAAGGTCTTATATCTTTGGAGGATATAATTCTTGCATCGATATATAATAATAATTTAATTGACCACTAACTGAGAATCACCATAGATATTAAGGGATATAACTCCTAGTGCAAGGGAAATTTGGAGACCTATAATCAATGCTTCTATTCAACATGTTATTGGTGCAATCAAAGTCTAATTTAAAAGATAAAGACATGGGAATAACTTGACAAAGAATTAGTATAATTCCTATGTTTACTCATCATTCACATTTGGATCCATCAAAGAATAGAGTCATTTGATATTTTGGGACTAATTGGGAAGTGAATGAGATAAATTCATCAAGAAATTCACAATTGATTGGGCAGTTATTACTAAGAGGTGCTTTTTCCAACTAATCAACAATAATCTATCCTTTAACAAAATTTTGATGGATAAATTATATATCAAACTTAGCTAGAAGCGTGATCTATCTAGTTATTCATTGATTTTAATAAGGCTTACAATGCATAAACTTAAGGGGGTCGATAGTCTTAATGATGTACATTTTTTGGTTAAGTAGGTAGTGACAAAGCTTAGAGGCTACAAGGACCAATGCTAGGCATAGTTTTTTGGTATGCGGATAACATGTTTTATATTCTATGAGGGTATAACCTATATAATAAATATCTTGTTCCTTGTGATGCTCATCTCGATGGGTAAGCAAAGCACCTATAACGTGGTCTATAGCTAAGATATAAAGGAAGAAAGGTTGCATTTCCTTAGGTGGAGTGAGGAATGGAGGTGATAGAAGATATTATTTGAGTGTGTTAAAGGATTCTTAACAATTAGAATCCCATATAAGTTACTATCCTTCTTTAATAAATGGTGGAAATTTTTTTCATTGATCAGAGAGCTGGGATATAAAATGATGGATAGACTAGAGCTTTCCTTGTAAACTATGAATTTGCTTAAGGTTGGATAGAGGAGGAATTTCTATAATGGCCTTGATTTTAGTAGGATCCACTTTTATTCCTTGAATATAAATAATGAAGATGAGAAGTTTACCCATCAAGACACTAAAAATGCACTTTTTTAGATTTAGATGCACAAGATACTAGATTAGATGATCGAAGATAACCTTAAGTATGGATAAGTGATCCTCACATAATTATGACTTCCCAAAGAGGTCATCTACATAGTCTTTGAAAAAATTTTGGATTATGTCATGAAACATATAAGTCATGGCTTGTTGATAGGTGGTTCATGTGTTTTTTAGGTTAAAATGCAAAACATGATAGTAGAAGGTCCCCCAAGGAGTAATAAATGTAGTTTTATGTTGATGTTCTAGTGTAATAAGTATTTGATTATAACTATGAAAACCATCCATAAGGGATAACATTTCATGGCTAGTTATTAGGGCCACTAATTGGTCGATGTTAGGGAGAAGGAAATCATCTTTTGGGCAAGAAAGATTTAAATCATGAAAGTCAATACAAATATGTATTCCCCTTGTAGGCTTAGTGATGGGAAAAATGTTGGACTCTATTGAGGATAATTGATGGGTTAAATAAAGTTAGCAGATAAGAGGCAAAACTCTTCTTTTAATAGGAGTGTGATGTAGGGAAGCATTTTATAGAGCTTTTGTTTTAGTAGCTTAGCATTAGTAAAGGTGATGATATTATGGATAACAATTATGGGATCAATACCAAGCGCATCACTATAAGACTAGGCAAATGCCTCGTTATGGTCTGATAAAAAAGTGGTAAAATCCTAGTTTTCATGAGGATCTAAAGCTTTGACAACTTTAACAATCCTTGGGGTTTCTTGAGACCCGATATTAATATCAGAAGTGGATTTGTTTAATAAGATAGATGTTATAGATGGAAGAGAATTGTGTAGATAAGATTTTTTAGTGCCCAAATAAGCCAAGATTGACTCATCATCCTGACACTGAAGAATAGGGATGGTTAGTGTATCATGTCCTATTAACTTAGGATATACTAAAGGGATAATTTAGGTCTCACCACCATGGTGAAATATGAGGGGTTATATGGAGATTGAATTGACTACAAAAATGTTAAAAGGGATGGATACAGTATCATTGGTCGAGGAAGAAGTATCAAATGATGAAGATTGCTCTTCTTCTTCTAAAAATGGTAGAAGATTGGGTTCATGGGAGGATTTAGGATCTTTCTCAAATCCTAAGCCATGTTTTTCATGTGGTTTTCTAAAATCTCCTAATGCAATGTCATGAGGACCCTACTCATATCTACCCATGTCAAAAGCCCTTCCAAGCACAATGATAAAGGTAGGTTTGTGTGAGCTAGGGTTTATTAAGAAATGAGAAATTAGATGTAAAGGGTTTAGGATGGGTGTTATTATTAGGCCTTGGGTTGGTTTGATCAATTCCACCATATATTAAGTGGATGTGTAAAAATGGTGGCCAAAATGGGATGAGCTCGCCTAGGTTGGGTATATACATGGGTTGTTTGTCTAGATGATCATATTCTCTAGGAGTATGTAACATGTTAAGGGTCAATATATGGTATTCCCCCATTGAAATATGTTGCACCATATAATCAATAGACTCATGAGCTAGTAATTTTGAAGCAAGAATAATAATGCTAGTCAAGGCTTAATTAGAGGGAAAAGATGGGATTATGTTAGGTGAGGGTATTATTATATCACTTGGTTGAAAAGTGTAGTTGCATAATTTGAAGGGATGAGGATCAGTGGGAATGATGTGGATTTCACCTTCATGTTCAAACTTAAGGCATTGATGGATAGTGGAGGGGATACATCACATCGCATGAATCCACATATGTCTTAATAAAATGTTATATTAGAATTTCCCTGCTATGGCATAGAAGATTTTATGGAGGGTGTGAGGACCTATGTAAATGGGAAGGACAACCATCCTTACATGGGTGATACTATGAATTGAATGTAATAAGAATTGCTGGGGATTAGGAAATAATATTTTTTGGTAGTTATAACTATTGGAAGGAATGAAAATAAATAATATTGATACTGGCCCCATTTTCAATCATAACTCTTTTAATCTGAGCTTGATTTATTTGAGATATGATGAAAAGTGGGGGATCTTGGTCTTCAGGTGATAAGGGAATGGCTTCAAAATTAGTAAAACTAATAGTTGATATCATTTAGAGGGCCTCTATAAATTTTGACAATGATTGAGGCTCATCTAGATGGACCTCAATAGCCTGGAGATATTTTATCATTACTTATTGATGGTGTGGAGAGTTTTCAATAAGTTCATACAATGATATTTTTAAAGGTATCTGGTGGAGTTATTTTAATATGGATATTTGTACCAAATCCTTGGCTTTAGATGGGTTCATTCTTGTAATAGATACTTTAGGATTTTATCCAAATGGTTTAGGTGCATTAGGAGTAGATGTTCCTATAACTAAAACCCTAGATTTATTAGGATTTTAATTTTGAGAGAAGGTGGCTACATGGACAACATCGATGTGTAATAATGGGGTATTTGAAGAAGCAACTGACTCTTCATCTCTTATAAGATATGCAAGATTATGGACTAGTGGAATATTTGGGATGGTGACCTTTTGTTCAAATTTCTTATCATTTAGATCATCAATTAATAAGTCACCATCTTGGACTAGTTGTTAGATCAAGGCCATAAGGGCATTACAATTTTTCAAGTCATGTCTAGTTACTCTATGATATGCACATATCTCTTGACTCCTATACCAAGCAGGTCTTTGGAAGTGAGGGTTAATGGGTCATATAGGTGGTAACATGATGAGGGATGTATCCAACAATCCTTTTAATATTACAGCATAAAATCCTTTGAAATGGTCATTTTTTGGTCTTATAATAGGTTGTACCATATCTTTTGGTAGCGTATTGATCATTTGGTTTTGATTTTTAGCTTTCATGGTATGGATGACCTTAGGCACCTTTTACTTAATTTTCTCTAATGGGATTTTACCAAAATATGGTGGATATTAGGATGGAGGCATGGTTAATAATGGAGAGAAAATTTGTATTTTCCCATGTGTTTGAATGGAAGAACCTATGATAGGGACATTCACTTTAGAAGATGGATGAGGACCTAAAATGGATGATGGAGATGATACAAAATGGGTTGAGCCTTTGTTATTTCATATGTTGATAACATAGGGGATATTTAGTCTAAGGTTTTTGTCTTTTGATGTCTGAAAAAGATCGACCTTGACTTGAGGATGGGCTAAGACTTTCTTTGATAGAATACGAAGACAATTGTCCCAACCATTGATGATATGAGCTTTACCCTTTCCTTTAGTAGTTTTAGGTTAAGGAGGTGTTGTGATAGAGGATGATTTTGAAGGGTCTTAGTACCGAGTTAATTGATAGGATCCTATTATATTACGATCTTGGTGCATATTATGAATAGGTTTGCTAGGGACCAAAGGGGTGGAATGTTTGACTCTATAAGTATCAAGATGTTTATCTGTGACATCTTGAGGAGGGGTTTTATCTTCTTTTTTAGGAGATTTAGTTTAGGAAGAGGAAGGGGATGGCTCATGCAAATGATCCCATGTAATGTTAGTAGGGAGCTCTATAGAGGTTTTTGGAGTTGTCTTGATAATTTCAGGTTGACTAACATCTAAATCATCTCCCATGAGGAGATCTAATACTAGGAATTGATCTGGAGTTTCTTTGGATAATAATTGGTCATAGATTGTATCAATCATATGTGTATCCTAATTTTGTGTTTATTCAGGGTTAGCTTACACTATGTTTGATGAGGATGGGTGGTTTGGAAATGGTTATCTAAAAATATCTAAAGATTGGTTGGGAGGAGCATTTGGATTGTCCAAATGAAGATCCCCCTTGTCGATGAGGTCTTATACCAATCATTTAAAGGATTGCCATCATTTTATGTCATGTCTTATTACTCTATGATAGGGAAAAAATTCATCCTCTTTATACCAAGTAGGTTAAGGACATGTATCATCAACTAGTCTAATCAGAGGGAGCTCAATAACATTTGCTTGTAGGAGTTTATCCAATACATAAGTGTCAGGTTCTTCTAAAGGCGTATATTTTTTAGGGGGAAAATGAGTAAGGCTCCTAGGTGGTTATGTTTGAGAAGTGGATGGTCTTGATTTATTGGGTGTTGGAGGGGAAGAAGTTTTTAGATTAATAGCATTTATTGCCCCTTTTGGTTTAGGATTATTGTTATTGATTTTTGAGGTGTCTAGTTTGAATTTTTTATTGCGTAACTTAAATTTTCCCTCTTTAATGCCACAAATTTCAAGTTTATGTGCCATGGTAAAGGCTTCATCAAAAAATTTAAAGGTTTGAATTTGTAACATGGATGAGATATGTTTTACACAAGAGAATGAAAATAATTCAATTAATTTAGGTTGTGGTAAGGAAAAGGTTAACTAGTTGATCAAGTTATGTCAATGAGCTACAAATTTTGATATGAATTCATCTTCAAATTGTTGAATGATGTATAAATCCATGATACTCACTTTTTGATCAATGTTGATCGAGAAGTGTTTAAAGAAAATTTGGGCCAATTTCCCAAAGGAAAAGAGTGAATGTTGAGGGATAGAGTTGTACCAATCTAATGCAGCTCTTACTAGTGACATGGGAAATGTCCTAAGTAGTAATGCATCATCATGTGTTATAAGGTAACATGTGTGTCAAAAGGCTCTAAGACATTTTTGGGGATCTTCCTTGTTCTAAAACTTAATAAACTTGGGAAGTTCCCGCTGTAAGGGATACAGTCAGATAGGAATAGATATGTGGATAGGCTTATTAGAAATTTACTCATATGTGAGCATAGTATTGTGTCTAGAGGTAGAGGCTTCTAAATTATCCATCTTATTCATAAGGATTTTTATGAGGTCTATTTGGGTATTACTCTGAGGCACATTCCTTAAGACATTTTACTGAAAAGGTTGATAGCTTTGAAAGGGGGTAGACAAGAGTTGTGAGCAAGGATATCTAACTGCAGCGAATATAATGGTTTGGGATGTCACCATGTACTATGGGACCTACAAAATAATATTCTACTATGTGAAATATTGGAAGTAAGTGGTCCCTAATGACTGAAATAGAGCCATATATTGAGTAATCATAAAGACATACTATTGGGAAGGTTGCATTGGAGGGATTTATTGTGTATATGGGATTTGTTGCATATGTGGGATTTGTTGTGTATGTTGTAGAGATTGAAAATTGTATGTTAGACTCATTTTGATAGGTGGGATACTTTCAAGGATCGACATTACTAATTTTTGGGGAGGAATAGTGGATACAGGCTAAGTGGTATAATCACTTTGAGCCTAAGTAATGGAGGTTAAAGAGTTGGTAGATACTATGGGTGATTGGTTTTCTAAAGGTTGAGTCCCCTGAGTATTAGGAACAGATGGAATAGATCTTGTGGAAAAGAATACCATGGTTGTGGTAAATCCTTTAGTTTTCTCAGTTCTCTTGAAAGGCATCCCATATAAATATTGAGAATCATGGGTATGAGGGGAAAGAGGAATGTATATTGCTTGATTACTAAGGTAGTAATTGAGAGAAATAGGGTTATTGTAAAATATTTTCATAAAGGAAGGATCTCCTTGAGAATAAAAGTGTGGGAACACATGATTCTTAAAGGACTCAGGGGTATAATAGGGACTGGGTGTATGTTCCATAGGAGAGGATGTGACACTTACTTTGGATTCTTTCCTTGATTGTTGCCTAGTTAAAACCATGAGACAAAAAAGAAAAGCAAAAACAAAACAACAACTTCTTTTTTAATTATCTTGCTCTTAATTGTAGATGAAAGATGCACAAACTAAATTCATTTCAAAAAGTTTTTATCTCTTTTTTTTAACTTTAAGATTTGAAAAGAAATAAAGAAAAAGGATAATGAGGGTCCTAAGAAATAATAATCTAAGGATGGTTTTGGGTGTTTTATTTTGGTTCTCAAAGGAAATTTGTATTAGTACCAGTACATGGATTGATACTTGGAGTTTGCTCCCCTCACGTCACAATCCCACAGCCAGTGTGGGTGCTTAGCCAAGATATAATGATATTCCAAAGATTATACTCATCTAGAGAACTAAGTTGGTCTTCCCCTTGATGGTGAAATCCAAGTGGGATCATTAGGAAGAAGGTTATCATGAGGTGATGAAATCCCCATCGGTTTCCTTATGTCAAGTGTTTAGATGAGTTTGTTGTGACTGTGATTTGGCTTGTGTGTGAAAGAGTGATGACTACAATGAATTTTCCACTTAGATTATTCTATGTGAATTACATAAGTAGACAAAAATGAATGCAATTTATTTTAACCTTAAAAAGGAAAATAAAATGAAAACTTAATGTTCTTTTAGATGAATTCACACAAAGAAAAGGAAAGAGAGAAAATTTTAAAAAAAATGAATTTTAAAATGAAATATGATACCTGAGGGTCCCATCGGGTGTACCAAAATGTTTTAGTATTTTTTTTGCTTTTTCAATGTGATCTAATTAGCTACTAAAATCAAAGTAAATGTAGGGTTTTAAAGATTACCTAGAGATGTAGACCGGTTGTGCACTGTTGATCAAGCTTGTGGGAACTCCTCTTTAACTAGGGAGGAATGACCTACAAATCACATTAACTCACAAAAAATTGATTAATATAAAGATGAATGGGTTGCCTGGTAAGAAACCAGTCCCAAGAAGTGACCTACTTCCTTAGGTGGATGTCAGCCCACATTTAACACTCAAGTTTATAAATAAACATATAATTACAAAGATATATAAGGATAAGATGCAAATAGATAATGACAAATATGTCTAATCTACAATAACATTAATGCAATCAAAATAATCATCAAAAAATTTATTATCTATATCAACATCCTCTTGAATTACAACCAATTGTTCATTAATGCTTTCCTAATTAGGTATGAAAATCATAGTACAAATACCTTATTTGAATACAATGTCATTTATATCAGTGAATAAATGTCGTGGGACAATGGGGAGATCAAATATGCTAACAATATCATGCACTAATCTAGGTAGAGTCATCTACATGTGATAGACATTTTTAAAGAATAGCATGCAAGATTTAATAGGTTTTTAGGACTATGAATGTTATGAAAATAGACTTCAAAGCTATTTTAATAGTTTAGCATTGATCGATGGTGATCCTATAGGATTGATGTTAATTCAGATGGATCGATGTTGATTCTGAGTAAAATACTAAATTATGAAAATAGAAGATAATAATGACTTAAATTATTAACAAAAAGATAAAAACCAAATGGAAATAATGACATAGAGGTGTAGAAGACTGTAAACTTTAAATGTGAATGAATTAATGTATAATACTAACCTTGGATGGCTAAAAACACGTAGATGATTTTTTCCAAAGTAAGCTAAAAACCTTTGAAATATTTTGGTAAATGCATGAATAGAGGTTCCACAAGATAGAAAAATATTTAAAACATTTATACATAGGTTCTAAGATAATTCCAGTAGAGTTTCAAAGTCCAAAAGTGTTGTGTCTGTCTTGAGCTATGAAGGCTCATTATATATTTATGGATCAACATTGTTCTAGGCTGATTGATGTCAATCTCAAAGAATCGATGTCAGTTTGCCCAAAATGGGTGAAGTTAATCCTTAGGCCATTCAAACAGATTGCTTATAGGGGTAAAGATGGTTTTAACCAACTTTAAAGTTGTTATGTTATTTTAACTATGAGATAGGTTTATTAGGAGGTTGGATAGGTTTTGTTTTTATGGATTTATGGTTAGGGATTGTAAAATAGGGTTAACTAATATTTGACTATAGTAATTAACTTAATTTACTCATTTGGTAAAGCTAAATGGGTGAAATAAATTTAACTATTTCAAATAATTATGAATGGGGGCTATTATATTAGAGATGAAGGATAAACACAATGATGCACCATGTTAATATGCAAGGGTGTATAAAACTAGTGTCTACAACTTGAGCAAAGAGCAAATAATCAACTTGAAAAGTAAAGAGATAACTAATTATTCAACTTAAGAATTTTATAAGATATGGTAAGTTGGTTGTAAGTAAGGAACTAGCTAGCAATCTAAGGATGGTTTTAGGTAATTTGGGCTAAAAGGGACTGTAGTGGCAATGATACAAGATTGGTATTAGGGCCTACCCCTTCACTTCACACATCACATCAATAAGGGTGTCAAATGTTTAGCTAGAATATACCATTAACCATGTTTTATACTTGATCAGAGTATCAAGTTAGCTTCCCCCTTAGTGATGAAATCCAAGTAGGTTGTCCTTGGGTAGACAAATGTTAAAATTGTTATTTATATTATGTGATTTGGCCATGTGTGCATAAAATAGAGATAGTTAAAATAAATGGTTAATTAAAAACCTCCTAATTAGACGATGTGAAATATTCTAAGCTTTCAAGAAATAATAAAAAAAAGGTGTGGACTAATTAGTAGCATATAAAGATTAATTCCAACTTGAAATAAGGTATAGTGTTGATAATATATGCATAAAGTACAAAACATGGTTGATGGGGTCGAACTTGTACTATGAAAGCAAGGTCTAAAAATGAATAGGGTCAGCCAGGGTTGGCCTAGTTATTCAGATAACACATAAAACATAGAGCTGGATTAATGGGGTCGATCTAGTTGACTATGTAGGGGTAGTTTTGAAGACAACAAACTGTAAAAGGAAAGACTTTAAAGAAATAGACAGAGAGATAGAAAGGAACCTTGGTGGGTTATAGATGTTGAGAATGAAGATTTTTAGTCAAAAACCTTAGAATATGCTTGAAAACTCTACTAACTAGGTAAATTGGGTTGATCAAGCTTTACAAAATCCTATTACTAAGTGTTTATAATGTACAGGGTTGACTAGGTCTACTTAGTAGCTGAATTTGGATACCTAAAAGTGTACAAAGTTAACAAGTTTGACCTAGTAGTATGAACTAGAAGTCTAAAAGTTTAGAACCCTGTATTGGGTTGTTTGAGTCAATCTAGTTACTTGTTCCTGAAAACTTACACATAGAGATTAGAATTGGGTTGACAAAGTTAATCCAATATGATAGATATATGATAAAAATAATGCTAAAAAGAATGAAATAAAGTGAAATAAATCTTACAAGGGTTAGTTTCACTTTAATTTCACCAGAATGTATACAATCAAAAATGCATCATGTTTGTAAATCGATCCTGGCTTAGAGAAGATAGAGCATACCTACACTTCTGATTGGGAATACATTTGTTAAGTGGGAGCATGACCAATATGGGGATCTATTATACCTTATTAGGGGATCACTTCTCATAATACACCATGATAGGAAGGTTTCTAAAGCTTACAGTCTAACATAATCATGAAACAACCCAAAAAGAGTCATAAGGTTTAATGTTCACTCTATTATAATAAATAAGAAAGTAAATCTAATCTATTGCACACCAAAGCTTATGGCACAAATTTGGAGTTAAAAATAAAATAAACTAAACTAAACATACATAGAAGACATATACTCATGTCAATGTATATGGAATCTTAAGGCATAGAATAAATAAGCATAACTATATTACCTATCTACTCTTACAAAGGAAAAATAAAGTTATGAATACTTACCTTAAATATGAACCCATCGAGCCTAAATCTCCCCCTTGGCCATGGTGATTGGCAAGAGATTAATGTGGTATGTAAGGATAATAAAGATAAATCATCTCTAGGATACATAACCTATCTATGCATCTAAAATACTTCTCCACAAGATAAGATTCATATCTCTAAAGCAAGTATGGAACCCTAAGCTTTATTCCTCAAGTAGAATGGTCAATAAGCAGATGTTTGTTTGCACTTATTCTTATTCTCTTCTATTCTTAAAAATGGTTGGAAATAAACTTGTATATGTAAGTAGATTTTTCCCTAAATCCTCCCAAAGTGTCAGTTGTGCAGGGTCAACCCAGTCAACCTTGTATGTTTTTAGAGATAATTCACTAGGTCTGATTTAGTTCGATCAATGGGCTAACAAACCCAAAAAGTGAAAAATACCCCTAAATTATGTAGGGTCAACCCAGTCAACCTAGTAAAACTAACTATCCAAAAGGGAATTAAGGAAAGAAAAGGAGTATGGAAAGAGGAAAATGATTAGAATGGGTAAGGCTGAGAAGAATAAGCTTAGGGTTCAATTTTTTAGGAGATGAGTTGTGTATATGGTAAGTGGCAAAAGGGACAACAATCTTATGAAGCACCAATGGTCTACCCACCCCTTTCTCGATGCACCCCTTAAGGTGTGCACTCACAGATATTAAGACTCCATGGGTTCCTATAAGATACAAAGTGTCAATAATCAATAAAAGTTAAAAATATTATGTGTATACATTATGTGTTTTGATCTTATATTATTTTATTTGTTCATTGCAATGAATGGTTTATATTTTTCATGAATTATTTTGTTTAATGCTTAAGAGTTTGAAGAATTGGAATTGAATTTGATCTATTTTCATCACTAATTTACCCCCCCTCTTAGTGATTATGCTACTAACAATATTGTTTTAGGAGATAGTAGTGAGATGTTGTATGTCTAACCACTCTACATATTTCACATAAATCTATATTTATTCCTGGGCCTTCATTCATGTGATTCCCTTCCTTGTTTCACTTTATACACCATAGCCTTGACTTAGAATTGTATCCTCTCTCTTGATACTGATCCATCCTTTTTAGGAGTTTTTTTACAGTGTTCTCTATTTTTGAAGTTGAGGTTAAAGCATCGCCATACCCTTTGATCTATTTGACACTAATCACAGTTGATCCTACATCTGCCTTGGTGTTGAATTGTGTCTAAGTGATGGTGAGCCTTATTCTTATTTATATTCATTCCATAAACCAATTCAATTTATATTTATATTCTAGGGTAAACTCTACCTTATTCATCCCATCAAAGAATCTATAATCATATTCAAAGATAGTCTCTTTTGATCCTTATCAAATTTCTTTCAAATCTTATATGATTTGACTATAACATTTATTAATCTTAGATTATATGGCAATCATGTCTATTTATTGTACATATGCTTTATTAACATTTATATGAAATATTAATTCCAATGTGAGACCACATAAATATCCATTTAGTTTTCACTTATTTACTACATCATTGATAATTCCTTTAGCATACCACCTCATGTCATAGGTGAGTAAGTATTGTTCAAGCTCTATAGACCCATCATAGGGTGATAACCACCATACTGATGTTTCTCATAGGTATTGTAGTTGGTTGTTGAATAACCAATATCTATGAATTTTATGGGACTAAGTGGAATACCTAGGATTTTAATGCATAATGTGTTCCCACTCATTCTAGTGATTAAGTATCTTCAGATGTATCCTCTTCCTCTTCATATTCTTCCAAGATTTTGATTTATGTGTGAAATCCCTTACACCAAAATTATAGAGTTTGTCTCTGTCAATGCTAATGCTTGTATATTTTTATTGTTCTAAAAAAACTACATGCAACTTCACAACATGTTGCCTTATGAGCCTTGATACCTTTATGTTGAATCCTTTTTGTAAATGGTCCTTGCCAATCATCTTCCTCCAAGTCTATATTATAATTACTACTATTTTGAAAAAAATGGGATTAAGAGATGTATGCTCCCAAGGTGAATTATCTATACCTCCAACAACATATTTCTTGGAACTTGAACCTATGTTATGTCTATGCCGATATGGTATTTATGTTTATTCTCCATGGAATACCATTTTATATGTTTGTGAACTCTTAACTACTTAATCTACTTCTACACTATTTTGTCCTTTTCTTCCCTCACTTGATCCTCATTTCCCTCTTGTTTCCTATCGACACTACACCTGAGCTCCTTACTCCTCTCATCACCTAGATATTCTTCCCTTTTCTCTTTATCTCTCTTATCTTCTATGTGAATATTACTCGTATTCATAACTCCTTGGGTCTCACTCTATTTATTCCATTGTTTATGTTGTCTCAACACTCTTTATAACTCTAAAGTTTTCTTCCAATTTTTATCCTCTTGGTTGTCCATTTTACACTTAGGTTTAATATATACCTTTTTATTGTCTCACCATTCACCCTTTTATCACACACATCCCCATGGTGCCTTAAGTGACTACTCCATGCTAACTGGAATAGGCCCCATGTCCTTTTATATATCCAACATCTTGATTAACAAAGGAGTTACTACAAAAATTTACCTCTAATCCCCCTAATAAGTAGATCCTTTGTCAATTTAAAATTTATATACCCTTGTATTGTGAACTCAGTTATGTATCCATCGATGGTAGCAATTATCCAATGATCAGATCTCATGAATCTAACTAGTGTCTAGGTTCTAAATCCATTATATTTTATCTCCAATCCATGTAAAAACATCTTTAGCTCTAAATTAAAAATAATGAAATTCCAATCAATCCAACCAATCATCTAATAGTCCAGGTAGTTTACACCAAAATATTTCATAATTATCACCATAGATATGTTCCTATATAATTTCTCTCTTGGTACATCCTATCATTTGTGATTCCTCCTCTACAAATTTATGAATCTTTTATTCTAATAAAATTTCTACCTCTCTTTGACTGGGTAACCATCAAATCATCCCCGTAACCAATGATTTTCATGTTCATCACACCATTATTAGCAGAGGTTCTCGATGTTTTATCAAAACATGCTAATTACAGGTATAGTTATGTGAATCAAATTATAAAGTATTGGAGAAAATAGATAATCAAAAGAATAAATAATTTCATGAAGAAAAGTATATTATTAACTTAATAAGTTACAATAATTACACATAACAAGCTCAACTATGTATGAAGTAGAACACTATTAACAAATATATGAAAATAACCCATTCACATTCATCGAATTATTCGAATCAATGAAAAAAAAAGGGAAAACCATAGAAAATTTCGCTGAATATTTATTACAAAAATTATCAAAGAATAGAATAATAGTTATTGAGCAATCTCTCTTGAACAATGAAACCTCTATTGATTACAATGATTTCATCCTTGTTACTACACTCTACAATAACATATATAGACTTGAATCATATGTTGTTATAACTTCCTTGATATATTCAAGGTATAAATATGCTTTTGATGCAAATAAAATAACCATATAAAAAAAGCCAATGTTGTGTTTGTTTGGCATATACGTCCAAACTTGTATTTTAGTGCTCGTATTTACCCTCTAACATTTTTGTTTAAATTTAATAAATGTACTCTTAATTACTTGAAAACTAATATAAAAAATGCTTATGACTCTTTTATGTGTTTCAATTTTTTTATGAATCTATATATTTTTTTAAATAGTGATAAAGTTGTTAAGTAATTACTGAGTCCTGCGTACAAGTTAAAATTTTGTGCTATCAAGTATGAGTTTTTATTCTATGGTTAATTGGTTAGTGAGTCCTAATATGTTGTGCAAGTTTACTGGGATAAAGTTCTAAAAGCCTTATAATGATTTATTTATATGGAATTTATCTACTTATAAGGTCACTCAAATGTATTTTGTGAATAATTCTTAGAATTTTTTAGAATTGATTTGGGGGTAAGATACTTAGTGTATTGTCACATGTATTTCCTATCATTGTGAATGTTTGTGTAGTGTTACATTGGCTTTGCATAAGCTAGAATTTACTTTATACTAGTAGTTTTACATCTCAATTTTGTTTTCCCAACATATAAAGCTTGTGGATAGAGGTTAATTTGATCAAAAATAATTTTATACATATAAATTTTGTCCTACCCAATTTTACTAATAATTGTGAATTTATGAGTACAAATCATATATAAGTTTTCAATCATGTGTGCAAGCCATAGATCCATTTTTGGCCTAATGCTAATGCAAAAATTTAGTTGTAAATTATAGTTCATGTTTGGTAGTTATGTTGAGTGTTTGTGTGTAATATTTGGAACCTACAAGTTGTTGATACATTCTCATATTTGTTTGTTGGTATTTTTGATGAGTTGTGAGTAACTTCTGATTTTTTGTCTAGTGATAGATAATTGGGTTAAATGGTCATTGTGACTATGTATATCACTTGAATCTATGTTATTTGAGTTAATTATGATAAGTATTACATCTTTTATATTTTTATTGGGTATCTCCCATTGGCTTCATAGAGACAAAGAGTAGAGAAAAGAGATAATAATCCTTACTACAACAATGAATGGTCCTCTATTGTCTCTTAGTTTGTCCAATAACTCTAAGGGTACTAATTTGAGCTCCAACAAGGGCTTTGAGTTGGAATTTTACTTTTTATTTCACTTTTCATCCATCTCATACCACTTTGTATATTCATAAGAGGATTCCCCGTATTGTTAATATTCTCACATCCCATGTCATTACCCATCTTTTTCATAATCCTTATAAATCTTACTTCACTTGTAACCTTTACCCCCCTTATCAGCCTATTAAAGTATCACTTCATGATAAATATCTCCTTAGTGAATCATTCCCTAATGTTTTTAACTTTTTCCCCATTATAAAAGTCATCAAACATATCACCCACTGATGTCAATAATGGTCATGTATCCAATTCCTTTATATTACCATCTTCATATCCTTCACTACTATTATTGTGTTGTACCACTCATCACATAATACACAACACCATAATTGCGAGCCTCAAAGCCCAATAATTGAGACCATAGATTTAAAAATCATTAATAATTATTGATTAATGGTGATAAATTATGACTTTATATATAAATGATAAATATTCCTAAAAATTGTAAGTAGAGAAGTAATGATTACTTAGTGATTTTTGTCAAATAATATCTAAAATTATTAAATAAATATCACCACCTAAACCATTGTAACTCAATTAGTGAAATCATAAAAATCCCATAATGAAAAAAAATAATTTCATTTATATTTTCTAAGTGAATACATTCAATGATTTTTGGTGACTTTTAAATTTATACAATGATAAAAGCATGCAATCATTACCCTAAAATATGTTACCATATTTACACAACAATGATTACTTGTTACTTATTATTTTTAATTATTTTTTGCATTTGATTAGATTGTTTGATTACTTGTATGTTTTTTTTTATTTAGTACATTATGTTTTACACTTAGGTCTTGAATTTTCATATCTTGATCTCAAGTTGTTAACATTTATGTCCAAAATTTTTATTTTTTGGTCTATCTTTGTTTAGTACAATATGATTTATACTTAGGTCTTTATTTTTCATTTTTTGATCTTAAGTTGATAGTATTTGTATCTAAACTAGTCCTTATACAAATTTCAATAATGTTATCATGAATCATTTTATAATTATGATGCAAATTGTCATGTACAACATTAAAAATTAAGTGCTTGAGATACTTAGATATAATGCCAGATGAAGAGAAAGCATCCCCTTTCAATATGGCTAATATGTGCTCATATACAAAAACAAAATCAAAACATCATTACATTTTACATAATCCAAATAAAGTAACTAAACAATGTGGTTACTTATATGATAATCATGATACACATCTACCAATAAGCATATAAAACTAGTCATAAACATTTTTACATCATAATAAAATATCCAAACATCAACACATATCATATCTTAATGAGAAAATAAATGAAAGACATTCGATCACATTTGCTTTCTAGATCAAGTGAAACATCATCACTAAAATTAAAACAACAAAATCATGGTAAAAAATGTACGTCTACATCAATATCAAAGATTTAATCTACATCATGAGTCAACAATAATGAACCAAAAACCACATCATATAGATATCAAAATAATATCAAGGTCCATGTACACATCATGTGATCCTAAGGAATATTTTTTTACATATAAAATTTATGACTATACATCAACATATATGCATCATATAATATAAAATGTAGAGCTACCATAAAAAATGAGTTCTAACTCTAGTTGTCTCAGGGAGGGATCCTCTCAGGGTATCCTACTTAAAGATCTATCTTGTCCCATGTGGTGGAAGTTGTTAGGATGGACCCATCACTCTAGGTTATAGGGGATACTATGCTACATATCTCTCTGAGGATGAGTTGAAATGTGACCTAGATGTATGACTCAATCTGTGGCTCTTGTATGTTCATGGAAGCATAGTGCCCTAATCCCTAGTGATATTATTAACTCATATAAATTTTGATAATGTTCATCCTCATCCTTGGCTTGTATCACATCATCCTTAGCCTACACCACATTTTTTAGTGCTATAGATAACCCCTAATTTATAAAAATATGCCTAGATATATCCCACTCCCTATTGAGCCCATGTACATCTATCAAAGCCCTATCTTACTCATTAATACTTGTCACCAGATATATGACCCTTAGAGTGAGCTAGCTCTAGATGGTTTTCATCTGAGTAACCTACCCACTCAATGTGTCAATATCATTATCTCTCTCTATGATGAGAACCTATAATATGGTGTTTTCCCCTTGGGTCCCTACCAACTATGTCTGTAACCTAGTCACCTCTTCCTCTAGCCCTAAGATCTTTGTAATCTTGGTATATATCTATCTATCTCTAGTCTATCCATAGTATCTTAGTCAAACTTTGACCTACTTGGTTGAGATGGCCCTACCTAACCTCTATCCTCTATCATGTCTTCAACCTCTTGTGGTAGCAAGGGTCACCTCTGTATCCCATATATTTATCTATCCCTCCTCTCTATAGGGACTAGAATCCCATCCCATCTCAATATCCTACTCTCAGCAATCCTCATCACTGATGTTGTTGGTTCTACTACTATTACTCTTAAAGTGAGAGTCAATAACAATGGGAATAACCTACTACAAAGGTACCTATTGACATAGAAGATTTCACCCTTGGAAGGCGGCCGAGCTCCTGCCTTTTTCACACAATGATGGAAACTCCCCTCTCACCTGTAGGACCGATGAAGCTAGAGGGGAGAGTCTCTAGATGAGGGCTAGCTCCCTTTGATGTATCATTAGGACCTAGTTTCTCCTACTACTAACAAAATATGTAAAAAAAGGGGGGATGAAAAGAGAGAAAGAGATGCTAAAAACAAAGCCTAAGCCTAAAAAAGAAAAGGTGATACACCAAAAAATGTGACCCTCCTAGCCTGAACATACACTGTTCACCAGAAAGGAGTGCCTATACACTTCATCTGAAGTGAGAAAACCATCTACATCAATGGGTCAGGGGTTCGTGGAGATACATGGAGGAAATAACTACTAAAGTCATTCTGAAAGACACTGCAGTAGCCTATCCACTTCACCTATATTCCTCTAGGGACACTTTTATAGACCTGTAAAAGGAAACTCACAAAAATACACCAAACATGCTGAAATCATTCTACAAAAGCATTAAGAAAATGACTTAACACAGAACCAAGGAATAGACACATACTAAAGATGAAAAACTTAGAATGGAGGTAAAAATGCCAAGTTTTGATTCAAGGTAAAATTCTAGTAGAGCTCTGCCTTACAAGCTCGAGAGATTTTTGGGCAAAGTTTTGCCTTAAGGCTGAGAGCGGATCCTCTCTCGAATGAGAAGTTTACAATTTATAGAAAGAGGAAGAGAAACTTGGCACTTTTTGGTAAATATTTTGGCACTCTTCTCTGCAAGTGGCCCATGTGCACTAAACACATCGAGAAGAGGAAAACCATTGTTATTGATGTCATTCTTCAGAAGAGGCCTGCTAGAACCATGCTATACCATCACCAAAATTGACTTTGGCATTCAATAATTAATGTAAGGACATGGCCATGCCTCCTTTATGCAAACAAATTGTAGTTTGTCCCCTCATCAATGCCAACTACAAAAAATAAGGTCACACTGCTCATCTGCAATAACTCACCCTCCCTTTGCCACTTGAATTGTTTTGTCTTTTTTGCTCCTTGTCTTCTTCCTGCTCCTTCAGCCCTCAGGGGTAATCTTCTAGCAGGTCACTATGTTCCTTGGGCTCCTTTCATGCTTGGCGCTCAAATAGTTCAAAACCAAATGAATATTTCACTGTATTAAATTTGATGTTTACGTAGCCATCACCCAACGACTAGTTCATCTGCTTAAATTTGATGGCTTTTGGGACGTCACCGTCCTTAGTAAAAGTCATCGAATCCTTTTTTGTGGCTTTTCTACTTTATGAGCTATTGTTTTGAGCCTTTTTATCGTGGATAAAATTTCATAGGAATTGGTTGCTCTTTGTCCTTTTCTTCAAGATTTTTGAAACTCTCTCTGCCCTCTACAAGGGCTTCTAGACTTAAACTACCCTCCGTAAGGGCTTCTGGACTTGAACTGCCCTATGCAAAGGCCTCTAAACCTTTATCTGTGCCCTTTGGCTTTCCTTGGAATGTTTCTTTCCCTTTGCAACGGCATTTAAACTTTGAACTACCCTTCAGCTGTAGGGCACACCCTTGAACCAAGCCATTGAACCAACCCATTAAACCAAAATTGGTTTAATGGTTCAATCAATTCAATGGTTTAACCACTACATGCTGATGTCATTGAACCATGCCTTTAAACTGATTCATTGAACCTCCTTGTTGAACTAAAGCGATTGAACCAAAGCATTGAACTTAAGCGTTGAACCAAATGATTGAACCAATTCGTTGAACTGGTTCAACAGTTCAATGAAGCGCACCAAGCCCATTAAACTTTGGCATTGAACCATTCAATTAAATTGGAAGCTAATTTGAACTGATGCTACTTGAACTAAGTGGTTAAACCAATTCCATTGAACCACCCTTTGAACTAGTGTAATGGTTCAAAGATATGTGTTAATGAACCTATAGACTGCACTTGAACCGATTGAACTAGGCATCGAACCAATGTTAAAGCGTTGAACCAAGGCTTTGAACTTCACCGATGAACTTGGCATTAAACTGGTGATTAAACTGAAGCATTAAACCAATGTGTTGAACCAACTAAATTAAATCGAGTGATGGACCCTACATTCAAACTAAGCCTGATTAAACTGTATGATTGAACCAATGGTTGAACCAGCACATTGAACTTAAGCATTGAACCAATGATTGAACTAGTTCAATAGTTCAATGAAGCGTGCTAAGCCCGTTAAACTTTGGTGACTAATCATTTGAAGTGTTGAACTTGAGTGATGAAACAAAGCTTAATGGACTTGAATGTTGAACCAAGGCCTAAAATGAAGCGATGAACTTTAATGTTGAACCAAGGCCTTGAACTGGTTTAATGGTTCAACCATACCAACTTTTCTTGTGATTTTATTCAGACCAAAGATTGAAGAAGCCCTGTAAAACCTATCACTCTCTCTAAAATTGATTCTCCATGTGTCAAATACTAACCTGCATAGTCCGTAGAAATTCAAAACCTATAGAGTCTGTAGAAATCCAAAACCTACAAAGTCTATAGATTTAGACCTAGAGAGCTCATAGAAATTCTATAGAGTTTGTAGAAATGAAAAGATACATGCAAAATTAAAAAATGAAATGGCCTAGAATAGCAGGGATAGAAGGGGACCAATTTTTTGGCCTGTTGGGCAAAAAATGGTCAACAAATTGGTGACTCCCAGGGGAAGCATGCTTGTTATGCTTATAGACCAGTTGCCTTGTAGTCCATTGGGCATAGAGTCAGATGCAGCTTGAACAAAGGTTAGCAAAAGCCCCAAAAGATCCAAGAATCAAACATGAAGCTTTTTACCCCAGTCAAAAGGGAAACACACAAGGCTAAAAACACTACCTATGCAAACTGCACTTAGGGAAAGCAAGAAAATGAACTGAAAATAAACTACTATGTACAACTAACCAGGAATGTTTGCCTCCCTCCTAGATCAAAGGGAAATTTTCTTAAGTCCCCTTCCTAGCAAGAAGACTTATGGTGCTAGGAAAGTAGCTAAATGAAAAGGAGATTTGGTGACCTGCTCCTCTTCCTGCCACCTGGATTGGCTGGTATCTGAGTGGATCAGATTCAAACATGCTTCCAACATATGTGTACTCTACTTATTCCTAGAAGCTTGTTGAATGCTGGTCCTTCATATTGGTGTTCTTCACTAAGAAATTAGTGGTTGTTGGCTTATCACCATTAGCCCTTTGACATGTATAGCTCCTCTATAATGTATCATGGTCTGACTTGTTTCCTTTTACTTCATTGCAGACTTTGTCAGACTCATCCACTACTTCCTTTTAGCCTTCTTGAAGAAGGGTGATTGTGATGATGTTTGAAATGGACTCACAAAATGATTTCTCATTCCATAGAACATCACCTCTTTTTTCAAAGCTTTCTTCTTCAAGGCCTTCCTCCAAGAAGACAGACCTCTGCTTTTCCTCCTCAAAGATCAGGATCTCTAGATTTTCAAAGATATCCTCCAAATCTAGCTCCTCGGCATAGTCATCCTCCTCATCAAAGTAACAAGGAAGCTCATCAAACAAAGGGGAAGAGAGCACACCATGCTTTTCTTCCTCCTCGTATTGTTGGAACATCTGCATATATGCAAGACCTACATCTTCTCCATTGTCGATGGTGTCTTCACAAGAAGCATCAATGATGATTATGCCTTCATTGTCACTCATGATAGCCCCTTGGGAAACTATAGCTTGGATATTCTAATCCTCACTCACCTCTTGTAGAATAGGTTCTTCCTTGAGAAGGGGTGAAGTGAGAAAACCATGCAGAAGAGGAGGCAGTCCTTGAGCTAGAATCGAATGATTCTCCTCTTTCCATTTGGTCAGCACTTCATCAATATTAGGTGTGGCCTGATATCTCTCTTGGAAATGTGTAAGTGGGGTGTGTTCAAACATGGAATGTGCCATTGGGTCTGAACCGTCTATCACACACTAGTTGAGGAATCTCTCTTTAGATTCCAACTCTATAATTCTCCTGGCTAGATCCTCTTGGAAGAACCTTTCCTAGAAGTCATCAGCATCATTGTGAGCAAGATCAGCCTCATCTTCTTCAAGGTTTTGAGAAAAACCCTACTTCTCCTCTATCCTTCCCTATGATTCTACTATTTTTCCCCAATTTAGGACCTCAAAATTGGAATTTTGCTCCTGTGAACAGGCAGTAATTCTTTTTTCTCCAAGGCCCTGGGGTTCCTCCACAAGGCCTGAAGGTTATATCTCTCTTTCACAGAGTAGCCTCATCCTAGCCTCTAAATCTTTAATTTTCTTGGCTAGATTCTCTTGAAAGAGTCTTTCTTAGAGGTCACCAGCATCATCTTCTTCAAGGCTCTAGGCTGGTTCCTGGCATTCCTTCCTCCAACTCAAAATCTACACATCGTGTTAAAGGACTTAGGGAGGCTGAGGAATGCTAGGAAGAGACTATTGATACACTAAAAAATGGATGTGTTGGCTCGTGGTATACCCCCCAATTAAAAAATTAATAATATAAGGAATTGAGAAGATTGATCTCCATGGGGGTTGCTCTAATGCCCTTTGATGTTGGAAAGCCAAGTGCATGGGATTGGGAGCAGATGCATTAGATGAGCTAGAGTGAGCAAGTGTTATTTGATAGAAAGGATTTGGTGCACAAGAGGGGGCTTTCTTCAGAGTATGAGGGGGCACACAAGGCTGACTACCTTGAATAGATGGATTTCTCCATTTCCATACCTCCTCCTCCATGGATTGCAAGGCATGTGCTTACCTAAACAAACACTCCTCTTTATACATCAGCTCCTACTGATATCCATACTACTCTTCTAGTCTATTAATCTCCATCATCTACTTCTCAAATTTTGAGGCCATTTCACTTATCATTGAAGGGCAACTAGAAGGGTTACTTAAGGTGATTGTATAAATATCTAGAGCTTGATCATAGTCATATGAAGGAATACAAGGTCCATGATTTTGTGTAGAGGGATTATACATAAAAAGGTGATTTATTATGGCACAAGGCTACTTAACCAGCTGATTCAACTCAGAGTCACAATTGGTGTTAATGTAAAAGCCTCCAAAGGCTGGTCGGTTGAAGAACACACCAAAAATTCTTCAACTCTTTAGACACAACTTGTCCTAGTTGGTCCCACCGGGCGTGCCAAAACTATTGACATAGAAGATTTCACCCTTGATAGGAGGCTGAGCTCTTGCCTTCTTCACATAATGATGGAAACTCCCCTCTCACTTGTGGGACTGGCAAAGCTGGAGGGGAGAGTCTCTAGATGAGGGCTAGCTCCCTCTAATGTATCATTAGGCCCTGGTTTCTCCTACTACTAGCAAAAGATGTAAAAAAGGGGGGGATGAAAAGAGAGAAAGAGATGTTGAAAATAAAGCCTATGCATAAAAAAGAAAAGGTGATACACCAGAAAATGTGACCCTCCTAGCCTGAACATACATTATTCACCAAAAAGGAGTGTCTATACACTTCATTTGAAGTGAGAAAACCTTTTGCATCAGTGGGTTAGGGGTCCATGGAGATACAGGGAGGAAATAATTGCTAGAGGCATTCTAGAAGACACTACAGTAGCCTATCCACTTCACCTATATTCCTCTAGGGACACTTCTGATAGACCTGTAAAAGGAAACTCGCAAAAATACACCAGACATGCTGAAATCATTCTGCAAAAGCATTAAGAAAATGACTTAACATAGAATCAAGGCATAGACACATACTAAAGATGCAAAACTTAGAATGGAACTAAAAATGCTAAGTTATGATTCAAGGTAAAATTCTGCCAGAGCTTTGCCTTACAAGCTCAAGAGATTTTTGGGTAGAGTTTTGCCTTAAGGCTGAGAGTGGATCCTCTCTCGAATGATAAGTTTACAATTTATAGAAAGAGGAAGAGAAACTTGGCACTTCCTGGGAAATATTTTGGTGCTCTTCTCAGCAAGTGGCCCATGTGTGCTGAACACATTGGGAAGAGGAAAACCACTGTTACTAATGTCATTCTTCAGAAGAGGCCTACTAGAACCATGTTGTACCATCACTAAAATTGACTTTGGCATTCAAGAATTAATGTAAGGACATGGCCATGCCTCCTTTTTGCAAATAGATTACAATTTGTCCCTCATCAATGGAAACTACAAAAAAATAGGTCACGCCGCTCATCTGCACTAACTCACCCTCCCTTCGCCACTTGAATTGCTTTGTCTTTTCTACTCCTTGTCTTCTTCCTACTCCTTCAGCCCTCAAGGGTGATCTTCTGGTGGGTCACTACATTCCTTGGGCTCTTTTCATGCTTGGCACTCAAACAGTTCAAAACCAAATGAATATTTTACTGTATTAAATTTGATGTTCATGTGGTCGTCACCC
Source organism: Torreya grandis (assembly GCA_037957365.1). Classification (NCBI taxonomy): domain Eukaryota; kingdom Viridiplantae; phylum Streptophyta; class Pinopsida; order Cupressales; family Taxaceae; genus Torreya; species Torreya grandis. Next base: position 1,869,420 of record JARHVA010001140.1, on the reverse strand, counting down.
AATGGCTAGTTCATCTGCTTAAATTTGATGACTTTTGGGATGTCACTATCCTTGGAAAAAGTCATCAAATCCTTTTCTATAGCTTTTCTACTTCACAGGCTATTATTTTGGGCTTTTTTCCCATGGACAAAAGTCTACAAGAATTGGCTGCTCTTTGTCCTTTTCTTCGGGCTCTTTGAAACTCTCTCTACCCTCTGCAAGGGCTTCTAGACTTGAACTACCCTTTGCAAGGGCTTTTAGACTTGAACTACCCTCCACAAGGGCCTACAGACCTTTAGTTGTGCCCTTCGACTTTCCTTGGAATGTTTTTTGCCCTCTATAAGGGCATTTAAACCTTGAACTACCCTTCGGCTATAGGGCACACCCTTGAACCAAGTCGTTGAACCAACCCATTGAACTAAAATTGGTTCAACAGTTCAATTGGTTCATTGGTTCAACCACTACGTGTTGATGTCATTAAACCATGCCTTTAAACTGATTTATTGAACCAAATTAATTGAACCAAAGCATTGAACTTAATAATTAAACCAATTCATTAAACCAGTTCAATGGTTCAACGAAGCGCATCGAGCCCATTAAACTTTAGCATTGAACTGTCTGATTGAATTGGAAGCCACTTTGAATTGATGCCACTTGAACTAAGTGGTTGAACCAACACCATTGAACCACCCTTTAAACTGGTTCAATGGTTCAAAGCTACACACTAATGAACCTATAAACTACACTTGAATCGATTGAACCAAGCGTCACACCAACGTTGAAGCATTGAACCAAGGCTTCAAACTTCACTAATGAACTTGGCATTGAACTGGTGATTGAACCAAAGTGTTGAAATAACGTGTTAAACCAACTGAATTGAACTGAGTGATGGACCCTACATTCAAACTAAGCCTGATTGAATGGTATGATTGAACCAATGGTTGAACCAGTGTGTTGAACTTAAGCATTGAACCAAATGATTGAACCAATTCATTGAACCAGTTCAACAGTTTAATGAAGTGCATCAAGCCTGTTGAAATTTGGTGACTAATCATCCAAATCATTAAACTTGAGTGATGAAACAAAGTTTGATGGACTTGAACATTGAACCAAGGCCTAAAAATGAAGTGATGAACTTAAACATTGAACCAAAGCCTTAAATTGGTTCAATGGTTCAACCATGCCAACTTTTCTTGTGATTTTCTTCATACTAGAGCTTGAATAAGCCTTGTAAAACCTAGCACTCTCTCTGGAACTAATTTTCCATGCGCTAAAGACTAACCTATAGAGTCTGTAGAAATCCAAAACTTGTAGAGTCTATAGAAATCCAAAACCTGCAGAGTCTATAGATTTAGACCTACAGAGTTCATAGAAATTCTATAGAGTCCATAGAAATGAACAGATACATGCAAAATTAAAAAATGAAATGGCCTAGAATAGCAGGAATAGAAGGGGACCAATTTTTTGGCCTGTTGGGCAAAAAATGGTCAACAGTACCTACTATGGTGGTGCTTATATTTCTAGGGTTTTTTGAACTAGTTCCTATCCCTATACTTATCTAATCACTATCCTAGCCCTTTTTATTGATATTGTCTCAGATGCTCACCCTTGGATGTCTCAGCCTAATTAGCCTCATTAGTCCAAATTGAGTCCACCAGGCTACATATGTAATAGTAACCACAACATCTTCTACCCCTCCCTCATAAGCCCAAGAAACTACTTGTATTGTCAAAAATATCCTAAATATTTTAGCCCTTGAGATGGGATAACCCCACTCACCGATCTCCTACATAACATGTGTAAAATAATGAATCCTATCAAGTACATATTATTGACACCTAAACTACCTCTTAACATAATTGGATTGATACCACTCTACTATGAAATAATTCCTACTTGTGATATAACAAGGAGTGGTCATGTATCATGTCACATGGCCATTCTCTCACCAACTAAACTAAATATGCATATATGGATGCTAGATTAAATCTCCATCTACCATCCCATTTGTGGCTCATTGATAGAAAGATAGGTCCCCTTTATACCTCTATCACCTCCCTCCTATTAAATACTATCCATAAGCTAATGGATCATCTACCATCTATTATCATCTCTACCCCACTATTCATTCAATCATGATGTGCTCCCAAGCCCAAACTTAAAGCATTGTAAAAGTCTCAATGCTCTTACCCAGGAAATAGGCCATTATGTATATGTATCTATACAAGTGGGCCAATATTATTGGACCCCAAGTAAAACATGTGGTTAGATTAATCATGTATCTAATCACTCCTACTAGGCCTATGTGAAATAATTGATCACTCTTATTAGGAAATAATATGTTACTAATAATATCCATCAAAATCAAAACCTCCCTAGCAATCAATGGCAATGTCATTGTTACATCTCCATCTACCATGAAGGCCAAGTCCTCTAGTGTGTCTATATCCAAAACTCCATGCTCAATAATGACATCATTGATACCAATAAGTCCTCTACTATGGTAAATCACCCCTAATACATCTATAAAATCATAGGTCCCTGGATTAAAATGTAGAGTATACACCAAACATCCTCTAAAATAATTGGGACCTCTTTAGTAGGTAGGTAAATTATGCTCTCTAAGTGGCAGCACTTGGATAATACTAAAAGGTATTCTTTGTATGCTTGGATAATTGGCATCTATGCCATGTATTACAATCTATCTATCTCTAAAAAATCTAAGGCCTCCTCTGTCCATAGTCCTAGTTATCATAAGATATGTGAGCTCCACTCATAAGCTATCAATATTGTGACTTGCTCCTATCAATCACAAAACATGTCAACATATTTAGTCCATAAAATCTATCTAAAACACTGACAAAAATTTAATAAAGAACAATACCTCAACATCAAATTATCATTTTACTTACATAAGAAAAAACTTTCATATTTACCTCAAATTAAACATTTCCTTTACTTAAGTCCATTTGACAATTAGGAAATTACACTAACTTTGGTGATATTTCAATTTAGTAGGGTGTTATTATCATTTCCCAAGGTGATCTCATTATTTCATAGGGTGTTATCATTGTTTCATACATCTTTGACCATTTTCATGTTGTTATCATTTCTCAAGGCGTAATCATCATTTTTTAGCTTTTTATCCATTTTTGTTTTATCATCATTTCCTAAGGTGATATCATCATTTTATAGGGAATTATCACTATTTTTATCACTTTCCTATTGTTTTAGATAATTCTACCCAAATATGCCTTTTTATCATTTCAATGTTTCCCACCCCTTTTGGTGATATTATATATTTGGTCAGGATATCACCGATTTGGTCATGATATCATAGTTTTCTAGGTAATACTACCATTTGCATGCATGATATTGATATCATTATTTTTAGGTGTTTTTAAAATGATACATTTTCTAAACCACCTACTTCTAAAGAGAATTAAATGTAAAAAATACAAAAAAAATCAAAAAATGAAAGTACTTATTGAGTGCCCACTCCCGGTTGGTTGTCTATGCTCATGGACTTACTCCCCAAGGTGTCTATGTCATGGAATGCACACCATTATATTTTAAGCTCTCACATATAGACAGGAGGGTCAAAATGGACTATTTTCATACCCAAGGGTCAGTTTATAACTCCAAATTTGAATTTTTACCCCTACCTCCCCCATTATCTCATTGTTCTTCCCTAGAGGCATGTTTGTGGCCTATTTTTCATCCCATTTATTCTAATTTCTCTATTTTTTGGAATCTTTTACTAAAAAACATGACATTTTCTTCATTTTGAGGGCCTTTCCATCAAACTTATTTTTTGGTCAATCCCTCGAGGGGTCACCCTAGGCATCCTAAACATTGTTTGGGGTATCACTGTGAACTAATTTTAAAAAAATTGAACAAGAATCAACAAAACGTGTACACATCATTCTTTAGTCATTATAAGAATCATTTTAATGACATTTTCATTCTTTTAAAATTAATTACTTCATCTATGTTTTGCAATTCCCTTTTAAACATGGGAAAAATTTAGACACTCCATTTTCATTACTTTTATGTCAAAATTGCAAAACATAATGATTTTATATAACAATGCATAAATTAGGTCAAAAATCATCTAAACACTCAAATTCATGTATACAATTGATGTGCATACTCTAAAATGCATTGGGGTATCCTTGATTGGGGTAATGCACCGTATCTAATTGTTAACCATGTTTAATTCACCTTAAGTCAAATTGTTACTTTACAAATGACATTCTCAACTAATTAAGTGGAATAATTACTCAAATGTCAATAATGCATAAATCACTCAAAGCCTAATTATAATTAATTAACTAATAAAAATAAATCAAATAGCTAAACATAAAATCCATGTGAATTGGCTAAATTCCTAATTATGCAAATTTAAGAAACTCAATAAATATCCTCATCATAACATAATCATGACATCATAGGTCAAGTTGAAAAAAATTGGAAATATCAACATAAATGCAAATAAATATTATAAATACAACCCATGTTCACTTAATGTAAAATCCATCCCAAATATTAATTGCATTTAACATCCAAATTGAACTGAATCTCAACCATTCATCTAGATTATCATCAAAGGTTGAAATCATTTTGGAAAATCTATAAATAAAGGGGTCACCTTCTATTCTTATCAATATTTTTTGTGAAAACTTACTCTACCAAAATCTAATAAAAGCTTCATTTATTCCTTCACTACTTAAAACAAACACACATAGTGCAAGGGGAAGTTCCATAGGAATGACATTGCGACATTGACAAATACTCCAAACTCTACATCTGAGCCAAACAAACCTATATGCCAGCAATATAGATAAATCCCAAGGGAAGGTAACTTGCATTATTTTTTTTATTTGTGCTTGTTTATCTATTCCTTGTCCTTTCCCAATTTGAGGGCATATGCTTGGGTTTTAGGTTTTTATGTATTCAATTTTTATTTCATACTAATGATAAAAAAATAACTACTTCATAATTATGTGTTTATAGTATTCTTACCTGATAAAATGACATAATATTTTCTAATGAAAAAGTTACCCACTAATTACTTCATTGACTTTGCTTCCAAATATATCATAGGCATGTTGATAAGCTTAAAGACTTTCACTTGTTTTAGTAATTAAAATAACTTATCAGTTGGAGGGTTATTGTGTAAAGAATTTTTTTTATAACATTCCTACCATATGCATTTTATAAGTTTTTTTTGTAGAGGTGTCACCATCCAAGATGAACCCATACCCTATTGACTTGATTTATGAGTCACAGTCATTTTTAATTTCTTTAAAATGGGATGGAAATGGACTAATAAGAGTAAAATTTTCTAAAAAATAAAAATATACTCAGAATGGTTTGATTAAATTTCTATATGAATAATCACTATATAAGCTTGTAAATGAGAAACATGTGGGCAACAAACCCTTAATTAATGCCTAAATACTTCCCCCTTATATTCATTCATGTATTATATTATCATTAACTAACCATTAATACACCATTAATGTGAAATATATAAAATAAGTAATCAATGTCTATTGGTTTGTAGTGGCAAACAAATTTAAACACCCTAGGTCAAATCTCAATCATCGACACATTTAAATATCATTAAATAACTATTAATGCACCATTAATGTGAAAGGTATCTAACTAGAAATCATTATCTATTGATTTTTTAAAGTTAAAAACTTCAATATGGATGCATGGAGGTAAAATACAACTACATATATCACTAAATTTTGGTGTCAAATACAATTTTCCATCGCTGGACATCAAACTTTAATTGACGATCAAAGTTGGATGCATGAAGGTGGCATGGAGATACAAAATAAAAAATGCACATCGATCAATATTATAATATGTTCCTAAAGGTGCTCTAAAGAGCTAATGAGACATAAGAGAGCACCATAGGATATTGATATCCATCACCCACTGGAGATAATAAATTATTGGCTCTTAACAATGACTAGTATTTTCCATCTAGCTCTAATGGACTATCTAACATACAGTATTAAGGTGGTATTACAAAAATATGACCTAGACATATTGCACTATGTTTTTACTAGAAAGGAGAGGGTAGAAGTGGAGTATAGGTTTCAAAAATAGGTGAAGATAAGTTTTTATTTGTATTAACAAACATTTTTTAGTGATAATACACAAGATAGAGCTCAATCCATGTAAGACTAGCCACTAAGGTATGAATAGAATCATAGTCTAACCTTAAATTAAAATGTCATTAAAATTAATCAAGGGAAAAACATTAAAATATTTCCTCCAAATCTATGCATATCCTCTAAAATTCTAGTGTTAAGGGGATTTGTGAAACCATCCTATGAAACTCATAAATTATGTCAAACCAAATGTTTTTCTACCAAATATATATCTTCTCCAAACTTTTCCTTGCTCTTTGTCTCATGATCATCTTCCATTTTGTATTCTTCTCATGATACTTACAAATATGTGTAAAAAATTGGGGGGAAATTAGGGGAAAATGAGACTCATCATGTGGTAGACTCCTAACATGTGTAATGTGTAAAACACCCATATTTTCACTAGCCTTGGGCCCTACCTCCTCAATGCCTACCCCTCCTAATCATATGTAATAACTAAAAAATCCATAAATACACCTTAGTATACCTGTGGTGATTTTAGAAGATTAACAAACCCCTAATATATACATGTGGTATTCTACATCTAGATTTTTGAATCCCTCATGGACACCACTTGTGAATTAAAAGGAATAGTATGCACAATAACATAAATTTCCACCTCATACAAAATCTTAGAATACAACACAACCTCAATGAGACCCTACACTACTCAAATCTTTGTAAACTTGTATTTTAGACAGTGAGGGATATCATAAGTAGATAAACATGGCATTCTACTAAATGGCATGGTAAACTCTTCATAAGAATAAGAGGAGAAGAAATGGTTCTTTTGTAATATGGTGCACATAACTCAAATCAATAAAAATGTCCCAAACATTGTATTCATGGATCTCCTAGTTATGCAAGATTCAACTAAGGTGAACACATAAGAGAAATAATAAAAACATTTGGCAATGGTGTAGGCCATTTTATTTGAAATAGTAGGAATAAAATCAAAATAAAAAATGGGTCAAGTAAAATTTCAAGGTAAAATTGAAGCAAGCCCAAGTTAAATACTAACAAGGAAACATAAGGAGGATATTTCAAGACAAAGTATACTAGCTCTATGTATGTAGGTTAACCTTCTAAGTGAAGAGGAGGAGGAATAACCCAACATGATCCCATTTAGATGTATAATAGTTCAACTAAAAACATGGGAGAATAAACCATGTTCTCTATGGGGAGGAATTCCTCGCACACCTAGTGGGGTTTGGAAGGAAGGTCTTATACCCAACCTATTAACACCATAGTAGGAAGAACTAGAAGAATTGTAAAGGGAAAAAATGTTGAATATGTGTAGTAGGAAGAATTATATTGTAATTGTTGGATATAGAGTTAATTTTTCGATGCCAAAATCAACACCGCCATCTTCCCCTTTAACCTAATTTTTCCAACACATCACAATTATTCCACAAAAATCACCACCATAGTCTCCTCCACATGTGTATAATTATCAATTATCACCTATGTTTCCCCTTCCTATCCAAATTTCATAGACTCCTCCACATTCCCCTCTACATTCCTCACCAAAGGTCAAAACTCCTCCCCAAGATCCAAGATCATTGTGAACTCTTTCAAGGGTATGCTTCATCCCATTAGTGTTGCCTATGCAAAAAACTATAGCACTAGTTTCAAGAAATTTCTTGGCAGAAACTACTTCATATCCTAAACAGCTACCTTCTTCAACCCATCCAGACCAACCCCAACACTAAGGCACAATGGATGAAAAAAATTAATGATAATGTGCAGTCACACACTCAAGTTGTGAAGGAATAAAAATAAGAAATTATGAATTATAAAAAGAATCAAGAGAAATAAAGCCAATATAAAAAATAAAGATAAAGAATTTCAAGATCAAGTTGTGAAGGGAGAGGAGGTAAAGAAATAATAATAAAATTGCAAGGAACAAGAATACAATAAAAAGGTTGCAAACAAAAAATATACTCAAGAAAAAGTTGAGAAGGAACTAAAAGAGCATAAATATAAATAGTTTTGAAATAAGGATTTACATCAAGAAGAAGACAAGAAGTGGGAGGAAAAACTAATTGAGGAGAGAGAAGACAAGGAAGATGAGGAATGTGTGAAGATTGAGAAGGAAAAAGAGATGCATCTCAAGGTTGGGAAATATGCTATAACACAAAAATAAGTACTGAAATGGCTAGAACAACCACATACCCCCAATTATAGGCAATACACCAAAATTGTGATGTAATAGGACCAATAAACATAACCTGTAGATCAAGGTTTTAATATAGATTGACATGGTAGAGTGAATAAGAATTGTAACCAGACTAGAGAATAACATGATTCAAATTAGGAAATATAGGCTCATAAGGGGGAAATTCACAATAAGGTGATGATACACTTGGTAAAACCATAATTTGGACTAATTTTCTTATGCCCACCACTCATATATAACCCTCACAAAGTGAACCAATATAACCATCATAACTTACATTGACAACTCTATTCGAAAAAATATTTTTTGATGTCATGAAATTGGTGTTAGAGAAAAAAATTTAAGGTACAGATGCATTCAATACCTTTCTTGGTAATGATATGTAATAATTGAAGCATGAAAAACACATTCTCAAGGATATTATTACAAATGACTAAAATGACATTAGTGAGAACTGCTAAGAGTTGGTATAAAAAGTCATCAATGATTAGGTGATATATGAGCATCTACAACATGATAATTTAGTGACTAATATATCACAAGATTAATAGTTACCTCAGTGACTGTAAGAGATCAAGGCATAGGTGGAATTATAGAAACATGATGCACAATAAATATTTGTTTTATTAGAAAAGTATGATAAAATGCTGACAATGGCCACAGTGCAATCAGGGTAGATTTATATGAAACTTTTAGGTTGGAAATTAAATCAATGGATGATGAAAGACAATTAGGAAGATATGAAAAATATAGATAAGGCACAAGTTTTCATTATGAGTGGTAGATATGTCACAAAAAGGGGCATGGCCTTAGTTGAGTATATGTAGTACATATACAATTTTATGAAATGGATAAGGATTTGGGAATTAAATATATTACAAAGTACCTTTTCCAAAGTCAAAGAAAATAGATTTTTGGAATACTTTGAGTAGATAAAGGTTGAGATGGATAAAACTGTTTTGATCCAAACACCACTCATTAAAACAATAGGTGAGGATGACATGGATAATGTCATGAAATTATTGGCACAACTACATACATTCTTCACTATTATGTGAGAAGGTCTGACAGACTAGAAATCCTACAAGGAAAATCTAATAGATCCAAGCCACTATATGAACATAATCATCATTGCAATAGAGTTTTGGATAGATAATTAAGTCTTTGCCACCATCACCTCCACCACCAAAATAAGATAAAAAGGGTCTATGAAATTAAGATTAATTTTGGGCCTATATAAATTTTGAGAAAGCAATTTTTTGTGAAGTATTTATGAGTAGGGATCGCAAAGCATAGTCTTTAAGGATCCTTGGAAATAGTTTGGTAAATAATTTGTCATTATAATCATAATCCAAACATGTTGCATGGAATGACTGAAGATGATATTCAAGACCATATTTACCTTTGTAAAGTGGTAGCTTAAGATATATTAGACCTGTTGGTAATGGGTAATCTGATATCTTAGGTTCCAAAGGATTTTGAATCAAATTATCGTAGTCCATTGAATGACTAGCTTTAGAGAAACCTTGCTCTTATTACAACACCGTAGTATGTAAGGTTTTTGTTGACCAAATTTTACCCTAGGTAAAATTAGGTTAAACCCATTGCATGTTAAAACTTTTAATAAGGTCATATAGGTTTGAAAATGTCACCATGGTCATTAGTGAGTTCCATTTATATATTGAGGGTTATAAAATATGTTTTTATCTTTGTCATAATTGTCCATTTGTCTTAATGTCCTTTTATGCCACCTTTTGGTCATTTTAAGGATTTGTACATAAATATCATCAAAAAGACAAATTTTAAAGAGCAAGATAATGTACCACATGTCATAGAATGTCAAATAAAGGCTTTGAAACTAAAATGTTGCACATTTAACATAAAAGAAAGTAGATCATTTGCAAAATGTCAATTTCATATGGTTGTACAGACTAGGATGACTCATAAAGCACACGTGAATGCTTCAATAAGGTGTCTAAGATCCCCATAGGTCATTTCTAGGCTCAATTGGCTTTAATAGATCCAAATTTGTCAAAAAATGGTCTTTCTCTCTTATTGCTCCCTTGGACAGCTTAGAAAGGGTCAATACTTTTCACTTGGTATGGATAGGAGAACAAGAGTTGAAGTGAATGCACTTGGTGTATTTTATTATTCCTTATGATATTCCATTTCATGGTCATGGTTTCAATATTGGTGGTCTTTATTGTATGAATAATCATCAATATTTTTAGTACTTCTAAATTAAATGTGTAATCCCAATGGCTCAATTTTTCCCTTTTTTTGCATTTTAGAAATTGGTCTATATGAACCAAGTAATTTATGTAGGTTGGTAGAGCATATTCACCCATTTCATTTTGGTTTCAACCTGGTTTGGAATGTGTGGCCATGGAAGGTAAGCATAAGTATCTCATTATGTTAGAAGTGAATATCGATGGTCTCTAAAATAGTGTTTTAAGAGTTACGAAGTTTGTATTTCTATGAGTAACTTTAGGTCAAGAATGGTATACTTTTTTTCAATCCCTTAAATCATGGGTGGTTAGATTTTCCATTAAAGGTTGCATTGAAGAGATCTTAAAGGTGATAGTCCAATATGAGGCTAAGCATCAAACACCATAGCCACCTTTATTTTCACAGATTTGAATAAATTTATAATGGGAAGGTTTACCTTAACTTCTCTTAAAAGGAATTATTCTCCAAATAGTTTTATCCCATAGTGAAGGTCTATGAGGTCTAGGCAAGCCTAATAGTTCCATTCTTGCAGCCTAGATGGAGAAGTCACATATTGACACAAGATGAGGTTGATAGGTCAAGAGAGACTGATGTTTTAATGGATTTAAAATTATTCAAGTTTCTAATAGATATAATTGGAGACTTGCATTTCCATTATACCAAATGAACCTGCAACTTACAAGTAACACCTAGTGTATATATGGTAAAATGATGGTTTTAGGGTCTCAAGGTAGAAATGAGTCCATTCAAGTGTGATATGGTCCTAGTGACTTGAGGAAAAACCAAAAGAGTTAATTAAAATATTAAAACATGTATCACCATCTACAATAATCTCATGATTCCCCTGATTGACACCTATAGTTTGACTCATGCCTAGACTAACCTAAACTAATGAAGGATGCAGGTTTGGAAGGTAGGCAGAGATGTAAGTTGAAGATGATCATGTATAAATAAATCTCATATTGATTATCTCACACTTAATTTGATTTTAGAGGTAAAATAAATAGAACATAGACTGATCCAAAGCTGGGCATGAACCTCATACTCAGTCAATCAAAACCTTGCACATAGTCACAGACCCAGAGGCTAGTTTTAATAATTTGAAGTGTTGAGGGATATAGAAGTATGATCTATCTTTGAAAATTTTTATATAGGTTAATAATTGTTTGGAATATATCTCCATGTTATCATTTGGGTTAGAATCATAGGGTAATCATTCACTATTTTGTCTCAAATCTAAGGCACTTTACATATATGGCAGTCTATAGACATAGTAAATTGATGGTGAAAGGATGAATGGAAGAGCCTTGAATGACTGTGGGATGATATTAAAGGTTAAATTTGAGGTGAAAAAGTATTGAGGAGGACCTAAATTCACTACGAACACTCTCACTGTGAACACTCAGAGGTGGTCACATACTCAAAAACATAGTATATGCCTATTAGGCCTAAAACTAGGCATGAACCATCAGGCTTCCAAAATTCAATCATAGGATCATGTGATCTCCCTAAATAATGTGAGATATTTCATGGTATAATTTATAGTGCATGATATTAATTGGTTTGTATAATACAACTCAAATTGGCCATTTTTGGACTCAATTTATCTTAGGGGTGTCTAGAATGCATAGTAGGAACTCGAGAGCCAACTTCTTTAACTCACATATATAGGTACAATATGAATTGTGTCTCAATAAATTATGGATATTTTATGGGGGTCATGAAATTTAAACTAGTTTAATTGGTTTGAGGGTTAAAGTTTTAACCTTTATGAATCATTTTTAACAACCTAAATGACTTAAAACCCTCCTAACACCCTCATAAGAACCCGATGAGAAAGATATAATGATAAATGCATCTATAATGGGTAAATTTTCATATAATATGGTTTTTACCTACTTATCACTCTCTCAATCTCCCTACCAATCAATTGTTTCATACCATCACTAGTACGTATCAGCCAAATTTTATGTTTTTTACAAGGTTTGAGGTAATTTAAAGGTGTAAGAAGGAATAGACAAGTGAAATTCATGGTGGAAGGTGTGTAGAGATGTATTATAACTCTTCATACATCATTATCACCTTATTAATTCATTTAAACCCATCTACTAAGATGGTTGTTACAAGCAGTCTTGAATAGAATAGTGAAAAAGAAGGTAACTACCAAGTTGGAGATGAGAGTTGTGATATTGAGTTATCTTGAATTTTATATGATAGAAAAAAGGAAAAATAAGGTCTAAATAGGTGTATAAAATATATAAAACAAATCTCCTTTATTGTGTGCAAGCCACCTAAGTGACAAGTGTGAGAATTCAGGCCTAGAAGGCTAACGAGTGGTTGCAAGAAAGTGAATCACAATTGGCAAAGAGAAGGTCATCAGTTGAGGGGTGTATAATAACTTTCACAAATCATGTTTCCACCTTCTTAGGTCAGGTTATATGTGTCAATTAATTCTATTATAGTTCTATATAGTTAGTGAACTCCTCATCGAGAAAATAGTTCTAAGAAGGACAATGAAGTGTCCCATCACCAACTTTAAGGAGATGTTATGTTTGTGATTAACACTTATTCAAGAAAGCTTCATGATATATTATATAACTCCTCTTGAATTATAATTGGTCTTAAATACTTGACACTTGGCATGGTGACTCTTCAACATCACTCTTTCTCTCACCTCTCCTATGCTCTATATAATGAAGTTATTTTGGCATTATAAATTATCAACAATTAGTATGGCAAAGCCCTGCTAGTTTGACATCTTGTTTAACCTTTGAATAAATTTATTAATCTGATTATTTATCTATAATTCATGCCTAAGTATGTAAATTAGTCCATTTGGATGACAAGTGATTAATATTTTCTCCTTACTTCCATTTTGTTCTTTTATGCATTGTGTGAGTAATACTTCTTCTAATAGGTCTCATGAAGTGTAACTATTTGTTAGGTGTTTTTGAAGTGTGAAGAGAGATTATTAGTGTCTGATATTAGACCTCCTATTCACCCACCTATATAAATACATATCAATCTACCTCCATGTAGAAAAATTTATGCTAGAATAACCTTGAGTTGAGATCAGTTTTATTAATCTATCTTCTTAATGCAAATTCAAGTATGTTTCTGGTGATATCTTTGGTGTATCACCTCCATTAGTTTAGGTTAATTTTATGTTTATTTATACCCCCTTTCACCCCCAACAAGTGATTATCCTAGTGCATTGTGTGAGCCTAAATAGTTAGATCAAGGGAGCTATCCCATAATCTAGAGATCTATCTCTTGTAGAAATCTACATATACTTAGAGATAGTTCCATGTTATCCCAAATTTGAGGTCTAATTGAATTCTCTAAGGTGAAATTTTGGGATATAATAGTTATAATTATTTTCTCAAAATAATATGCATTAGGTGAGGTTTGTGATGGACCATGCATATTAATCAAATGAGGTGTGTTTAATTCTCGTGTATAAATAGCCCTATTAATATGTTGTAAACCATTTGATGCCTCTTACCTAGGGATGATGTCACATATGTAACTAATGGTGTTGATATAGTAATATAAGTAATAATAGAAATTTTAATGCCTAAAATGGGAATTTGAACAACTATAAAAGGTACTTATTATTGTTGAGCTTGAAGAGATGCAATCTTATCTTGATGTGAAGTCTCAAATACTAAGAGTTATTGGACAACCCTATCCATATGTATGAGACATTGATGTAGTCCTTGATATAAATTAGACATTTTTTTCAATTTTTCAAAATCTACCCCATTAAACTCATTAGGATAAATTTTATCTAAGATATGAGGATTATCTTACATATTTAATTATCTTGATTATCATGTTCATCATTGGCATCATCTTAAATTTGTACATAAATATGAATAGTTACATCATCATATTGATCAAAAATATTTATATTATCCATTTTAGAAGATATTAAAGGAATTTAAATATGTTATATAGGGAATCCGCTTAATTTAACATTTCACCTTACAGGAATATAGGAGTTAACCTTCTTGAGTGGCATAAAAGGAAATCCTAAAAAAATTTAAAAGGCAAGATACAATTTGTATAACTAGATAGAGTGTGTATAGTGAACAAGATGTAAATAATGAATAAGGCCCAAAAGACACTAAATAAAAATAATTATTCCATTCCCTAGTCACAATAGCATGTCTCTAGGGTACATTAAGAGCAACTTTCTAGGGATAATTGCTTACCAGTGCACTACAATAATAAACTTTCAAAGGCTTCTTATGGCTAAATGTTTCTGATATATTGTGAGGTACGTGGAAACTAAAATACATCTATAGTATTGTCTAGTGGATTTTGTATTTGATTAGTACCACTCACACCATAAATCAATTAAAATAAAATACCCCTTTTCCCATAACAACAACTCCTATGAGTTTTAAAATTTCATGAACATGGGTTCTAGAAATAAAAAAATTGAAAGTGAATTTGAAATTGAAAACCAAATAAAAATAAAATAATTTTATGTATATAAAAGTATAAATATATATGAAACCTTAAGATAAAAATTAGAAAATCAAATCTCAAAAAATATACGAGTTCACCAATATGTGTTACCTTATTTTTTATTTAACCATTAAATGTCATAAAATAGGTGTAAAGCTTAAGAAAGCCCAGAATGCTAAAGAAATACAATTATGTTTTATCATAATTTGTAATTCATTTGTGCATTAACTCTGATTAAAATAAAATGAATTGAAAGATAAAAATGTTGCAAATGACTTGTAACTAGTATAATGAAAGTAAAATCATTAAAATGGGCAAAGCTCAAATGAATGATAGAAGTTAACTATAAAAAACATAAGAAGCCTTCATTGTTTTTTCTTGTAGGCTAATTGTACCTAATTGAGAGATGGTTGGAACTGATCAGATCAGATCTAATCATGTGTGTGTAACTAAAATAGGGACATCATTATTATGGGTTATAACTGACATGAAATAGTCAGGATCAACTGCCACTACTATCCTCTATGGGTTGATCTTGACCTCTATGTAAAAATAGGAAATTGAGGGCATAATCACGTGCACCTACTTAAAATGCATCTATATGAAAAAATGTATCCTTTGATTGTGTGTTGATGACTTACAAATGACCTATTCAAGGTCAAAATGCTAGTAGATTTTGTTATGGTTGAAAACCTACAAAAATAAAAGGGGGGAATGTAATGGGATGAGATGACCCCAATCACGCATGTAAGTATTGAATAAGCTTATGTATCCAATACTCCAAGAAGAGAATTTAAGCCCACATAATTCCCCCACCTAGATTGTTTAGTCAAATTATGCTCCTTTGTTACATGTATGCATATGGAGATAGCTTGAATAACTGATTATAATTTGATTGACTCGAATAAAAAAGGCTTGTGATTTGGCTAAGAGTTACATTAAATGAATAGAATGTAATTTGGAAAGAATAGGTAAGTTTTGCTTAATTTGCAATAGTGTAAGTGTGCCTCAATAATGAAATTTACAAGTGGTATAAAAGGTGGTCTATATGTTATTTTATAGCAATCCAAAAATGTAAAACCTCACACTACCTATCCAAAAAATATGAACCAACCTATAATGGAGGGTTTAACTTTACGAAAGATCCATTACTAGGGTAAAGGATAGGATTGACCCATAAGGTCAAGATCAAGTGTCAATCTCAACCCATAAGGGTCAATTTTGTCTTAGAAGGGTAATGTTTGATCTCAAGGATTTGAAATGTTGGTGCAAATGCTTAGAGATGTTTTTAGTGATAATTATTATTTATGTAGGTGTAAAATAATAACATAGAATGAATGGATATGTAAAATTACTTAAGATAGAGTTTTAGACACAAAATATAAATTATATATCACCTCAATCATGTACACTTGGCAAATACCTATCATGGTTGTACCTTTTAGTTATAAGATATTCCCACTTCCAAAAGACATGAATCTATTCTATCTTATTCCTATTGATTATCTATTAGTTTTACCATATGTTATTTTGATGACCAGGCCTTCTATGTTACTCAAAATGCTATAAACCTAATTGTTATCACCCTATACAAGTTTTGGACCTGTACTTATTTTCTAGTTTCCCAAACACCTACATCAACACAAGTTCCCTATTCAAAATGAAGTGTCCAATGCCTTAAAGTCATAAAATTTAAAAATGAAAAATATACTTATGGTTAGCCTAAGTGATTTATTGCAAGATATTTCCTTAAAGGATTGATATATATGCATGATCAACCCTCATTCATTCCTCACCTATAAATTCATAAGGCAACTTACCAAAAGCATTCGAGTGAGAAAATATATTATATTCATCCCTATTTACATATCATGCATAAGAGCAATATTATCACTGTTTTGAATTAATGAAGGACCATGCCATGAGCCATATTTTTCAAGTTATAAGCTAGGTCACTCTATACTTGTTTATCACACATTGCATCCTCATTCACACACAAGCCAAAATGTATGAGATAACTACATAATTTTTAGGCCTTATTTAGAATATTTTCTATGTAGGTAGTGCCCATTGAAAAAGGGGTCCTTAGGGAAGCTTGACACCATGTGCCTACTAGCCCATTTTCCCACATTCACTTAAAAAATTAAGAACTAGGGTTTTGATTATTTGATAAGGAGTGACAACCTATGTACAAGATCTGAGTATGTAAGAGAAAATATGATAGAAAGTATAGATGGCTCCAGTTGGTCACATTTGAATTTAGTCTCTATTTTGTACTAGACACCTACATCCAACCTAGACACCAACATCGATGTAATTGTCCAAATCGGACATTAGTCTAAGGCCATATAATGTAAAATTATAGAATATGATAACTAGTCTTCAATCCATATCTAGTCCAAATCTAACCTATTCTATATCAAATCTACATGCACACAATAAACTAGATAAGTAGTCTTCTTTTCTATTTATTAAAATATCAATCAATAGTTATACTTTCTATTTTTAGCATAACTCAACATTAAAGTCAAAACATTATTTATCTAAGTTTGTAATTAATTGGCCTATTATAGATATGTTTATCACCCTTTTGTTTATTCTTTTTTATATTCTTAACCCTATACTATATTTACCTATATCAATTTAGGGTTAAACATTTTGGTGAACTCACTTATTGTTGAACATTGCAAGCCCTAGTTTTCCCCATGGTTTTCCTTCTCAAAATTTTGTCTTCTTAGGGTTTCTTGATTTTTTGATTTCAAAATATTCAAATTAAAAAAAAAAAATCAAAATTTATTTTCCCAAAATTATGTTAAATATGGATACATCTATTGAGCACTTTTCTTTCCAATATCTCATTATTGGCATTGCTTGTTGTTTTGTCTACATTGTTAGAAATTTCAAAACAACCAAATTATAAAATGATCCTAATCAAGATAAAACTCAAAATTCTCTTTACCAATCTCATTGAAATTATATTAAACCTCTTCCTCCTAACCCTAAAGAGGGTGATAGTTACCATCCCTCTAACCAGCTCCATGTTATTACTCCTTTAAGGGATAAGTTAGATGGTACATGTATACATATTCAATTTGAGGCACCTAGAGTTTTTACTTGTGAATAAATAAAAGATCAAATCACCAATATTATTAAGTGAATAAAAGAGCTACAAAATTATATTACATACATGCAAAATAAAAAATATGCTAGTGTTAATCATGTGTTTTCATCTTCATCTAACAATGATGTACCCAACAAGGTTTCATATCCAAATGAAAAGTTACAATAGAACACATCTAAAACAAATGATTCAATTATGATACCTAGGGTTACTAATATTCCAAGTGAAATCTTAAGATAAATGTTTTGAAACAAACTAATTAAACTACCACCTCCACATCTTATAAGGATATCCAAATACTATTATGCATATTATAGAATAAATGGGCATCATATACATTTTTGTTTGGATTTGAAGCATAAAATACAAAATAAAAATGATAGTTGTGATCATATCATTGATACATCAATCATTCAACCCACTCACATTATGATCACCTCTCCAAAAGCACAAGTATAAAAATAACAAATATGGGTACCATAAGATAATTTAAAGTAAAAATAGATGAAAGTGAAATATTTAAACCAAGAAAAAAATAAAAATAGACCTCTCCATAATGATACTCATCTTTCAAAACAATATGGTTTTGGATAAAAATATCTAAAACACTTTCGTTATCATGGTCAAAGATTGGGAAAACATTCCCCAAGGCATGACTCATCCTATTTCCACAACTGATTAGAATGTATGTCAAGGCTTGGGATATATTGGCAAAACTAATGCAAATCATTCAAAGATGTGTATCCATTTTTCTAATGAAAATGAACAAGAACCTAAAAATAGAATCAAGTCCATAGAAAATAAACAAATAGAATAAGATATCTTGTATAAACACCAAGAGCAACCAACTATGATACAAATGGAACATTTACCAAAAGAGTAATAAATGTATACAAAGAGTAATGTAAAATGTGTGCCTTCATATGAAGTAGTTACCAATCATTCCTCAAAGCATAAAATCATTGAACTTTGCATAGATGGTAATTAGGGTCAAAATATAATAGTTAACCCAATTTTTGAATTCAATATATGTACCTACAAATTCTTTACATCTCTAGGATATGGCATGGAACATGTGAATAAAGCGACTACATCTGATTTTTGTGTTGGATCTATGTAAAGTAATGTCACACATGAATCAAAATCATGCTCTACAATGTTGCATATTAGTCTATTTTTGACTAAATACAATTTAAAACTTGGCAAACCATGGTTACTATTGTAATTAGACTTGCCCCCTTGTGAAGGTAGTTTTAGGTCTTCACAGTCTACTAAAACATGGAAACAATCCTAGGCTGTGGATGGCCTAATAAATGGATTAAATCTCTAGATTCTAATGGCTAGCTCCCTTTGGTATATAAATTAGGATCCCTACTCTATGCTACAAACTGCTAGATAAAAATGGGAGAAGGAAAAGGAAATAAAATTGAAAGAAAATCCTATCTAATGATGGTGATACACCTAAACTTTGATTGATCCACATAATTTGAGATTCTAAAAACACTGATCAGATAATAAATAAATTAAATTTTTAACCCTAATTGACCCCTACGCATTAGTATTTCATGAAAAAGTTCTATCTTGTGATCAAATCTTGAGGAAAATGATCGAATAGGCCTGATTCAAAGCACTAACCAGCCACATATATCCACTATAACTTCAACCAAAAGATATTAAACATAGAACATAACTTGCATAATTTAATCAGCTAGTAACTAGGTAAAAATCAAGACTTGATAAGGAAGAAAATTCTATCACATATGCAAATCACTAACATAAATACACTATACTAGCATCTTGGATTCTAAAAACTTTCTTTCTATTAATTTGAAAAGGTTACACAACACAATTTTTTGGCAGAATAGGGTCTTGCCAAAAAGAGGATATAATTCAAGGCTGAAAAGCCAACTTATATAGAAAAAGTATACAATATCCAGGAGATTGGCACTAAAACCAGAAGAGGAGGTCCACTCAGTTCAATTTGTGCTATCACAACCTTTAAATAAAATCTATTTTTGTCTTATGCCTTGCATGAAAAGATATTTGGTGTTGAAAATGATGGAGAGCCCAAATTTGAGTCAAAACTTCCATCATGCATTATGTTACACCAATCTCCAAATATAGAACTCTACTTGAATGACTGCAATGTAAAGAATAATTTCCTCTAAATGAAATCAAAGCCAAAATTAAATTTAGAACTCCATTTGAACTGATGGAAACATTAAAATCTTTCAACAAGATAAACAAGAGTGCATGCATGAAATTCCATGTTGGCATACAAGGGATGAGGTGGACCCAATTTTGACAAGTCAAATTCTTGCATTGAAATCCATGCCATAATCTTCAAGGAATATGCCTCTTAAACTTCTTGAAGCTAATTTGGATCGTTGAATGCATGAGATGACTAGGAGATAAGCCTAACTTCAACAAATAGTCAATTGAAGCTTTGACCAATCAACTATAGATAGTCTTTGCTTGCATGGAAGAGGACCTTGATGAGTGATAGGTGCATTCAGATTGAACTCCTTGTCTTCATTATGGTAATTTATCAATCTAAGGCTTTCAGGATCTTTGCTTTTATGCATGTATTTCTCTATCATTTATTTATCTGTGGCCTATTTCCTTGGATTTCCCTTTCTTTCAAACATTATGGTATATTTATTTGAGCTTTTCTTTCCCATAGATTATCTCTTTCTTTCACCTTTTCTGCTTGATTCCTTCTCCTTTTGCCTTGGACAATTCCTTCGAATAAATTATTTGCAGGAATTAATGTCCTCAATTTATTTCTCTTTAAGTAATTCTTTGGTCTCCTTTTCTTGGGTTTCCTCCTCAGGATTTTGAATGGTTACTTCCCTGGGTAAGTCTCTCTAAAGAATTCTTTTAGACAATTTGTCCAAAGGAATTCCTTCAGACTTTATCCATGTCAATTTCCTATGGATTCTTCCTTGTGTTCATTTCCTTTAGACAATTTGTATGAAGGAATTATTTTGGGCTTTGTGTCTTTTCCTTCTTCTAAAGGAATTCCTCAAAGTAAGTCTTCCACTTGAATTTTTTGAATAATTTGTTCAAAGGAATTCAATCAAAATCTTTCCTTTTGGCCTTTCTATGGGATCATTTTATCAAAGGGAAAGAACCCTTTGGGCCTTATGAAAATTCCCCTAAGAACTTTGCAATATGTCCCTTCAAAAAATGAATGGACCCTTCAACAAATGAAAAACTGCCCTTCGAGACTTTGTGAAACATCCTTTTGTCTTTGAAATTGTCTTTTTTCCAAAGGGCAGATACATTTTAGCTTATCTGAAATGGTCCTTTATCCTTTGAAAAGAACCCTTCAGGTTTTTTTCAAATGATCCTTCCAAAAGGTAATAGACCTTTGGAACTTTGTAAATGCACCTTTCGACAAAAGTGAAACAAACCCTCCTCTTTATAAAGTGCCTTTCAAGATTTTACAATAGACCCTTCAAAAAAATTGTAATGGTCCTTTCTTTAGAAAAATTACCTCGCCCTTTTAAAATTTTCCCTTCAAATTTTTGACAATGCCCTTCAGGCTTTTCTAAATGGTCCTTTAGATAAATATAAATGCCCTTCAAAAAAGTGAAAAATGGACCATTGTCGAAGGAAAAAAAACCTTTCAAACAAACTTAAATGGTCCTATCATCTTTTTTATTTCCTTCAGACAAAAAGTCCAAAAGAAATCTTAAAATGGCCCTTCCCAAAGAAAATGACCCTTTAGGCTTTTATTCTGAACCTTTTGGAGAAACTGAATAGTCCACTTGCCCTTCTGAATTGCCTTTTTCTAAAGGGCATATACCCTTCGGAAAAGTTGGAAAGGAACTTTGTGAAAATGAACAAGCCCTTCAAAAATTTTGACAATGCCCTTCGAGCTTTTGTAAATGGTCCTTTTTTGAAGGGAAGAAACCCTTTGGATTTTTTGTAAAGTCCACCTGCCCTTTTGATGAATACCCTTTGGGAAAATGAAAGTGTCCTTTGGGAAACTATGTGATGGTCCTTATAAAAGTTGTTTCAGATAAAAAATTTGAAACAATTATGATACTTAGACAAAACCTGAAGTCTTCCTTCCATGAAAGCCCAAAGTATTTCTTGTGCTTTGTGAAAACCTAAAGTATTTTGACTATCCATTTAGAACTGCTCTAAGCAAAAGCAAATTGGCAATGACATGAAAATATTCAAATGATAAGGGTGGTAATTTGACTTGCGGGGTCAAAATTGTCAAGATTTAGGTGATTCTACTGGGAAGCATAAATGTTATGCTTGAGAACTCATACCACATACATAACATTTGAACTCATAAAATAATGGTAAATCTAGCCCATGACTGTAAGTACAACCTCTGATTTGAAAAAGACAACCTTCATCCTCCAAAATAATAAGGGAAACATACAAAGTAAGGAAAAATAACTAAAAATCAAATGTGTAAACAAGAATTTATTTGGAACAAAACAAAATGAAACAACTATACTTGAATAGCACTTGGAGGAAAGCAAAACAAACTATGTATAAGGAACTTTACTCTTTAGTATCAATGTTTTAAATGTATCCCATTTA
The DNA here is from genome assembly GCA_037957365.1 of Torreya grandis. Taxonomy (NCBI): domain Eukaryota; kingdom Viridiplantae; phylum Streptophyta; class Pinopsida; order Cupressales; family Taxaceae; genus Torreya; species Torreya grandis. The sequence goes on along the minus strand of JARHVA010001140.1, from coordinate 1,846,700 downwards.
CTGGAATTAGAAGCTTGTCACCATCCATCTTTGTAAGTTGGAAGACATTGTGGGATTGTAGCTGAAGATTATGTATGGGCCACTCCAAAGGGAATAAAACTTTGTGTGCCTTCCTGGTTTATCTCTATCCTCATCCCATTTGAGGACCAAATATCCTTTGAAACTTCATGAAGAAGCTTCTTTGTCAAAAGCTCTCTTCCCTTGTGCTTGATAAATCACCATGGCTAGCATTGACTAATTTCTTATCTCTTCCAACTCCATAATCTTAGCATACCTAATCTCCATAGGCTCATTTTCCAATAACTCAAGTTGATGCATTAGTTCCAAAGTAAGAAATTTAAGAGAAATGGATAACCTTGCTTCCTTACCATATACCAGCTTGTATGGAGAGTTGGTTATTGATATTTTGTAGGTGATCCTCTCATCCCATAGAACTGACTTCAACTTGAGATGCCATGATCTCTGATTATCTTCAATAGTCCTTATAATCTTAAATAGGTTATTATTTATTGACTCGGCAAGGCCATTACCTTATGGATAATAGTTTGATGAAGTGCTAAGATGAATTCCATGTTGGATAGCCCATTGGCTAATCCTAATTCCCACAAAATCCATTTCATTGTTAGAAATAATAGTTAAAGGAACTCTAAATCTAGTAAGAAAACATTCATAAAAATCTAAAACATTAGCTTTGTTTGCTTCTTTCAATGCCACTGCTTCTATCCAATGTGTGAAGTAATCTATAGCAGTTAGAATCCATTTATGTCCTAAACTTGAAGGAGGATTTATGAGACCAATAAATTCCAATCCCCATTGGATAAAGGGTTCATCCAGCATAATTGGTTGAAGAGTTAAGGCTGTAAGTTTCACTTTTCCTACAAACATAGCATATTATTTTCACTTTCTAACCCATGCATGGCAATCACCAAATATAATAGGCCAACAGTACCCACCTATCATAATCTTAAGGGATGTAATTATTGTAGAAAAATGTCCTCCACCATGTCCATCATGGAATTCTTCAAGCAATTTCTAAGTTTGCTTTGGCTCTATACATCTTAGCAACATGCCATTAATATCTTTTCTGAACAAAACACAATCAATAAGCAAAAATGGAATTGATTGCAACCTAAAATATCTTAATCTTAAAATAACTTAGATGAGAGGGATAAATACCATCTTGGAAATATCTTACCAAGTCATGAAACCAACTGGAAGGTGAGATATGACTAAATGCAACCTCTTCATCATTTGACACCAAAATAGCCTCATTAGCCTCTTAGAAGTCTTGAGCTAGATGCTCACAAATTAATTTGCTTCTAACCAACTTTGTGACCTTAATTTCCACATTGTGTTCCATTACCTTGGTTATCCAACCAGCTCTCTTCTCATTTATATCTTTCTTCAAAAGGAACTCTTGATGCTTGGATGAGAAACCATTAGGTGTATATTATTATTAGACAACAAATATCTAAACTTTTTAAGAGACTTTATACTGAAAGTACATTTTTCTCAACAAAAGAGTACCTTGTTTCATATTCTTCCACGCCTTGACTAAAGAAGGCTATTGACTGCTTCAAAGCCTCATGATTTTGTTACATAAGAATGCCTAAAATGGTGTCCATGTTAGCATAATTATACAAAATGAAATCTTTTGTGAAATCTAAATTTATAAGTGTAAGAGCACTAGCTATAGCATTCTTAATATCTTAAAAACTTTTTACTCCTTCGTTAGACTAGTTGAAGCTCTAATTATTCTTTAGCATGGTTGTAAGTGGCTTAGCTAAAATATCAAAATCTAAAATATACCTCCTTATGAAGTTGATCTTCCCAAAGAATCTTTACATAGCATTTTTGTGCTTAGGCAAAGAGAGTGCAATAATGGATTCTATCCTTTCAAAATCTATGCTTAAACCATGCTTTGAAACATGTCTAAGAATCTTACCTTCATAAACCGAGAAGACACACTTTTTGGGATTTAGAGATACCCCAAATTTCCTACACCTTTCGAACACTTGCTTGAGATAAACCATGTGATCACCTTCATTCTTTCAAAACATTATTATATCATCCAAATAAATAAGTACAAACTTGTTAAGAAGGTTTTGGAATTCCATGTCCATGGCTCTTTAAAAGGTTTCTCTAGTGTTAGATAAACTGAATGTAATATTAGTATATGCAAATGTTCCCCACTTGGTTGTGAAGGTTGTCTTAAATTGGTCCTCTTTCTTGACCAAAATCTGATTATAGCCATTATATCTATCCAATAAAGAAAACCTTTTTGAACCTACAACTCAGCTATAAAATTTGTTTCATTGATGGTAATGGATAGTGATATTTAAGTGAAGCCCTATTCAAATCATATAAATCAACACACAAATGAATCTCATCATTATTCCATACCAGAACAATATTTTTCATCCAAGTTGAGTGCTTGATTGGAAATATATAGCTAACTCTATGAGCTTGTGAAGCTCATCTCTCATCAAAGGCTCAAGCTTTGGATTGATGGGCCTTTGTCTTTGTCTTACTAGTTTAGTTTTAGCCTCTAACTCAATAGTGTGTTGAGATAAACTTGGATCAAATCCCTCAAGATCACTCTATTTCCATGCAAATATATCAACAAAGTTTGTGCATAACTCAATGAAAGCTTCTTTTTCTGAAGGAGTGCATACCTTACCCAAATTTAAAAACTTACCAACTGCAATCTCTATATTGGCATAGTGTTCTTCCTTTGTTGACAAGGATGAATTCTCTTTCCTTAGATCATCATCACTACTAAAAATGTTCTCAAGTGTGACCAATCCCTTGGGAAAATTATTGGTTTTTAATTGCATAATTTGATCACCATACTACTGCAAATACTTTGATTAGTTTCTTGAAGAAAACTCAGCTTCCTCTTGTAAGAACCTCACAATCTGATTATCATCTTTGAATACCTGCCAATTCTCATGATTATCTAAAATAGAAGGCCTTACAACCAACTTTATATGTGACTAAATTTTCTCACTTTTACATCAGTTGGGATATTAAATTGTGGCCCAATGATAACCAACCTATCTGCATGTTTATTATTGCCTCTTAGTATTGTCTAAATGTTAAAATCTTGAAAATCTTTAAGTAAGTCCCATATTATATGTTTGTAATATTTAAGCAACAATTTTTTACATATATTCAAACCTCTTACTTGGTGAACTATAAGTTCACTATCACTAAAAACTTGCAAGGTGTTGACTTTCATCTTTGTAGCCCACTACAAACCATGAACTAGTACTTCATACTTAACAAAATTTCTTGAACAACCAAACTAAAATTTAATAAAAGAGAAATACCTTTGATTTTTTGGAGAAACCAACATCATTCTGTTGACCATTTTTTCACCCAACAGACCAAAAATCGGTCCCCTTCTATCCCTGTTGTTCTAGGCCATTTCATTTTTTTATTTTGCATGAATTTGTCCACTTCTACAAACTCTGTAGGTCTAAATCTATAGACTCTGTAGGTTTTCCTTTTCTACAGACTCTGTAGGTTTTGGATTTATATGGACTCAACAGGTTAGTCCTTTGGCACATGAAGAATTAGTTCAGAGAGTGTTGGGTTTTACAAGGCTTCTTCAGGCTCTTGTCTAAAGAAAATCATGAAGAAGGTTGGCATTGTTAAACCATTGAACTAGTTCAATGCCTTGGTTCAATGCCTAGTTCAATCGCTTGGTTCAATCGGCCTTGGTTCAATCAGTGGGTTCATTGCATGGTTCAAATAAAATTTTAATGCAAGGTTCATTAGCATGCAGTGTTGAACCATTGAACCATTTCAACAGACTGGTTCAATGTGTTGGTTCAATTATTTAGTTTAATGCTAGGTTCAATGTTTAAGTTCAAGTGGCTTCAGATTCAACATTTGGTTCAACCACTTGGCTCAGCGTGCAGTGTTGAACCGTTAAACTAGTTCAATGAGTTCGTTTAATGAGTTGGTTCAATGAGTTGGTTCAAAGGGCTCGGTGTGCAGCATTGAACCGATTGAATCATTGAACTGTTGAACCATTTTTTGGTTCAATGGGTCGGTTTAATAGCTTGGTTCAAGGGGGCATCCCAAAGACCAAAGGCAAGTGCCCTTGTGGAGGGCATTCTAGGGTTTAAGAGCCCTTGCAGAGGGCATGGAACACTTCAAAAAGGCCACAAAAAAGGTGGTTTGAACTTTCAAAATTTTGTTAAGGCAAAGTCTCGAATTCCTTTGGACTTTTTATCTGAAGGAATTCCTTCAAACAAAAAGTCTGAAGGAATTTGAGGAAAGTCAGAGTGGCCAATTCCATGGATTTTTTGTTCACAGGAAAATCCCAAAGCAAAAGACCTGTGAAATAAAATCTCGTGAAGTAGAGAAAACTAGCAGAAAAGACCTGATAGATTTTTGCCAAGGACAGTGACGTCCCAAGAATGTCAATTTCAAGGAGATGAATTAGCCATTGTTTTTGAAGTGATGATGGTTGTACAAATGTCAAATTTAACACAGTGAAATAGCCATTTGTTTTTTTGAACTGCCTGAGCACCAACCATGAAAAGAGCTCAAGGAACACAGTGACCCACCAAAAAATTGCCCCTGAGGGCTAAAAAAGTAAGAAGAAGACAAGGTGTAGGAAAAGACAAAGCATCCAAGTGGAAAAGGGGAGGTGATTTATTACCAGATGATCACTAAATGGCGTGGCCTGAGGGGACAAATTGTAGTCTATTTGCAGGATAGAGGTGCGATCATGTTTTAGATTAATGTTTGAATGCCATAGTCAATTTTGGTGAGTGTACAGCATGGTTCCAGCAGGCCTCTTCTAGAAGAATGACATCAGTAATAGTGACTTCCTCTTTTTGATGTTTTTAGCGCACATAGGCCAGCTCATTAAAGGGTGCCAAAATGGTCTCTTTCTTCTGCTATATATGGTAAAAATTCTCTTTTGAAAAAGGATCCACCCTCTTAGCCTTAAGGCAAAACTCTACCAAAAAAATCTCTCAAGATTGTAAGGCAGAGCTGCTAGATTTTTACCTTGAATCAGAACTTAGCATTTTTACCTCCATCTAGATTTGCACTCATGCATATGTCTATGTTTTCTTTTGTGTTAAGTTATTGTCTTTGATGATTTTCATATAATGACTCTAGCATGTCTAGTGCATTGTGAAGTCTCCTTTTTGTAGGTCTGCCAGAAGTGTCTATAGAAGGAATATAGGTGCCTGTGAATAGGCTATCAAAGTGTGTCCCAGAACACCTTTGCTAGTTCCTTCCTCCCTGTACTTCTACAGACCCCTAGCTGACTATTGCAGAAGAGCTTCCCACTTCAGATGAAGTGTATGGGTGCTTCTTCTTGGTGAAAAGTGTATGTTTGGGCTAGGTGGGTCACATTTTTTGGTGTATCACCTTTTCATTTTTAGGCTTAGGTTCTATTTTCAGCATCTCTCTCTCTCTTTTCATCCCCCCCTTTTTTTATTTTGTTTGTTAGTAGTAGGAGAAAATAGGGCCTAAAAGATACATTAGAGGGAGCTAGCCCTCATCTAGAGACTCTCCCCTCTAGCTTCGCTAGTCCCACAGGTGAGAGGGGAATTTCCATTGTTGCGTGTGGAAAGGCAAGAGCTCAGCTTCCTGCCTTGGGTGTAATCCACTATGTCAATAGTTTTTGGCACGCCTGGTGGGACCAACTAGGACAAGTTTTGTCCAAAGAGTTGAAGAATTTTTGGTGTGTTCTTCAACCAACCAGCCTTTGTAGGCTTTTGCATCAACACCAATGGTGACTCCGAGTTGAATCAGCTAATTAAGTAACTTGGTGCCATCAAAAAACACTTTTGTATGTATAATTATTTTGCACAAAATCATGGACCTTGTATTCCTTCATATGACTATGATCAAACTCAAGATATTCAGAGAATCACCTCAAGTAGCTCTCCTAGTTGCCCTGTAATGATAAGGGAAGTGGCCCTGGAGGTTTACAAGACTAGAGGAGTGGTAGGGATATTAGCAAGGATTTGATGTATAGAGAGGAGTGTTTGTTTAGGCAAGCTCAGGCCTTGCAATCCATAGAGGAGGAGGTAGCAAAATGGAGAAATCCATTTATTCAAGGTAGTTAGCCTTATGTGCCCCCTCTTGTGCACCAAATCCTTTCTATCAGATAACACTTTCTCATTCCAGCTCATCTGATGCATTTGCTCTCAATCCCATGCACCTGGCTTTCCAACATCAAAGGGCATCAAAGCAACCCCACATGGAGATCAATCTTCTCAATTCCTTATATTATGAATCTTCCATTGAAGGAAATGCCATGAGCCAGCACATCCCTCTTCTAGAGACTCTTTTGGTGCATCAACAGTCTCTTCCTAGCATTCCTCAACCTCCCCAAGTCTTTCAACATGATGTGTAGATTCTAAGTTGGAGGAAGGAATGCTAGGAACCAGCCCAGAGCCTTGAAGAGGATGATGTTGGTGACCTCCAAGAAAGACTCTTTCAAGATAATCTAGCCAAGCAAATCAAAGATTTAGAGATGAAGATGAGGCTACTTCAGGAAAGAGAGATAGAACTTTCAGACCTTGTGGAGGAGCCCTAGGGCCTTGGAGAAAAATAAAGTTGCTGCCTATTCGCAGGAGCAAATTTCCAATTTTGAGATCTTGAACTGAAAGAAAATAGTAGAATCATGGGGCAAGGAGGAGGAGAAGAAGGGTTTTTCTCAAAACCTTGAAGAAGATGAGGCTGCTCCTACTCATGATAATGATGGTGACCTCCAAGAAAGGTGCTTCTAAGAGGATATGGCTAGGAGAATTGTAGAGTTGGAATCCAGAGAGAGATTCCTTAGCCAATGTGTGATGGATGGTTCAGAACCAATGGCACGTTCCATCACTGAATGCACCCCATCTACACATCCCCAAGAGAGTTATCAGACCACACCTAATATTGATGAAGTGATAGCCAGATGGAAGGAGGAGAATCATTTGATTCTAGCTCAAGGACTACCTCCTCTTCCACATGTTTTTCCCATTTCATCCCTTCTCAAGGAGGAACCTATTAAGTAGGAGGTGAGTGAGGAGTAGAAGATCCAATCTACAGTTTCCCAAGAGGCTGTCATGAGCGACAATGAAGATGAAATCATCATTGATGCTCCTTGTGAAGATCTCATCAGCAATGGAGAAGACACTGGGCATGCATACATGCGGATGTTCCAACAATACGAGGAGGAACATAAGCATGGTGAGCTCCCTCCCCCTTTGTTTGACAAACTTCCTTGTTGTTTCAATGAGAAGGATGACTACACTAAGGAGCTTGAGTTAGAGGAGGATCAGGAGGATATCTTTAAGCATCTAGAGACCCTAATTTTTTAGGAGGAAAAAGAGAGGTTTATCTTCCTTGAGGAAGGCCTTGAAGAAGAAAGCTTTGAACAAAGAGGTGATGTTCTATGGGATGAGCAATCATTTTGTGATTCCATTTCAGACATCACCACAGTCACCCTTCTTCAAGAAGGCTAAGAGGAAGCAAAGGATGAGTATGATAGAGTCTTTAATGAAGCAAAAGGAAATAGGTTAGACCATGATGCACTGCAAGAGAGCTATACATATCAAAGGGCTTATGGTGATGAGCTAGCAACCATTGATTTCTTGGTGAAATGCACCAGCATGAAAGACCAACATTCAATAAGTTTCTAAGAACAAATAGAGTATGTATATGTTGGAAGCATGTTTGAATCTAATCCACTCAGATACCGGCCAATCCAAGTGATAGGCAAGAGGAGCAGGTCACCAAATCTCCTTTTTATTCAGCCACTTGTCTAGCACCATAAGTCTTCTTGCTAGGAAGGGGACTTAAGAAATTTTCTTTTTGATCTAAGAGGAAAGCAAATACACCTGGTTAGTTATACATAGTAGTTTGCTTTCAGTTGTCTTTTCTTCTTTCCCTAAGTGCGGTTTGCACAGGTAGTGTTTTTAGCCTTGTGTGTGTTTTCCTTTGTGTGTGGGGTAAAAGCTTCATGTTTGATTCTTGGATTTTTGGGGCTATTGCTAAATTTTATTCAAAACTACATTCTAACTCTGTGCCTAATGGACTACATGGCAACTGGTCTCTAAGCATAGCAGGCATGCTTCCCTTGGGAGTCACTAATCTATTGACCATTTTTTCACCTAACAGGCCAAAAATTGGTCCCCTTCTATCCCTGTTATTCTAGGCCATTTCATTTTTTGATTTTACATGAATCTGTCCACTTCTATGGACTCTACAGATCTAAATCTATAGACTCTATAGGTTTTGGAATTCTGCAGACTCTATAGGTTTTGGATTTATACAGACTCAACAGGTTAGTCCTTTGGCGCATGAAGGATCAGTTCAGAGAGTGTTGGGTTTTACAAGGCTTCTTCAAGCTCTTGTCTAAATAAAATCATGAAGAAGGTTGGCATCATTGAACCATTGAACTAGTTTAATGCCTTGGTTCAATGCCTAGTTCAATCACTTGGTTCAATCGGCCTTGGTTCAATTTAGTTGGTTCAGTGGCTTCAGATTCAACACTTGGTTCAATCGGCCTTAGTTCAATCGGTGGGTTCATCGCATGGTTTAAACAAAAGTTCTGTGCAAGGTTCATTGATAAGTTCATCAGCATGTAGCGTTGAACTATTGAACCATTTCAACAAACTGGTTCAATGCATTGGTTCAACGCATTAGTTCAATCATTCGGTTCAACTCTAGGTTTAACATTTAAGTTCAGGCAGCTTCAGATTCAATGTTTGGTTCAACCACTTGGCCCGACATGCAGCATTGAATCGTTGAACTAGTTTAATGAGTTGGTTTAACGAGTTAGTTCAAAGGGCTTGGCAGGTAGCATTGAACTGATTAACCATTGAACCGTTAAACCATTCTTTGGTTCAATGGGTCAGTTCAATAGCTTGGTTCTAAGGGGGTGTCCCAAAGACCAAAGGCAAGTGCCCTTGCAGAGGGTGGTTTGGGGTTCAGGAGCCCTTACAGAGGGCATGGAACACTTCAAAGGGGCCACAAAAAAGGTGGTTTAAACTTTCAAAATTTTGTTAAGGTAAAGTCTCAAATTCCTTCGGAATTTTTGTTCGAAGGAAGGGCGATCTTTTGGTAGGTCACTATGCATTCCTTGGGCTCTTTTCATGGTTGGCGCTCAGGCAGTTCAAAAAAAACAAACAGCTATTTCACTATGTTAAATTTGATGTTTGTGCAGCTGTCATCACTTTAAAAAACAATGGCTAATTCATCTCCTTGAAATTGACAGTTTTTGAGACGTCATCATCCTTGGCAAAAATCTATCGAGTCTTTTCTGTTGGTTTTCTCTACTTTGTGAGCTTTTGTTTCGTGGGTCTTTTACTTCGGGCTTTTCCCACAGATAAAAAAACTATGGAATTGGCCACTCTGACTTTCTTGAAAGGAATTTGAGGAAAATTAGAGTGGCCAATTTCATAGATTTTTTGTCTACGGGAAAAGCCCGAAGCAAAAGACCTGCGAAACAAAACCCTGTGAAGTAGAGAAAACCAGTAGAAAAGACCCGATAGATTTTTGCCAAGGACGGTGATGTCTCAAAAATTGTCAATTTCAAGGAGATGAATAGCCATTGTTTTTTAAGTGATGGCAGCTGCACAAACATCAAATTTAACATAGTGAAATAGCTGTTTGTTTTTTTTGAACTGCCTGAGCGCCAACCATGAAAAGAGCCCAAGGAACGTAGTGACCTGCCAAAAGATCACCCCTGAGGGCTAAAAAATTAGGAAGAATACAAGGTGTAGGAAAAGACAGAGCATCCAAGTGGAAAAGGGGAGGCAATTTATTACTAGATGATCACAAAATGGTGCGAATAGTAAATGGTGTGGCCTGAGAGGAAAAACTACAGTCTATTCGTAGGAAGGAGGCATGGTCATGTTTTACATTAATGCTTGAACGCCATAGTCAATTTTGGTGAGTGTATAGTATGGTTCTAGTAGGCCTCTTCTAGAAGAATGACATTAGTAACAATGACTTCCTCTTTTTGATGCTTTCAGTGCACATAGGCCAGCTCGTCAAAGGGCACCAAAATGGTCTCTTTCTTCTACTATATATGGTAAAAATTCTCTTTTGAAAAAGTATCCACCCTCTTAGCCTTAAGGCAAAACTCTACCCAAAAAATCTCTTAGGATTGTAAGGCAGAGTTGCCAAAGTTTTACCTTGAATCAGATTTAGCATTTTTACCTCCATCTAGATTTGCACTCACGCATATGTCTATGTTTTCTTTTGTGTTAAGTTATTGTCTTTGATGCTTTTCACAGAATGACTCCATCATGTCTAGTGCATTGTGAAGTCTCCTTTCTGTAGGTCTACCAGAAGTGTCTATAAAAGGAATATAGGTGCCTATTAATAGGCTATTAAAGTGTGTCCCAAAACACCTTTGCTAGTTCCTTCCTCCTTGTACTTCCACAGACCCCTAGCTGACTGTTGCAAAAGAGCTTCCCACTTCAGACAAAGTGTATGGGTGCTTCTTCTTGGTGAAAAGTGTATGTTCAGGCTGGGTGGGTCACATTTTTTGGTGTATCACCTTTTCATTTTTAGGCTTAGGTTCTATTTTTAGCATCTCTCTCTCTCTTTTCATCCCCCCCCCCCTTTTTTATTTTTTTTTAGTAGTAAGAGAAACCAAGGCCTAAAAAATACATCAAAGGGAGCTAGCCCCCATCTAGAGACTCTCCCCTCTAGCTTTGTCGGTCCCACAGGCGAGAGGGGAGTTTCCATTGTTGCGTGTGGAAAGGCAGGAGCTTGGCCTCCTACCCTAGGTACAATCCACTGTGTCAGCACATTCCATCTCTAGTTCCATGCTTATTCCTTGTTCCATCAAAGTACAATTGTCATAGACCTTCACTACACTCATCATCCTTAACCATGGCTAAAATTGTTGCATCATTCTCATGAAGGCAATTCACACCAATTCCTTCTTCAATTAGCTTATAAGGATCATGCTCATGCAAAGTGGAAGCCCACTCATCAAGGAAAAAATATGAAACTCCATCCAAAGGTGATTCACTTTCTACTTCACTAGCTTCTAGTACTTCATCTGAGATGATACATTCATTGTTCACAACACGTGGCATATATGGCTCCATATGCAAACATGTAATAGGTTCAAAATGAATTATTACCTTGGTACCATACCTGGTTATGAACATTAAATAATTCTAATCAACTAATAAATATCCCCCAATCTTTGAGGTGAAGTCCCTTAAAAGGCACATAGAAAAAAAAGAAGGCAAGTCTACCACAACATTATCCTACTGAATAGTAACATTGGGACAAGCATGTCATGTCAACTTTATATCTTTGATGATGCCTACCATCTTTCTTGGTGACCCATCCAACTACAATACCCCTTTAGTATTTGGCTCATAAATAAGGTTGAGCTTGTCTACAATCTATTTAGGCATGACTGTACTACTAGCTCCACTATCCACCATACAATTATGAACCAAAGTGTCACCTACTATCAAAGAAAGGTAAAAATGAGAAGTTTTATTTGATTTTACCTTAGTTTTGTCTACCTTTTCCATCCTATTTACTTGTACCTATTGCTTAGTTGGTTGATCTGAATTAGTCAAGATAACACTTATATCAACTAGTTTTGGAGACAATTTGAGAGTTGAAAGCTCTTGGATGAGCATATCTTTTTGTCCTAGAATGGAAAGAGAATACCACATGCTAATGGTGATATTATAATTCTTCATTTGATCCACTATACTAAACTGAGATCCACCAACCTTAGGTTGCACTTTCTAAAGAACTGGCTACTCACGAACTAGGGGTATTTGATGAACTTTACTAACATCTATATTTTGATTTTTCTATGTTGTAGGGGTAGTAAGTTGTTACTTTGTACTCTTAAAAAAACATTAGGAGTACTTTAAATATTTGTCACCTCCTGCAGTTCATCAATGGCTCTTATTTTATCTCTAGTTATAGCTACAACTTGACCACTTATACTATTAGTTTCAACACCTTGAGTAAAATCAACAAGATCATCCACTTGATAATTTACATTAATGGCATCAGGCTGCCCTTGAACTTTTCGTGTCTCTCTTTTTGATGCCAAACTTGTATCTTGGTACTGACCCCCTTGAAAAGAAAACTCTGCTTGTGTCATTTGTGCCATAGTGATGTTTTGTGATACCAAGGCTTGGTTTTGAGCATCATTGAAATTTAATGATTGTCAATCTGAATCTTGCATCATGTTTTTTTGAGGTGAAGTGGGAATAATGGCATTTGAAGTGGAAGGATCATTAAAATCAAGGGCAGCATATGGCTTAGTTGGAGTTATGGCTCCTTGTGTTTGGTAAGATGGTCTATTCTCTCTGAAACCTTGATTAGGAGGCCTTTGATCTTTGAAGGGCTGATAGGTGTTCTAATTTTGTTGTTTATAGGGCCTATTAGACTGATATTTTTGTCTCTTGAGTTTCACTATTTGACCCCCAAATTATTATAACAAGCTTTTTAACTCTCCTATCTCACTAGCTTGACTAGTAGGCGCTACAATTTGAGCTTGAGGTGATGGAATAGGAGCTAAAGATGGGATTTAAGGAACTTGAGGGGATAATATATAACTTATTTCTAGAAATATAGGCATTAGAGGTCTTGGAGAAAGCTTACCAGTTTGTATCAAACTATTCTCTACCCTTATTGTAACCTCATAAGCATCTGGCAAAGTAGTACCATCCATTGACTATATCATCACACTAATGTCAAAATTAAGGGATTTTAAATAGTATATAAATGCATATTCAAGGGATGGGCTTATCAACATAGGTATTTTGGTCCATGTCTTTTGGAATCTGAGGTTAAATTTAGACATGAACTCATGAGGAGCTCTATTTATGGTAGTTAATTGCTCAACTAAAGATAGGTGATCAGATTTGTCCTCAAATTATTTAACTAAGGCTACACCCAATTTATCCCAAGTAGAAATGGAGTTTAGTGGGAGGTTTCTATACCACTGCAATGCTTTTCCTTTGAAATAAGTATCGAGCAATTTAATAGTAACATTATCTTGAACAAAATTATGGACTGGACAGAGATTAACTACATCTTAAATATGCTCAATAGGGGTTGTTTGATTTTCTCCTAAGAAGAATGAGATGATATTAAGATAAAATATAGGAATGTCATCAAAATAGGCTAAATTTAATGGGCTACCTCTATTGAATGGAATAAACACCTGGTTTCAAATGGCCATTTAGATAATGGGGTTTGTAGTGGTTAGAACAGTAGGATAACTAGGAGATAAATATGATTTTTGAGGATATGGTTTTTCCCTCATAAATCTTGATCTCTTATATGATATAAATTCAAAAGGAATACCTTTACTTTTTGACCTTATGGTAACATTTGGCATGAACAAATTACCTGAATGATGTTATGAGCTCTGCAACTAGATGATGATAATGAATATTTTCTTCTATTGCAAAACTTCTTCAAATATGCAAAGAATTTATTTAAATTCCCACTAGGCATGCCAAAAACTATTTCCAATCAGAATTTCACCCTTGTGAAGGTAGTTTTAGGCCTTCACAGTTGGCTAAAACATGGAAATAATCCTAGGTTGTGGGTGGCCTAATCAACAGATTAAATCTCTAGATTTTAAGGGCTATCTCCCTTTGGTGTATCAATTAGGATCCCTACTCTACACTAAAAATTTTTAGGGGAGAAGGAAAAGGAAATAAAATCCTATCTAATGATGGGTATACACCTAAACTTTGACTGATCCACATAATTTGAGATTCTAAAAACACTGATCAGATAAAAATAAATTAAATTTTTAACCCCAATTGACCCCTATGAATCAGTATTTCATGAAAAAGTTATATCTTCTGATCAAAGCTTAAGGGAAATGATGGAATAGGCCTAATTCAAGGCACTAACCAGCCACTTATATCCATTGTAACTTCAATTGAAAGATATTAAACATAGAACATAACCTACATAATATGATCAGCTAGTAACTAGGTAAGAATCAAGACTTGACAAGGAAGAAAATTCTATCACATATGTAAATCTATAACATAAATACACTATACCAACACCTTGGAGTTTTAAAACTATTCTTCTATTAATATAAAAAGCTTACATAGCATAGATTTTTGTCAGAATATGGTTTTGCCAAAAAGAGGATACAATTCAAGGGTGAAAAGCCAACTTATATAGAAAAAGTATACAATAGCTAAGAGATTGGTGCTAAAAATAGAAGAGAGGTCCACTCAGTCCAAATTGAGCTATCACAACCTTCAAATAAAATCTATTTTTGTCTTTACCTTGCATGAAAAGCTCTTTGGCATTGAAAATGATGAAGAGCCCAAGTTTGAGTCAGAACTTCGATTATGCATGATGTTACGCCAATATCAAAATATAAAACTCCACTTGAACTATTGGCATGTAAAGAATAATTTCCTCTACATGAAATCAATTCCAAAATTTAATTTATAACTCTACTTGAATTGTTGGAAACATTAAAAGCTTTCAATAAGATAAACAAGAGTTCATGCATGAAATTCCATGTTGGCATAGAAGGGATGAGGTGGACCCAAGTTTCGCAAGTCAAACTCTTCCATGGAAAGCCACACTATAATATTCAAAGGAATATACCTCTTGAACTATTTTAAGCTGAGTTAGATCATTGAATGCATGAGATGACTAGGAGATAAGTCTAACTTCAACAAATAGTTAATTGAAGCTTTGACCAATCAACTATAGATAGTCTTTGCTTGCATGGAAGAAGACTTTGATGAGTGAGAGGTGCATTCAAATTGAACTCCTTGTCTTCATTATGGTAATTTCTTATTATAATGCTTTCAAGCTCTTTGCTTCTATGCATGTATTTCTCTAGCATTTATTTGGCTATGACCTGTTTCCTCTGATTTTCCTTTCTTTTGGACTTTTTGTCATATTTGTTTTAGCTTTTCTTTCCCACAAATTATCTCTTTCTTTTGCCTTTTCTACTTGATTCCTTTTCCTTTTGCCTTGGAATATTCCTTCAGATAAATTATCCAAAGGAATTGATGTCATCAATATATTTCTATTGAAGGAATTCCTTGGTCTCCTTTGCTCAGGTTTCCTCCTTAGGATTTTGAATGGTTGCTTCCCTGGGTAAGCCTCCCAAAGGAATTCTTTCAGACAATTTATCTAAAGGAATTCCTTTGGACTTTATCCATGTCAATTTCCCATGGGCTTCTTCCTTTTGTTTATTTCCTTCAGATAATTTATCCGAATGAACTATTTTAGGCTTCGTGTATTTTCCTTCTTTTGAAAGAATTCCTCAGATTAAGTCTTCCACTTGAATTCCTTTGAACAATTTATTTGAAGGATTCCCTCAGACTCTCTCCTTTTGACCTTTTTGTGGGATCATTTTCCTAAAGGGAAAGAACCCTTCAGGCTTTATGAAAATGCCCCTCAGAACTTTTTGATATGTCCCTTCAAAAATTGAATGGACCCCTTCAGTAAATAAAAAATTACCCTTCAAGACTTTGTAAAATGCCACTTTATCTTTGAAGTTGCCTTTTCTTTTAAGGGCAGATACCCTTTAGCTTTTCTAAAATGGTTGTTTACCCTTTGAAAAGAACCCTTGGAGTTGTGAAAGAACCCTTCAGGTTTTTTTCAAATGATCCTTTCGAAAGGTAAGATACCTTCAAAACTTTGTAAATGCACCTTTTGATAAAAGTGAAATAGACCCTCCTCTTTTTAAACTGCCTTTTGGGATTTTGCAATAGACCCTTCAAAAATATTGTAACGGTCCTTTCTTTGAAAAAATTGCCTCACCCTTTTGAAATTGTCCCTTCAGACTTTTGACAATGCCCTTCGAGATTTTTTAAATGGTCCTTTAGAGAAATGTGAGTACCCTTTGGGAAAGTAAAAATTGGACCATTGTCAAAGAAAAAAAACCTTTCAGACAAATAGAAATGGTCCTGCCATCTTGTTTATTTCCTTCAGACAAAAAGTTCAAAGGAAATCTCAAAATGGCCCTTCCCAAATAAAATGACCCTTTGGGCTTTTGTTCCACACCTTTAGAAGAAATTGAATAGTCCACTTGCCCTTTTGAATTGCCTTTTTTTGAAGCACATATACCCTTTGATAAAGTTGGTAAGGAACTTCAAGAAAATGAACAAGTCCTTCAAAAATTTTGACAATGTCCTTTGGGCTTTTGTAAATGGTCCTTTTCTAAAGGGAAGAAACCCTTCAGATTTGTTGTAAAGTCCACCTGCCCTTTTGATAAATACCCTTCAAGAAAATGAAAGTGTCCTTCGAGAAACTATGTGATGGTCCTCAAAAAAAAAAATTCAGACAAAACGTTTGAAACAATTCTGATACTTAGACAAAACCTAAAGTCTTCCTTTCGTGAAAGCCCAAAGTATTTCTTATGCTTTGTGAAAACTCAAAGTATTCTGATTGTCCCTTTAGAACTGATCTAATTAAAATAAAATTGGCAATGACATGAAAATATTTGAATGATAAGGGTGGCAATTTTCCCTGTGGGGTTAAAATTGTCAATAGTTACTAGCAGTGAAGAAAAACATCTTCGAAGCAAAGATACCAAACATAAGCTTACCAAAAGAACATGATATAATTCCTAATTCTACTATGCACACATATTTTTCTAAAAATACTACACATTTAACACTCATCGAATATTCTCATCGTCATCTTGAGATCACATGATAGTCTTTTCTTTTCAAATATTCCAAAAATGCCCAAAAATTTAAAAAAATAAAAAACCCAAAAATAAATCAGCATTTACATGTTCTACTAGCTCCTTAGCATTTATGTTGTTAGTTCCATCTTGATGGATAGCATATCATTTCTTTATATAGACACACATATGTTTCACGCATCTTTTGAGTGTGATATAAGCATACCTAGGCACATGATTTATGCACTTTTAGATGTTGGGCCTTCCCTCTACTCATGTCATATAGATATTCAGGGCATCTACTTCTTTGATCACAATACACCTCGGTTATATCATTTTATGATCATTTTCTATTATCATGTTTGAACTTATATACTTACACATGCCTTTATCCATGCTTATATCTTTCACAAGGTA
Source organism: Torreya grandis (assembly GCA_037957365.1). NCBI lineage: Eukaryota > Viridiplantae > Streptophyta > Pinopsida > Cupressales > Taxaceae > Torreya > Torreya grandis. Next base: position 1,829,632 of record JARHVA010001140.1, on the reverse strand, counting down.
CTTGATATGTTATGCACTTAAATGATTTTTTCTAACACATGTATCTAGGGATTAGTATGATATGTTTATGCTGACTACTTATATTCCATGCTTTTTCTTTATGTACTTCCTTAAGTATCTTTCCTTACTTGATATTGTCTTGTTTGTTTGAGCATTTGAATATGCTCCATTATTTATAGCCCCCATGCTTTTATTTTTTTACTTTGACATGTGAATATGTCATTTCTTATTTTATATTATCATGTTTGAGCTTATATACTTACACATGACTTTATCCATGTTTATATCTTTCACATGGTACTGGATATGTTATGTACTTAATGATTTTTTCTAACACATGTATCTAGGGATTAGTATGATATGTTTATGCTAACTACTTATATTCCATGATTTTCCTTTATGTACTTCCTTAAGTATCTTTCCTTACTTGCTATTGTCTTTCTTGTTTGAGTATTTGAATATGCTCCATTTTTTATAGCCCCCATAACTTTGTTCATTTACTTTGACATGTAAATATGTCATTACTTATTATATGGACTTTTGAATATGCCATTGCTTTCCTTGTGGACATTTGTCTAAGCCATATCCCTTTGATTGTGAGGCATCTGAACATGCCCCTTCTTTGAGGTCTCATTGAACCATTATCTTTTGACTTTATTTTGAGTGTTATTGTGTATGTGCTTGATTACTTATTGAGCTTGTATTGTTACTATCTAGACATTACCATGATTCACATCATGTGCTTAGGATTTGATGTGATCATATACTATGTACCTCATTGTTATAACTACCTAGACATGTTACTCTTATATGCTACATGATACATGCATAGATTATATAATTATCTTATCCTTTTAAGGTAATGTAACTACCATATTATACTTCTCCTCACCTCAAAAAGGGGGGGGGCGGGGGGGGGGGGGGCGGGGGGGGGGGGGGGCGGGGGCGGGGCGCGAGGGGAGCGGGGGGTGGGGGGTGTGGTGGGGCCGACGGGGGGGGCGGCGGGATCATATTAGTGGGGGCATGTCTTAGAGGCATGGATTTCACAACTTCATAGTTTTAAATTTTAGTGGTGGCATGAAAAAAGGCATGACTTCCACACTTATGTAGTACTTAGCATTTTCAGATTATAGTAGGGGAATGTTATGGAAATATGTTCTCCACACTTCACCAATTTTGATATTGTCCAGATTCAATGGGGGTATGTCATGGGAACATGTCTTCCACACTTGCTTAAATTTTAAAATTGGCCAAATTTCATAGTTATATGATTCATATACACAATTGTGGTAGCCTTCTATACATTGGCATCATTGTTATACCCAGATTTCAGCTTCAGACATATAAGATGCATATGTCATGCAAAGACCATCTTAAATTAAAAATTCAAAATCAATTTCAAATTTTATATACTTATATGGACTTTAGCATACAGTAGGATGGGATTTTCTAAACTATTATTGATTCAATCTACTACAGTAGTTGGTTCACTTTTTGCAAGGTTGAGGTGATGAAATTACTCAATATTACCAAGTCTATAAGATGGAGTAATAAAATCATCCACCCACACCATATGTATGGTGTGAGTTGACTTGGATCACTCATGTTCACCAATTTATAAGTATTATTAGATTGTATAGTTGAGTTAACCTCAACTATCAAGTGGAAACTCACATTTTCTCCAAGGTTGGGGGTAAGGTATGTATATGTATGTATGTATATGTGTGTGTGTATGTATATGTATATATGTATGTGTGTGTGTGTTTGTACACACACACACACACACACACACACACACACACACACACACACACACACACACATACATGTGTGTGTGTGTGTGTATACATACACATACATATGTATATATGTATATGTATATATATATATATATATGCAATTACAAGTTTTAGATTTGTCCTAATCTCAATTTAAATGATTTATAATGAAATATTTTTTTCAAATCAAATTTCCAAAAGTCAAGATGGTTGTATCTATACATAGGTGTACTCCTTGTATACACATAATATTTTCAAAATTTTATCAGATGTTCTTTATCTTGCAAGAACTCGTCTAGTCTCAATATCTCTGAATCCATGCCCTAAAGGGTGCATCAAGAAAGGGATGAGTATACCATTGGTGTTTCACAAGATTGTTGTCCCTTTTTCCACTTGTTATCTACACACTTGTCTCTTGAAAACCATTCTCATAAGCTTGTTATTCTCTCTTGTATACTCCTCCAATCATTTCCCACCTTTCATCCCCCTTTTCCTAACCTAAAACCCCTTTCGATAGTTTACAGTACTAGGTCGACTGGATCGACCCAATAATCTTATCGATCAAATTTATTTAGGGTCTAGGTCGACTCTTGGCCGACCTAGCCCATGACCTAGTGAAGTTTTATCAATAATAGTATTAGGTTGACTGGGTCAACCTTGTTAGTCAAAACATTTGAAAAGGTGTAGGGTTAAATCCACCTATATATACAAGATCATGTCACCATTATTTATAGAAGATAAGAAGTAAGAGATATTGTACATTTATTTATCCACCATTCTACTTGAGGAGCAAGCTTAAGGTTTCATACTTTATTTGAAGATACGGAGCTTGTCATGTGGAGAAGTCTTTTAGATGCATTGATAGGTTGTGTATCCTAGAGATAATTTATCCTTGTCATCTTTACATACCACAACAACCTCTTTCGAAGCACCTTGGCCAAAGGAAATATTGAGGCTTGATGGGTTTGTCTACAAAGGTAAGTATTCCTAACTTTGTTACTCCTTTTTAAGAGTAGATAGATATGAATATGTACTTCTCTTCCATGTATTAGGATTATGTATAAATCTATGTGAGTATATGTCTCTTATCCATGTTTAATTTTAGTGTTTATTACCCCCACTTTGTGCCACAAGCTTTGATGAGCACTATATTAGACTTTAATTTACTTGTTATTAGTTTAGTGAATATGAAAACATAGGGCTTAATTAGGGTTATTACATGATTATGCTTGACTAAAAGCTTTGGAACCCTCCTTAGTATTTTTTTTATGATAAGATATCCCCTAATAGGGTCTAACAGATCCGCATATTGGTCATGTTCTTGATTATCTAATGTATCTCCAATCAGAAGTGTAAGTATGATCTATCTTCTTTGAGTTAGGATTGATTTATAGACATCATGCATTTTTTATTGCATACATTCTAGTGAACTCCATGTGAATCTAACCCTTGCAATTTTTCTTTCACATTTTTCATTTTCTATCACTTTATTTATTATTTTTTTATATTTGTGATACTAGGTCGATAGGGCTGGTATAGTTTCTAGCTTTTGTGTGCAAGTTTAACACATAGTTGCATCAAAATGACTTTATTATTTATATGAAAGTTTTCATCAAATATAGGTTATTGAATCAAACATGTCAACACAATATAGGTTTTCACTTCCAAATAGGCTATTGGGTTGAATAGGTTGACACAATACTCTTATTTATCTCTAGAAAACATACTAAGTCAGCCAGAACAGTATAGTATTCCAAATAGGTTCCATAAAATATACTAGGTTGACCAAGCTAGTATAGTCATCTTCACAAGCCTCAACAAACAAAAAACTATAGAACTAGGCTGACTCATTCGACACACTTGGCAAAATTTACAAGTAATATTCAAGGCACTTCAATAGTAATCTCACATTCCTCTACATCTTCCAACCCACCAAGTTTCATTTCTCTCTATCTCTTTCATTTTAGTTCTTCCTTACAATTATATTTTTCACAGTCTATAGTCTTTAAAACTACCCTCATACAACAAACTAGGTCGACCTAGTCAACCTAGTTTTATATTTTGTCTTCTATCTGTAAGACTAGGTTGACCCTATCGACATAGTTCTTAAATCCACTTGCTCTAGTAGGATAGTAGTGGCATTGTTGACTCTATTCTTTAATTTCTACATACACTATCATATGAATCGACAATATACTATGCTTCAAATCAGAATTAACATCTATATGCTAGTAATTAATTCACACTTTCACTTTCAATTATTTGTATGCATAGAATAGATCACATAATCTAATTAGGTGGGTTTTTAATATATCATTTAGTTGCACTATTTTTATCTTTATTTCACACACTAACAAATCACATAATTATAAAATGCATTTAAACATTTGTCTACCCAAAGCCTATCTACTTGGATTTCATCACCAAGGGGGAAGCTGACTTAGTTTTATGGTCAAGTGTAAACACGTGGTTAATGGTATATATTGTAAAATCATGTGACAACTTTATCACTATAGGATTATGAAGTGAGGGGGTATACTTCAATACCAATCCAATATCATTGCCAACATAGATCCCTTTCAACTTAAACATCCTGAAACTATCCATAGATTGCTTTTTAGTTCCCTACTTTCAGCCAAGTTTCCTATCACACATAAAATAAGATTATAATAATCTAAAAACATTTAGGATGACCACTTAGTTATAATTTACTTTCCAAGTTGACTACTTTCTCTTTGATCATTGTATGTTATATTGCAAAAACTTATATTGGCCAGTGTTGGTGTAAGGTTTTGTGTTGTGTGCTTCAATTGGATCATCCTTATTGACCCAATTGATTGTGTGTTTCTTTTCATTTATTACTTTCAATTAAATTTTAAAATGTTTCCTATTTCAATACATTGTCATTCTGATCGACACCTCTTATAGACTGTTTGTTTTCCCTACCTGCAGTACTGGGTCGAACTAGTTGACCCAGTATTATTTTCTACCCATTAAGATACAGTACTAAGTCAACCCTATCGACTATGTATCATTATTAGGTTACTTCATATCCCATTATATAGTACTAGGTCAACCCTATCATCTTTGTTTCCTTGTTTTTAGACCCTATTTCTAGTACTAGGTTGACCTAATCAACTTTATACTCTTATCTATTCATTCATATTTCCTTGCTTTTGCATCAAATTTGCCTTACCTAATCCCTCTCCTTCATCATGAACTTCATGTTTAAAGATAACACTAAGCTAAATTTAACATATATGATGAGTCCTACCAACCCTAATAGGTTCTCCCATAAGTAGTTTATGGCTCCTATCCTGGATGAAAGCAATGTTCATATAACCACTCACAACATAAAATATGGGACCCTTCCTCATTCTTCTTCACTTTGTAATCCTCTCTTCTCAATTGAAAATCAACTTGAATTAGATTATACCCCAAAAATTCTCTTTTTCATCTCTAAATTTCCTCAACATCAAGTAAAATATCCTTATACCATTTACCAACTCATGATAAGTGGTCAAACCAAAGAGCCTCATTCACCTTCTCCCATGTTCTCACACAGATTTGGGGATACTAGTTTCTTTGTTTCTCAGCCTCTTCCCTTTATTTTGACCCCTTCTCATACCATGACTTCTTTGATTTCATCTACCTCCATGCTTAGTATCTCTACTAACATGGTGGGTTCTACATCTAGTGGGCCTTTTCCAAGACCCACTCTTCTCAATTCTTCCACTAGTGCATTGTTTTCTACCCATGGTAACCATGCCTCTAGTGCTTCCTCTTTTATTCCCTTTACTAGTCCATCTATTGATATACAATAAAATTATGCCACTAGTGCCTCACATTCTAACAACTCCTCTCAAGCTCTTACTAACACCCATAGTGGTGTTTCTACCTCAAATTTGCTTTTAAGACTATAAAGAAAGAAACTAGAAGAAAGTGAAGGACAAGGCTTGGAAGTACCTGGACTATAGATTGCGCACCGTAAATCCAGACGTTCGTGGGCACTCCTCTTTGGCTGTGGAGGAATGACACCTGCAAGAAAAAGGGAAACTTGGACAAGGGGATGTTAGACAGATAGGCAGTGGGTTGCCAAGCAAAAGCTTGTTCCCAGAAGTGTAAAAACTTCCTTAAGGGAGGTCAACCCACTGTTTTGATGAAATAAGTGACTGATAAAAGACAGAATGACAGAATACAAAAATGATAAAAAGATTAAAAATGAAAGAAGAAAACAAAATGATTACCTGACTGAAGGAGTAGGCTGAAGACAGTCGCCGAGGTCGGTAATGTTGCCGGCGTCGGTTATCTGACCTGCCGTCGTCGGCTATTCTGCCGACATCGGTTGGGAAGTGACCGGCGTCGGTTGGGGTTGCGGCCTGTAGTCAGGCTTGAGCAGGGTCTGGTCTGAGTCTTGGTCTGTGCTCTGTCCATGGACGGGTTGGACACTGATGGACGGGTCTGGGTCTTGGTCTGTGGTCTGGGGATTGGTCTCAGGCAGAGATACAGGGGAAGGAAGGGACAAAGAGGAAGGAGAAGAGAAGGGTACACAGAGGAAGGGGCCTGAGAAGGCTTTGCAGCCTCTCAGGGGAAGGGACAAAGGGAGAGACACAGAGGACAACAGAAAACAGAGGATTAAACCAAAGAAAATAAAATAAAACCAGAACTAACTTACCTTTAGCCTGCTGAAAGAAGAAGATGGAGATGTTGCTGGAGCCAGGGAAGATTCTGCAAGAAGAGAATTCTGATGAAGAGCCTTTGCACCTGCTGTTGTTGTTGCACGAGGTTCAAAACGAAGACAAGATGAATGCCAAATGCCAAGAGAGTTCTGTTTGCGAGCTCAGGAGTCCAGGGGTTGCAACGGACGCAGGAGGGGATAATGAAGGCTGCCGACGCCGGCAGTTTCACTGACGTCGACCGAAGGGTCGCCGACGTCGGCAGTCGCAGGATGGGCACAGAGGCTAAAAATAGCCTCTGCCCATTCTTGCACGCCGCCGAGCGAGGGGTCATGGGCAGAACGGTCGCAAGGTTGCCAAAATGGACGAGGGAGGCTATAATGGTGAGATTTGGGCTAATAAATGCTAGGGGAAGGTGGAGGGATTCAAGGGAGGATCCAAGGAGGCAAGGGTAGGGTGGAAAAGGGGGCCTCAATTAATTAAAAGATGTTAATTTTTAATTAATAAGACCTAGGTGGGTTAGGGACCAAGGAAGACTAGGAGGGAGAAAGGACCAAGGGGGAGAACCAAGGTGCAGACACGTTTGCGGTGTCTACATTTGCCCCTTTTTGTCTTGTTGGTTGTTCTAGACGAACTGCAAGACAAAAATAGGAGTTGGTTGCCCCAGAAAAAGGATGAGGTGTTCCCCCCTTAAAGCGATAGTCGAGAGAAGGGAACCGAAGATCGAGTGTCGATTTGACAAAGAAATGGATAGAAAAGAGTGAGTGAAAACGCTGCCATAGTCATGATTGCGCGTAGTCCACTTCACGAGAGGGTCAGGTCAAATTGTCGCATGGTCAAGGGTCAAGGAGTGCCAAAATTGAAGTAACCGGGCCCCAGCATTTAGTCGTCTGCTGATCGGGTCACTCAATCTAAGCGGAAGCTCCAAATGGTCGTCGTGTCCCAGGTATCCAGGGCTCAGGAAGTGCTCCCAGAAACACGAAAAAGGCCACAAGTAGTAGGGATCAACTGGCTTGTGATCCTACACTTGTGAAGGGTCAAAAATAGTCTGCGAACAATTCTGCTAACCAGCCGTAGAATAGCATACACGCAAAAACAACCAAGGCAACATTGTCTTGGAAGAAGGTCAAAGAAGAAGGAGATAGGCATGGTCGCCAATGGTCATTGGTCAAGAGGATGGATGGACGAAAGGATGTGGCCGAGCTAACCCCAGAAGACATGTTATCTGAGTGTTGCCTACATAGCTCTGGTGACAGGGCCTCAGGCCGATGTAGTTCTCCCTAAAAGGGAGGGGGGGTCGGAGGGATTGATAGGTCTTGGTCAAAGTCGATGATTGGTCTTGGTCAAAGGAAATGATTAGTCTTGGTCAAAGGTCTATGATTGGTCTTGGTCAAAGGAAATGATTAGTCTTGGTCAAAGGTCTATGATTGGTCTTGGTCAAAGGAAATGATTGGTCTTGGTCAAAGTTGATGAAGTTGGGTGTGATAAGAGTCAAAGAAGAGAAGGTTTGTCCATCATAGAGATGAACAAACGGGGGTGGTCGAGCTAACCTCAGAAGATGTGGTATCTGAGTGCTGCCTACATAGCCCTTGTCCTAGGGCCTCAGACCAATGTAGTTCGGACAAATTGAAAAGATTGGTCGATGATGAGATTGGATGTGGTCAAAGTTGTCGATAGACTGGTCGTGGTCAAGGTCAAGGTCGCAAAAGAGAAGGTTTGTCCATCAAAGAGACGAACAAACGGGGGTGGTCGAGCTAACCTCAGAAGATGTGTTATCTGAGTGCTGCCTACATAGCCCTGGTCGTAGGGCCTCAGACCAATGTAGTTCGGACAAATTGAAAAGATTGGTCGATGATGAGATTGGATGTGGTCAAAGTTGTCGATAGACTGGTCGTGGTCAAGGTCAAGGTCGCAAAAGAGAAGGTTTGTCCATCAAAGAGACGAACAAACGGGGGTGGTCGAGCTAACCTCAGAAGATGTGTTATCTGAGTGCTGCCTACATAGCCCTGGTCGTAGGGCCTCAGACCAATGTAGTTCGGACTAGGAGACAGAGTGATTGATGGTTGGATGTGGTCAAGTGTCAAGATGATGCTGCAAATGTCACAAGAGTCGAGAGTCTTTCATCCCTAGCAAGTTTCCATAGTCGTGATGGATGCATGCTAAAAATGAATGGAAGTCTATTTATGTTTCAGCAAGTATTGGTTTATGCTTGACATAAATTGGGTCAGGTCGGTAGTTTCCATGTGTATTGGTGTCCATGGAAACTATGTGAAATAGACGAGGATGATGTCTGAAAATGATAAAAAAATGACTTGGTTTGAGTTGAGTTGCCAATTGATGTGGTTAAATGTGACCCAAGTGTAGAGAAAAGATGGAAGGCAAATTGCTCTTTCATTGACAAGGACCAGAAAGGAAGCATAGATAGGGGTTATTAGAACAAAAAGCCCCGTTCATGCATTACGTCGTTGACCAGTGTTGTGTCAGAATGGTAATCGAATCACTTTGACATTAAAGTGAGCTCAAAGTCCCTTGAGCGGGTGATAGGAGGAGGATAGGGTAACCCAGTTTAAGAGCAGGAATAACCTTGCCCCTTTTTATAGGAGACCCTCAGACAACTACAAGCCAAGTCCATGACCCATTTTTTTTTTTTTTTTTTTTTTTTTTTTTTGCGCAGGCTGATCGATGCGGGAAGCCTACATAGAGATGTCTTTTGATTTAGTGGTCATGTTGCAAAGCTGATCGATGCGGGAAGCTTCTAAAAAAGGTCGCTGTTAGTAGCAAGATTTAATTATAGCCATCCTTCGAGGGAGTGGTCTATATCTTTGCTTTATATAATGTTTGAATAGCTGTCCTTCGAGGGATCAGTCTATTAATTACAGCAATGATAGTACAGCTGTCCTTCGAGGGATCAGTCTGTCTTTTTGGATTTGATTTTGTGACCTTGGATATGTTTGGACATCGTCTTGACTTGGATATATTGATGGAAACGAGAGTCACGGACAATACTGTAGAAGTGCAAGGACTCCCTTTTATTAGGACACGGTACCCATGCGTCATAAAAGGGTTGCAGAGGACTTGTTAGAGGGGAATAGGGTCGAAAGGAATAAGGAGCCAGAGGACGAGGATTGCTCAAGGGATGAGCTCAAGTTATGTGTCAAGTGGACAAGTACTCGACTAACAGAAGAATGGTCGAAGATGCAATGCATTAAGAGGCTCAGGTTCTGGCCGTCCGTCGAGGGAGGACAGACGGTAAGTCCCTGATCCATACTTGTGCGTGATGATAAAAGGTCCAAGCCAATTGGGGGCGAATTTGCCTCGTTTATTTCGCTCCATATTGGTCACATGTTGATTCTCTTTGAGGACGAGGTCTCCGATGTTGAAATCTCGTTCTCGCAGATTTTTGTCGTAGGCCCACTTTATGCGACTTTGGTAGACATGGAGATGATTGAGGGCAGCAAGGCGGCGCTCGTCGAGTAACTCAAGTTGAGCTAGGCGATCTTGACGAAAGTCATCGTTGGAGAGAATGTCATGCAGAGAGATGCGGAGAGACAGGATCTGTACTTCGAGAGGTAAGACAGCCTCTGTTCTGTACACAAGAGAAAAGGGGGTAGCACCCGTAGAGGTTCGGATGCTAGTGCGGTAAGCCCACAAAGCGAAGGGAATATGAATGTGCCAATCCCTTCCTGTATCGTCGACCACCTTCATGAGAATTTTGGTCAGAATTTTGTTGGAAGCCTCGGCCTGCCCATTTGCTTGTGGGTAGTAAGGCGAAGAAAAGCTGAGTTTGATGCCAAATGAGTCGCATAGTTTTTGGACAGTCTTGTTTTTGAAGGACTTGCCGTTGTCGGTGATGATTTTGTGAGGGACACCGAAGCGACAGATGATGTGGCTACTGATGAAGTCGGCAATTTTGTCGGCTTTTGTGGAGATAAGAGGAATGGCTTCCACCCACTTAGTGAAATACTCAGTGGCAGTGATGATGGACTGATGACGAAGAGACGAGTGAGGGTTGATCTCACCGATGAGATCCAAGCCCCACTGAGAGAAAGGCCAAAAATCCTGAGCGACTTGCAAAGCGTGGCTGGGAAGATGAAGCAGGTTAGAGTGTTGCTGACACTTGATGCAATGCCGAACACAGTCGCTACAGTCTTGATGAAGGGTGGGCCAATAATAACCCAGGCAAAGGAGGCGCTTGGCAACCGAGTTTCCACTGAAGTGTCCGCCACAAATCCCGTCGTGGACTTGTTTTATGGCATGAGAGGCTTCAGCAGAAGTTAGACAGCGAAGGAGGAGGCCGTCGAAGCCTCGCTTATAGAGAAGACCCCCTAGCATGGTATAGCGAGCTCTGCGTTTGATGAAAGCTCGCCGCGCATTGCTAGAGAGGTTGGGAGGAGTGACAGAAAGAGACAAGTAGTCCACAAGTTGCTTATACCAGTCATCTTGTGGGCTAGAATTGATAGTGTTGATATGGTCGATGTGAGGAGAGATGTATGAAGGCAAAGGTACGCGATGCACTGTGACAAAAAGACGGGATGATGATGATGAAGACGGGATATGCGAAGCAAGAGAGGCCATGGTGTCGGCAAACTTGTTCGTAGAGCGTGGAACAGTCTGCAAGAGGTAATGGTCGAAAGATGCCAAAAGAGTGTCAGCACGATTCTTATACCTCTGTAAAACTTCATTTTTACAGAGATATGAACCGTTAACCTGATTGACGACGAGCTGCGAGTCACCGAAGATGTTGATAGACTTGATGTGGAGAGAAAGGGCAGTTTGAAGTCCCAAAATTAAGGCCTCGTATTCGGCCATATTATTGGTACAATCAAAGTCAAGCTTAAAAGATAGAGGCATGGGTTCTCCTTCGAGTGGGATAAGGATGACCCCCGCACCCCCGCCGAGTTGACATTTGGAGCCGTCAAAGAACATGGTCATTTGATAGACGGTGTCATCGGTGGAAAGTGTGGCGATAGACTCGTCAGGGAACTCAAATTGTGAAGGTTGATTGTCGGGAAGAGGGGCATCTGCCAGTTGATCAGCAATGGTTTGCCCCTTGATAGATTTCTGTTGGATGAAGACGAAGTCAAACTCAGCAAGCAGCATGAGCCACCGAGCCATACGTTGATTTTGATATGGCTTGGAGTGCATGTATTTGAGCGGGTCGGTGTGAGTGATGACAAATGTCGTGTGGTTGAGAAGATAATGACGGAGCTTGGTGGCAGAAAAGACTAATGCCAAACAGAGTTTCTCGGTATGAGTATACCGAGTTTCATAGTCGACTAGTGTTCGGCTGATGTAGTAAACCGCCTGCTCACGATGATGCTCGTCTCGGTGCGCGATCATGGCACCTAACGAATGGTTGGTGGCGGAGATATAAAGGTAGAAGGGTTGGTCGTCTTTAGGTGGAATGAGGACTGGTGGAGAGACCAGATAGCTTTTGAGGGCATCAAAGGCCTCTTGACAGTCCTCATCCCACTTAAAGGAGACGTCCTTCTTAAGGAGATGATGAAAAGGTTGGCAGCGGTCTGAAAGCTGCGAGATGAAACGACGAATGGACTGGAGCTTCCCTTGGAGACTGCGAAGCTGCTTGAGATTGGTCGGGGGTGGCATTTCAAGGATAGCGCGAATTTTAGCGGGATCTATCTCGATACCACGGAAGGAAATGATGAAGCTGAGAAGCTTGCCTGAGAGGACCCCAAAGACACACTTCTTGGGGTTAAGGCGGACGTTGTATTGAAGAAGACGAGAGAAGATGATTGCGAGAATGGTCAAGTGGTCACGGCGAAGTTTGGACTTGCCGAGAAGGTCATCCACATAGTCCTCCATGATTTTGTGGAGGAGATCGTGGAAAATGTAGGTCATGGCGCGCTGATAAGTGGCACCAGCATTTTTCAGGCCGAAAGGCATGACTCGATAGCAGAAAGTCCCCCATGGGGTGATAAAGGTAGTCTTGTGCTGATCTTCCGGTGCGATCAGGATTTGATTGTACCCTGAAAACCCATCCATAAGAGATAGCATCTCATGGCCGGCCGTAAGATCAACAAGCTGGTCAATGTTAGGAAGAGGAAAGTCGTCTTTAGGACAGGCTAGGTTAAGGTCGCGATAGTCCGTGCAGATCCAAATCCCCCCAGTTGCTTTAGTAACTGGGACGATGTTAGAGACCCACTGCGGATAATCGATGGGTCGGATGAAGGAGGCAGAGAGAAGGCGCTGAAGCTCCTCTTTGACGAGGAGCGCAACGCGAGGATGCATCTTTCGAAGCTTTTGCCTAACAGGCTTAGCCTCTGGTTTGGTGACAATGTTGTGGATAGCAATGGTGGGGTCGATGCCAGGCATGTCGCTGTAAGTCCAGGTGAAGGCCTTGCTATGGTCGGAAAGGAATTGGGCATAGTCAAGCTGCTCCTGATCGTCTAGAGATTGGCCAATCTTTAAGACGTGAGGAACATCAGAAGAAGAAGGGAGGTTGATGTCAATGGTGGATTCATTTAACATAACCTGGGTCTCGGAAGGGAGGGAACGCTGGATGAAAGAGTCATCGGCACCCATATAGGAAAGAATGGCGTCATCGTCAACGCAGTGGACAGTGTGAATGGTTGCCGACTCATCTTCTACCATGCTAGGAAAAATGAGAGGGAGAGACCTGGGCACCCCATTGAGCTGATAGGTCAGGGGTTCCAGGCGGATGGTGTTTATGGAAAAAAAAAATAGGAGGGATGGAGACCACCGACTCCGTAGGTGACGAAGGAGAAATGGGCGAATTTGGAGGAGATTGGTCCATGGTTGGCTCGGGACAAAGGTCTAAAGGAGCCTGAGTGGGGTCATGATATCCCAGGCCATAACGTTTCTTGGCATCGTCATCATTGAGCGGCTCGATAGGCTGATGGGAGCCCTGCTCATAACGTCCGAAACCAAAACCCTTCCATGCACACCTGTGAAGGTAAGTGTGTGTAAAGGCAGGGTTGCCAAGAAACGAGAAATCAGATGTGAAAGGTTGGGGTGAAGAGAGGGAAGCGCCATAGGTAGGGGCTTGATTAAGCCCCCCATAGACAAAGTTGGTTCGGAAGTGAGGAGGACCATAAGGTACGACCATCCCGATCCGATGGTCGTAATTGGGACTGAGGTGAAGGCGTCCATACTCTTGCGGAGTTTGGAGCATGTCAAGGGTCAACAAGCGATATTCCCCAAGTGATAATCATTGGAAGACGTCTTCCATGGGGTCTTTGGTTGGCGCTTGAAGAGGAGAGGTGAGGGCGACCGCCGATTGTGAACTGGTTGAAGCTTCCGCAGATGGAGGCGATGCCGGAGTTGACGGTTTGATGGGAATGAGGACATCGTTGGGACAGTAAGTCGTGTTGCAAGTCTTGAAAGGTGAAGGGTCAGCAGGAATGGTATGGACTTGCCCGTCATGCTCGAACTTCACACAACGGTGCAGGGTGGAGGGTATACAGGCCATGGCACGGATCCATGGTCGGCCCAACAGAATGTTGTATTGAAACTCTTCTTCGATGATGTAGAAGAGCTCCGGGACTATGCGTGGGCCAACGCGAATGTGAAGGACGACTGTGCCAATGGTCGTGGCGGTGGTGTCATTGAAAGAATGTAAGATAGCGTCAGTTTTGGAGACGCAATTCTGAAGAAGAGCCAGCTGATCAAAGGCGTGGGTAGAGATTATGTTGATGCTAGTGCCACCATCGATCATAACGCATTTAATGCATGTCCGATCAACATAGGCAGTGATGAAGAGGGTGGCGTCCTGATCTTCCGTGTTGGATGTGGAAATCTCAGAATCGCTGAATGTGATGGAATTGATAGGAGATAAAGAATGGACAAGGGCAGCAAGCGGCTGGGGGTCTTCGGGTTGGACCTCTGCTGCTTGCAAGGCTTGGATGAGGGCTTGACGGTGTTGGGGCGAGGTTTGGATAAGGTCATAGAGAGACATCTTCACCGATGTCTGATGAAGCTGCTTCAGCATGGAGTCTTGAATCGGCCCAGAAGATGAAGATGAAGAAGGTTGGGACGCGCCAAGGATAGAGATTTTAGGCTTGGGCGCAAGGGATGGCTTGACGAAGGGATAGGTCCAAGGAATGGCGGCTTTTGCTTTGGCCTTGTCCTGCTGCGACCTAGTGGTTATACGGATGGCATTGATTTCGAAAATGGGAGGCAAAGAAGGGGTCATGTTTTGCTGGTGAGATGTTGACGTGTTTGAAGAAGTTGGACAGGAAGGAGTCGGGGTCTGGTCAAGAGTGTCCTCAAGGAGAAGAGTGTCCTTCTCCATATGGCGGCGGATGACAGCCTTGAGGGCACAGCAAGTCTCGGTGTCGTGTCCTGGCGTACGATGATATAAGCAAATTTTCGTATCGTCAAACCAGGAGGGCTTGGACCCGAGAGGTTGGAAAGGCTTGATGGGCGGAAGAGTTATGTCAGAAGTCTGGAGAAGTCGGCGTAATATCACCGATTATGAGCCCACTAAAGGGTCCGTGTTAGTTGATATACGCGAGGTCGGTGACTTTTGCTTGGGTGAGGCTAGAAGAGGTTTCCGTACCACCTTATGGGTTGATGGTGCGGGGACAGATGGAGGTGACTCTGGTCTGCAGATTGAGAAAGGCTTTTTGAGAGAGGGACGGCTGGAGGTAGGCGGAGGAAGCAAAGGAGGTAACGAGTTCTGGTTGGAGGCCGGAGTGGGAAGGATGCTGGCCAAGGTCGAAGGATGGGGGCCCAGAATGGATGGCAATGGTGACGGGGAAGGAGGCGTTCGCTTTGGAGGTCTGGCAGTCTTCTTTGTCTTGGTTGGAAGACTGCTGCTGGTCGAGGTCTGGTCTAGATCCACCTTCACTTGTGGATGAGTGAGGGCGGAGATAGGATGAACGCCAAGTGATTTGATGGGCTTGGATGAGATGGATGCATGTCTTGATTGGTTTGGTTGAGGTCTGCGTGTCTGGTCTTTGCCGAGAGTTTGAAGAGATTCTGCCCAGGGAGGATTGGCAGCATGTGATGAGAGGGCGCGGGTATGTTTAAGGGCTTTGAGGCGTTCCCACAGCACCTGAGGCGTCACTTTCCTTGAAGGGAGAAGCTGGACCTTCTCCACTAACTGGGAAAATGGCTGAGAAGATGATGTTGAGGGTTGCGGGGTCAAAGACGAGATGGGGGTAGTATTGAATGGCAAAGTCATGATGGATTTGGATGAAGACGGAGGGGAGACAGGATCTTCTCTGGGTGGAGAAGAATCCGGAAAGCGAGGCTCCTCTAGCGGGTAAAGGGCGGGGATGATGGTGCCCTCTACTTGCGGCTGAGGAGTAGGAAGGGTCGGGTCCTCCAAAGGCTGCAGAAAGGAGGATGGCGAGACTGATGGGACTGGTAGAGTCGAGGCGTCCTCCATGATGAGAGAGGTCGGTGGAGAACTAGCCGGAGAAAGAGGTTCGTCCACATGTGATGGACTAGCCTCTTGAGATGGATTGGGGACGAAAGGAGAGACCGCATTGACGGTTCGAATGTTGTGTTCATGGTTGTCGTCAATTAAGGTCTGGACGTTGTTTTGGGTCGGCGGATGATTGGGAAAAGGTTGCTTGAAGATGTCAATGGCCTGATTAGGGGGTGCATTAGGATTGTCTAAGATGAGATCCCCCTTCTCAAGCATGTCTTGTATTATGTTCTTAAAGGTCTTGCAGTTCTCCGTGTCATGGCCCTTAACACGGTGAAAGCTGCAGAAGTCTTGCTCCCTATACCACGCGGGGATGGCGTGTGAGGGATCGAATTGCGGAGAAGGTCGGGCTTGAGGGAGATTGAGGATTCCCTGTTTAAGAAGCTTTTCCAGCATAGACGCATATGATTCTCCAAGGGGAGTATATCGTCGCTGCAAGTATCTTTGCTGGAACTGGCGGGTAGCGCTCTGAGACGTAGAGGGCTCAGGCTGATTGGATGAAGAAGATGAAGGTCTGACAACCACGGCATTAGCTGAAGCCTTGGATTTAGAATTGGATGATGATGGCTTGGCAGAAGAAGAGTCATTGGTCTTAGAGCTGGGATTCTTACTCCGCAGTTTGACTTTGTTCTCCTCGATGGCACGCAACTCAAGTTTGCAGGCCATCGTGAAGGCCTCGTCAAAAGTGCGGAAGGTTTGAACCCTCAGAGTGGAAGAGATATGTCGGGCACAGGCTTGAGAAAAGAGTTCAATAAGTTCGGCCTGGGGTAAAGAGAAGGAGAGTTGGTTGATAAGGCCTCTCCATCGAGCTACAAAGTCGGCTATGGACTCGTCCTCGAATTGTCTGATAGAATAGAGGTCCGTGATGGAGACCTTCTTAGTGATGTTAATGGAAAAATGATCGAGAAAAAGCTGGGCCAATTGCGTGAATGAGAAGACAGAATGGCTAGGAAGGGAACTGTACCAGTCAAGTGCAGCGCCCGAGAGAGACATAGGGAACGTACGTAGGAGTAACGCATCGTCATGGCCAATGAGGTAGCAGGCATGTTTGAATGCCCGCAAGTGTTGCTGGGGATCTTCCTTGCTTTGGAAGCGAGAAAACTTCGGAAGCTCCCATTGGCTAGGGTATGGTCTGATTGGGATAGAAGGATGGATGGGCTCGTTGCAGATCTGTTCATATGAAAGAGTGTTGCGCGAGCCGGAAACAGAGGTCTCAAGACTGGTCATCTTGTCCATCAACATTTTAATGATGTCTACCGACGGATTGACGGGTGGCGCGCCCCCTAAGTTGTAGGGCGCTTGGAAGAGGTTAGGGGATGCATACGACGTAGTCGGTTGTCCTTGTGAAGGGGCAACATAGAGATAACTAGTCGTAGAGGAAGAGGCTAGAGGTGATTGAGTGGAAGGCATAGGTAAGCCCGATGTTGCCACGAGAGGTGGGATAGTGGTAACAGGGGCCAAGGGGTAGGAAGCCACCCTGGTGTTGATAGGGGCCAGGGCAGGCGGGATAGAAACGACAAGGTTTTGGAAAGGAGTGGATAACGATTGAGCGGGTTGAGGTTGACAAGGGGCTGGAACCCCGATGGAAGTGGGCCCAATGATAGAAGGGGAGGCCACACCTGTAGGATTGGTCAAAGTCTAAGTCTGGTCGGTGGTCGAAGCGACGGGTCGAGTGTCTGAAGGTTGAACTACGGGTGTTGTCGATACAACCGTAGTCGCGGCCAGAGAGGTCGGCATTCCGTAGATCGGATTGCCCAAGGAGTCCCGCGTTCGGCTATGCGCGAGATAATGTTGCAAAGCCTTGACATTGAGGTCCAAGAATCGCTCGAAGTCTTGGTCCCCTTCTTGGACAATGGGAGTCTGCGGCGGGGTCGGACGGACAGGAGTTCTTTCGGTCTCCGAGTTGAACTCCATTGTAGGCTTGGTCACGGATGGGGTGGACGGAAGCGGTTGACGGCAGACGTGGTCGACAAGAGCCTTGGCTTGGCTACGAGTGAAAACCATGCAAGGCAAAGAAGGTTCGGGTCTCAGGAACTGTGTTGCTCAGTTTCAGAAGACCAGGATGAAGTCTTGACAGAGAAAGGACAGGTTTCAGGTTGCTGGTTTTGGAAAAAAAAGGACAGTGACAGAGACCGACATCGATTTAAAAATCGATGTCGGTAGGAAAATGAGGCCGACGTCGGTCAGATAACCGATGCCGGTAACATATGAAGCCGACGTCGGTATCAGAACCGATGCCGGTGACACGGGACGCCGACGTCGGTGGCAGAACCGATGTCGGTCACTGTGTTTTCCAGAGAGCCGAAAGGTTCTTGGGAAAACAAAGAAGAAAGCGTCCTCACACACTCAAACAAACAGATGAGAAGAGGAAAACAGAGAAAGACAGACAAGCCTGAGCGATAAATCCTAGGAATTAACCTTAGAAATTTGTGGCTTATGCCTTAGATGAATGTTTGGGGAGATTGGCTGAAAAAAGGGTCCTAGAAGAAGGCAGTCTAAAGATAGTTTCAGGTGTTGTTTTAGGTGCTCAAAGATCTGTGTTAGGGTCTGGTACGTGGCCTGGTGCTAAGGAGCAAGCTCCCCTCACTTCACGATTCCAGTGGTTAGCTGGTCTCGCTTAGCCAAGATATACCTCGCCTAGAGTTTAGACTCCGCCAGAGAACGGAGTGGGCTTCCCCCTTGGTGATGAAATCCAAGTGGGGTCACCGAGACGGGTAAGGTATCCGCTGGGGGATGAATTCCCAGTCGGGCCTTGTCTCAGGTATGTTATATGTTTGTTTTGTGCATGTGAGTCGGTAGTGTAACATCAAGTGTCTAGATTTATTCAATATGCGTTTAAGTTACTAGATGTGGACTACGAAGATGCAAGCACAAGCAGAGATGAATGCAAAGTGTTTTAATGCCCAAAGTCGAAATGTGATATTGTTATGAAGACAATGTTTTGAGAAAGGGTCAAGAATATGCCGTTTAGACTAGTCTAGCATGCAAAGAAGAAAGGTTCGTTTTAGTCCTTGCTTATAGTGTCACTTGGAATAGAAGAAAGAGATAAGAGAGAAGGAGCCTAAATGCACCTAAATGAATAAAAAAGAAAAAGGAACCCAGGAGGAACCTAGGGTCCCACCGGGCGTGCCAGAGATGTTTCTACCTCAAATTTGCTTTTAAGACTATAAAGAAAGAAACTAGAAGAAAGTGAAGGACAAGGCTTGGAAGTACCTGGACTATAGATTGCGCACCGTAAATCCAGACGTTCGTGGGCACTCCTCTTTGGCTGTGGAGGAATGACACCTGCAAGAAAAAGGGAAACTTGGACAAGGGGATGTTAGACAGATAGGCAGTGGGTTGCCAAGCAAAAGCTTGTTCCCAGAAGTGTAAAAACTTCCTTAAGGGAGGTCAACCCACTGTTTTGATGAAATAAGTGACTGATAAAAGACAGAATGACAGAATACAGAAATGATAAAAAGATTAAAAATGAAAGAAGAAAACAAAATGATTACCTGACTGAAGGAGTAGGCTGAAGACAGTCGCCGAGGTCGGTAATGTTGCGGGCGTCGGTTATCTGACCTGCCGTCGTCGGCTATTCTGCCGACGTCGGTTGGGAAGTGACCGGCGTCGGTTGGGGTTGCGGCCTGTAGTCGGGCTTGAGCAGGGTCTGGTCTGAGTCTTGGTCTGTGCTCTATCCGTGGACGGGTTGGACACTGATGGACGGGTCTGGGTCTTGGTCTGTGGTCTGGGGATTGGTCTCAGGCAGAGATACAGGGGAAGGAAGGGACAAAGAGGAAGGAGAAGAGAAGGGTACACAGAGGAAGGGGCCTGAGAAGGCTTTGCAGCCTCTCAGGGGAAGGGACAAAGGGAGAGACACAGAGGACAACAGAAAACAGAGGATTAAACCAAAGAAAATAAAATAAAACCAGAACTAACTTACCTTTAGCCTGCTGAAAGAAGAAGATGGAGATGTTGCTGGAGCCAGGGAAGATTCTGCAAGAAGAGAATTCTGATGAAGAGCCTTTGCACCTGCTACTATTGTTGCACGAGGTTCAAAACGAAGACAAGATGAATGCCAAATGCCAAGAGAGTTCTGTTTGCGAGCTCAGGAGTCCAGGGGTTGCAACGGACGCAGGAGGGGATAATGAAGGCTGCCGACGCCGGCAGTTTCGCCGACGTCGGCCGAAGGGTCACCGACGTCGGCGGTCGCAGGATGGGCACAGAGGCTAAAAATAGCCTCTGCCCATTCTTGCACGCCGCCGAGCGAGGGGTCATGGGCAGAACGGTCGCAAGGTTGCCAAAATGGATGAGGGGGGCTATAATGGTGAGATTTGGGCTAATAAATGCTAGGGGAAGGTGGAGGGATTCAAGGGAGGATCCAAGGAGGCAAGGGTAGGGTGGAAAAGGGGGCCTCAATTAATTAAAAGATGTTAATTTTTAATTAATAAGACCTAGGTGGGTTAGGGACCAAGGAAGACTAGGAGGGAGAAAGGACCAAGGGGGAGAACCAAGGTGCAGACACGTTTGCGGTGTCTACAAGTGGTACCCAATGATGGTGTCACAGACTCTTATGATACCATTTACATTATTCAAGTTGTTGTTCCTAACCAAACTATAAAACAAGCTTCCCCTTCTATCACTAATCCTCATTTCTCTTCAACCAATAACATAAACATTCACAAACCTTTATCCTTAGTATAATTACTAAAATGTCTACCATGACTTCTCCCATGATAAATTGATCCCACTCATCCTATGAAATCTTGGTATGATCCTAATAAATTTTGTTAGTTTTATGCTAGTTGGGGTCATTCTCATGATACATGTAGGTAACTTCATAATTTGGCTATGGATTTTCTTCTTGGTCTTAATTTTGACCATAATTCTATCATTTTTCAATGCCAATAATCCTATGACATTTCTTTCAAAGTCCATGAAACACATACTAAATCTCAAGATTTGAATCAATCTAATGCTCATTTGGCTATCTATAAAGATCCTCTTCCAAATCACCAAGATACCCAAGATAAACCCACCCCTTCTACCAATAATCTTGATAGTCTTATTGACCCAACTCCTTAAGAGAATGTGGGCAATATGATTAACATGTGAAGGGTGATTACTTTCATTGATCATCAACCCATCTACACTACTCCATTATCCCACATATTTTGTGTTATCCAAGATTCTTCTCCAACTCACTTAAATGAGTTAGGTCAAGATGACCTTATAAATTTTGATGAAACAATTCCAACACCTCCCTTGGATAGCATTTCCCATTCTATTTCTACCATCCCTCCATCTTCTTTACCTAACACCAATGACATGCAAGCTTCTATCAACACTTCTAGCAATTCTCAAACCACATCTGCATCAACTGCTCCATATTCTCAACATAATCTAAAAAATTATCCTCTTATTAAACCTTCTACCTCTTATCAACATAAATACACATGTACTTTGGCTCCTCCTTCCGAGGACCTCCTTCAAGAATATGCACCTCTTTCCAACAATCTTATTATGGGTTATGATGAGGGAGATCCTATCATAGAACTCACTAATCTCCCATCCTAAATCCCATTTCTCAAGCTTATGAGGACCTATCCATGTCATCATAATCATCTTATGTATCTTTTATTCATAATGAACATCCCTCGTCCTCCTCTAGTAGGATGCAAAACAACCTTATCTAGATCTAAAGATGGCATATTACAATAGTACAAATAAATCTTGATATATGTTAATGAAACAATAGAAACTTCTCTTTCCCTCAAATTTCCCATCACTTCCATGATTCCTAATGAGATTATACTTCATTTAAATGATCTTCCTCTATTATTAGTGTCCAAATTGGTGATATTCAAGCATGCCTTGACTGATGAGGGTTTCAACACTTATGTTGCCTCTCTTGATTTTATCAAAACCCTTGGATATTTAGAATGCAATCTTAAATCCACATGCAGCACCTATTAAGGCTATGATCAAAGGTAAATGCCTCCTTTAGGTTGTGTGTGGCTCCCCATTACCATCCCAAATGTCATTATTCATGTAAAGGTGATGATATTTAACTCTATCTTACAACATTTTGTTTGGTAGGCCATGGACCTATTGTATTAGGGCAATTACTTCTTCTGCCTACCAATGCATTAAATTTCCCCATAATACATCTATACATAAGATTCAATTTGACATCAAACCTTGGAATTTTGAACAATTCTAAGACCAGGGTATATTCAAGATTCCTACCCTTGAACCCTTGTCAAACATTCCATTTCATGAGTCTCAATGATTTAAATTTCCCATCAATTCCAATTGAGGTTACAATGGTCATCCTAAACTCATCATGAATATTTTCCTAACCTCCTAGATTCTAATGATGATGAGCTTGATGAGATCAATCTTAAGATTAAAAATTTTGATTTCTCACCTCATCTCATCTTTCAGTTTCCCACTTTTTTTCAACCTCATTCTCATCAACCACCTTGTGATGACATCCCCATTGTCTTAACTAAGACTCAACATTCCATTTATCACACCATATCATATGATAAGGTCATCCCTACTTATGCCATTGATCTTCATACACCTAATTATGATGATGGTTATACCTTAGATGATCCATTCTTAGGAGGTCTTGTTCAGGCCCGTGATACTTAGATTATTTATTATCATTCCTCTTTGCTTTAGCATTTTAGTATATCTTCCCATGTTCCATCATATATCATTTCTAATTTTAGTATTTTTCCTCTTTATCATAGGGTAGATATGGTACAGACACCTCCATTTCCTGAATAACCTTGTAGAAGTATGTTTTGGATCATGGTATGACTGGTCCCTATCACTTTTCTAGGTAACATGACCTCTATAGCCTACTTATCCATGAGATGCATGTGACTCTCCTTCAACCTTTTATGGACCCCACCCCTCCCTTAGTAGAGCCCAATTCGGATCTCATTCTCATGCATAATTTAGCTAAGTTTATTCCTACTTCCTATTCTATCATTCCTATAGTCAAGCATTGTCCAATCTCTCCACTAGCTCTAACTTCTCTTGGTGATGTCTTGCTCTCTCTACCATAGCAATTTCCTTCATCCACCAAATGGGTCGATCAGCCTTATTGTGATGTTCATAAAGTTGTTGATCATTAGACTAAATATTGTTCCCTATACCACGATCCTATAGCTTTTGTTACACCTCCTCCTATGAGTACACCAGCTAAGGCTACTCATAGGTGTATATATTGCTTTCATGGCATAAATAACCATTCATCCATGTATTGTCACAAGCTATGATAATATATTGACACTTTGTGTCCTACCACTCCTCAATCCTTAGACAATGACATACCTCACCCAAAATTATTACCTAAGTATATTCCTAAATATGGAGAGGTATATTATCTCTGGCACTAATGTGGCACACATTACACCGATAATTGTCTCATCCTTTAGCAACATCTTAAAGATCACCTTTTAACCATTCTTACACATTTTACCATTTCTCCCATAGGTCATTCTCATAAGAAGGCTCCCCCTTCTTCCCCCATGGTTCCATCTCCTATGGCTCCATCTCCTCCTGTGGTCCCTTCTTCACCTATTGTTCCTCTACTCGTGAGTCCCTCACCCATGGACCTTCCCTCACCCATGGATCCTTCTCCACCCATGAGTCCCTCACCTATGGATCCTTCCCAATCAATGACCCCTTCATCTCTTGTAGAGACCACTCCCATACATTCTCCTAAGAATAGCTTACCTAATATCCCTCATCAACATGATCCTTCAAGCATTCCTACATTTTCTATTGAAGATATTTTACCTGAAGTATTTTCCTAACTTTCATTGAAGATTGATGAGATATTAACTACAGTTCACATTCAACTACATAGATACTTATCAGATGTTATGGATAATGTGTGTGGAAAAATCTATTAGTACTTACGATCACATGCATGGTGTTCTTATATATTCATTTATATTGGACATGTGCTCTAACTTTATCGATATCTATTTGTTATATCATTTGACACTCTGTCAAATTCTTATATATCTTACATGGTGAATTTGGTTTCACACTTTATATTTCTTATGATGTCATTATGTTCTCTTATGGATTTCTTTGTCATTGCCTTCTTTTTCTTTATGAGTTCCTTTCTTATGACACCCTTGTTCTTTTTCATGATTTTTTGTTATCTTATCTCTATAAACACAAGGATCATTAATATTGTGACTTGGTCATACAAACCTTGCTCCCTTTAGTCATTTCTTCTTTACCATGTGATTATTTAGCAGACAATTCCTCTCATTATAATCTCCTTCTATTGGTATACTCTAGATCTCTTTTTCATCCCCTTTATTCCCTTTCCCAAATGAAGCATACACATGGTTGACACTTGAGATAACATGTTGGTTCATCATTAAGCCTAAGTGTTCTACCTCATTGGTGTTCCCTTTATGAGTTTCAATGTAAGACCATAGATAGGACCTAGCCTTCCTCACAAAGCTTTCCAATAATCCAACTCATAATAAAATTACATGTGTCAAATATGAGATAAGATGTGATTGATTATGAGTTACACATCATGGACATGCTTCCCATCTTGATTTAGTATGTTTTATGCTTACTTCATTAATCTTCCACTTTTATCTTCTTATTTTCCAATTGCATGTAAGAATCCAACTATTTTTTTAGTTTTTCACACTTCCCAGCTTGAATTAGTGTGATTAATTTAAATACCAATTTTGCCAATTTTGTTTTTCTTTTATACTTCCCAACATGATTTAGTATGATTGATTGACTTAATTAATTTTTTTTATACCATTTGATATTTTATGTGCTTTCCATTTTATTACATTATTTTCATACTTCCCAATGTGATTTAGTGTGATTTTACTTGTTTTAATTTGGTGTCCAATCTTTCTCATGGTTTAAAAACAACTTTTGGCCCTCTTGTTTACCATTCTTTGGTTTCTTAGTCATATTTTGTTATAACACATTTCCCAATGTGGAATAGAATGTAGTACATTTGTTTTTTGATTGATTATATTTTACCAAGTCTTTTTGCTTGTTTCTTTTTAACCATGCATGTATCTTGCATAATGATAGAAAATAAACCACAACACATATATTTCCTATAGCATATACAACAAAAACAAAATACATGTGCTAGAAATAAATATATCTATGCATACACAACCACAACCATAATACAAACACATAAGATCAACATCCAACTATCAAAATCAGATACATACATATATATATATATATATATATATATATATATATATATATATATATATATATATATATATATATATATCATGTGTGTTTTATACAAAGTACAAAATACATCACTCCAGCTCTACAACTGGGCTCTATCATGTCTAGTTTGTGGCCTAGCCATGTTGTCCATAGATCCCTCAAATAATCCCTTCTAAATACTATGATATAAAAAGGATGTCTGAGATCTCAAGCCTATCACTTGACCCTATAGGTTGGCTACTTAGGCCTATACTTATGCTAACTAACTCATGGTAGCCTTATGTGTGGTTCTCTCCTAAGCCAAGGTCTACCATGCTTGTGCCTCTCCTATTCCCACCCCTGTCAGTGGTTAATGCTCATCTCTATGCACCTATATTCACCTCTCAACCTCTCTTACTAGTCTAAACTAGCTCACTTGAGTTGGGGCAGATGGTACCATAAGATCATCCAATGTGGTAGGGTCGTATGGCATTAAAGCTCCATCTACGATCTCATAGAGTGCTCCCCTCACTAGGGTTTCCCATCTGGTCTCTTCCTCCTCTGGAATATCTACAAAAATAAAACCAAATAGCTATTAAATCCTAGATATATCTCAAAATCTATCTATCTATAATCTATCTCAAAAAACTTAAATAAATTTAAACCATTTATTACTTGTCTAAATGTTGCCTATCATTATTTCCCCATTTTTAAGACTACCAAGAATAGTCTCTTCAATGGCTTATCCTTTAAGTAACTCATTTTTGGGAGGCCTCCTTATCAATGGAAACCTTAGGGTTACCACTTGGGCCTATCTTAAGCCTCTCCTCAGTGGTGCCTCTATAGACTAGCTCTACCCTAGGTTGACTAATGGGTTGTCATAAATGATCACCCTTTATGCTTACTCTCATCATTGGCATCTCTATCAGTGGTATGACTGAGGTGGTAATCAATCCTACTATGGTATTGGTTGTGGTACTTATGGCACTCTCCTACATCCACATCCATCTCCTCTCTAGCTATGATCGTCATACTTGACCTATCTATGGTCTCTCATGCCACAGTCTAATCTCTAGTCTCATAACTAGTGGTCCCTCTCCTCCTCTCCCCTTAGATCTCTTGCATGTCTAGCCTAAAATTTGAGCATCACTATAGGATCCACTAGGTGAGGGAGTATAAATTTCCTTGGAAAGCATGCCATTAGATATAGCTCTACCCACCAAGTGTAGTGGCCTATAATCTATGCTCGTGTTAACTATGTTGTTATCATCCTCCAATTTAGCCATATTATCATGATGTACCCATATGGTTTCCACAAGATATCTACTCATGTGACCATCTATGGCACTGGCACATGGGGCATGACCCATACCACCTAATCTTATCTCCATCTCAGCACCTGAGACAATTGATCATCAACCATACAAAGCAACCCAATTAGTTGGTACATCAAGAAGCTATTGTATATCCAAGTACTCAATAATATCACTAGTCCCATGGTCTTTTATCCTCTATATATCATCCCATACATATCATGCATGAGTTGAACTTAGATGATATAAATCAGGTCATAAAGTTCCTTGTGCTCTAATATTGACTAGCATAAGGCTATTGCATACAATGGTACCTTGTCATTCGACTTGTGACATAACATATGTGATGTCATAAGTCCTATCACTACCTTATAAATATCTAAAATTTGAGCTATATATATCAAATAGGCTCACCCTTATCTCTATATATATCCTATCCAAGCATGTTGCCTATCAGGCTAATGCTCATCTCTCTTCCTACACATCCAGTATCCCCATGATCATTGATGTCCCTGCATGGACATCCTCTAGTGTGATATTGACCTTGATGATATCCCCATCCACCATGCACCTAAAGGTATTAGTCAATCACTCTCAAGCTCCTAGGGAAATGACTACTAGATATGCATTTAGCGGTACTCAGCACATCTCCATGATGCCTCCTAAGCCTAGAGTGACTAACCTAGCTCATTCCTCCACTATTAATCACTCTAATAGATCTAGTAGCCAATATGCATCTACTAATCACCAAAATTTATGAAGCCCTTATAACCATCCAATAATAAAATATGTATTAGACCTCTATGTCAATCATAATTAAATACATTATTTTTAATTATTAACAAAAACAAACCTAATTTGCCTTCATCTATCCATTTTTAACCTATTTCACCTATTTTTAGCCTACTTGGCCATTTTAGTACTTACTCGATCAACTTGGGCCCTTTAACATAATATTTTAGCCAATTTCCTACATCTTAGTAATATATCGACTACTTAGTCACATACTAAGTTGACTAAATAATACTAGGTCGACTATGTGGGCTTAATCAACCAAGTCAACCCTTTCATTTTCCCCTTAGTACTAAGTCGGTAGAGTGGATTAATCAACTAAGTCAGCACAGGGGTACTAGTTCGTCACTTTACCTCAATCAACTAAGTTGACCCATACCTACTAAGTAAGTAGTATGAAATCAAGATTTTTGACCTACTAGGTCGATTGGGTCGACCTGGTTGATTCAGATTACCAACTCTTTGCTCTACTTGTAATAAATGCCTTCAACATTTATTACTCTAATTCTTTCAACCCATTTCCCCATTTGGCCTCTAGTTATCTTAGCAATTTACTGGGGTTCATTTAGGTTTCTAGAATTGGTCTAAATTACAAATTTAAATAAAACACTTAACTTTCAATTAAATACTCAAAATAAGTTTGAAAATCTCAGTTGCTTGCTTGTGTTGTAGATGTTAGGCATCCTCCTTGTCTTAGTTGTCATCTCCTCACTATCTTGGATCTTTTATCTTTCATTCGGTCTCTCAGAGCTCTATTTTTCTCTCCAAATAAGTCAAACAATATCAAATGACTTTCTTTTCACCCTATTTAAATTTACTATTCACAATTCTTTACCTTTCAAATATTTACCATTAGATTCTTTGTTCTGATCATATCTTTATTTTTACTCACTCATTTTTTGAATCAAAAATTTTTTTGGAATCATGATGTTGTAGAGAATATTTTCCATTATTGTATGCTTATATTTTTAAAAAAATTGATTTTTTGCTCTTTTTTGCACTAATCTCTACATGTTCACCTAATGTTCTTCACATTGGATGCCTTCACTTCTATCATAGTCTCCTTCTTTATCTACAACACTAAGGTAAGTAAAGGTATGTGTTTTTCAACTCTATCCTTTCATTTACCTTATTTTTACACTTTACTTAGCATTAGTGTTATGTATCATCATGTTCTATTCTCAAAGCACCATCTCATGTTGCACTCATGTGACACGTGATGAGCTTCAAATGGGGCATATGTATACACATAATATTTTCAAACTTTTATCAATTACTAATGCTCTTTATCTTATAGGAACCCATCGAGTCTCAATCTCTCTGAGTGCATGGCCTAAGGGGTACACCAGGAAAGGGGTGGGTAGATCATTAGTAATTCACAAGATTGTTGTCCCTTTTACTACTTGTTATCTACACACTTGTCTCCTAAAAACCATTACCCTAAGATTGTTCTTCTCTCTTGTATACTCCTCCAGTCATTTCCCACCTTTCATATCCTTTTCCTAACTTAAAACCCCTTTTTATAGTTTACAGTACTAGGTCAACTAGGTCGACCCTGTACTCTTATTGGTGAAATTCATTTAGGGTATAGGTTGGCTCTTGTCTGACCTAGCCCATGACCTAGTGAATTTTTATCAATAATAGTACTACGTCAACTAGGTTGCCCCTATCAGCCAAAACTTTTTGAAGGGTTTAGGGTTAAATCCACCT
This sequence comes from Torreya grandis, assembly GCA_037957365.1. Taxonomy (NCBI): domain Eukaryota; kingdom Viridiplantae; phylum Streptophyta; class Pinopsida; order Cupressales; family Taxaceae; genus Torreya; species Torreya grandis. The sequence continues at coordinate 1,800,726 of JARHVA010001140.1, read as the reverse complement.
AAATATATAATATCATTTTGCCATTATTTAGAGAAGATAAAAATAAGAGTTATTGTGCATCTACTTATCCACCATTGCACTTGAGGATCAAGCTTAGGGTTTCATATTTTCTTTGAAGATATGGATCTTGTCTTATGGAAAAGTCTTTTGGATGTATTGATAGGTTGTGTAGCCTAGAGCTGATTTATCCTTATCATCCTTACATACCACAATAACCTCTTGTGATGCACCTTGGCCAAGGAAGATATTGAAGCTAAACGGATTTGTCTTCAAAGGTAAATATTCCTAACTTTATTCCTCCTTTGTAAGAGTATATAGATATGCATTTGTACTTCTCTTCCATGCATTATGATTTTGTATACATTGATGTGAGTATATGTCTCTTATGCATGTTAACTTTTAATGTTTATTACCTTCACTTTGTGTCATAAGCTTTGGTGAGCACTAGATTAGACTTTACTTGTTATTAGTTTAGTGAATATGAAAACATTAGAGTTATTGTGTGATTGTGCTTGACTGGAGTCTTTGGAACCCTTCTTAGTATTGTTGTTATGAAAAGAGATCCCCTTATTAGGTCTAACGGATCAACATATTGGTCATATTCCTAATTATCTAATGTATCCTCAATCAGAAGTGTAAGTATGATCTATCTTATCCAAGTTAGGATTGATTTATAGGCATGATTCATTTTTGATTGCATACACTCCTAACCTTGCTCTCTTTAAATTTAAACATTTCAAATGCTTTCGATCTTATATTATATGCATTGATTATACGATGTAACATGTTCTTGGTTGCAGGTTAGTCACTAACAAAGCACTTAATTTGGACTCATGTAGGGTCAAGGTGTGTTCTACACACACAAGTACACATTATTATTATTTTAACTAGTAATTTGAATACTAGATTAAAGGGGGGCAAATGTAGATGCTAAATCTAAATTATACATTTGGAAAATACCTATCATAGTTGTACCCTTCAATTTTAAGATCTTACCATTGTCAAAGGCTTGCATATGCTATCTCTTATGGATATTGATTATGTCTTAGTCCAACCATATGTTATTATAATGACCAAGCCTTCTATGTTTATCAAAATTATATAAACCTACTTGTTATTATCCTCTGCAAGTTTTGAACATGTACCTATTTTATAAATTCTTGAACACTGGTGTCCCAGCTAGACACATATGCCAATGTAAGTGTCATATGCCAAAGTGTCCAATGGACTAAAGTCATCAAATTTGAAAATTAAATGTATCTTTATGGTTGGCCTAAGTGCTTTAATATGAGATATTTCTTGAAAGGATTGGTATATATGCATGATCAATTATCATTCATTCCTTACCTAGAAACTCATAAGGTAACTTACCAAAAACATTCAATTAATTATTCAAGTGATCAAATCTACCCTATTCATCCTTATTTCCATATCAGGCATAAGATCAGTATTCCCATAGGTCTAAATTACTGAAGGAGCATCCCATGAGCCATATTTTATAAGTTACAAGCTAGGTCACTCTATGTACTTTCTTATCACACATTGCATCCTTGTGCACACACAAACCAACAAATAGGGGAGAACTACACAATCCTAAGGCCCTCTTCAAAGTATTGGCTATGTAGGTAATGCCTTTTGATAGAGGGGTCCTTGAGATAGCTCACCACTATGTTCCCACTAACCCATTTTTTCAGAGTCACTCTAAATATGAAGAAATAGGGTTTTGATCATTTGACAAGGAGTGTTAGCCTATGATCAAGATATGAGTACACTAAAATAAAGGTGAAAAAAAAAAACCCAAAAGGATCTAGGTGCTCACATCTAGATCCAGTCACTATTATGTATTGGACACTTGTGTCCAACTTTGACACTAACATCGACATAACTATCTAGATCTGAAGTAAGCATTTGAGTCTTCAAAATGCAAAATTATAAAATCTGATTATTGATCTAGAATTTAGATCTAATCTAATTCCAACCTATTCCATATTAGATCTACATGTTCATAGTAAACCAACTAGGTACTCTTCTTTTCCATTTATTTCAATATCAATCAATAGTTATACTTTCCATTTTTAACATATCTGAACATTTAAATTCAGAACATTGTTTATCTAAGTTTGTAATTGATTAGCCTGCTATAGATTTATTTATAACCCTTATGCTTATTCATGTATATATTCTTAACCCTATACTATATTAACCCATCTTCATTTACAGTTAAACAATATTGAGGTGGAAAAATAGGCAATTTAAGTGTTCAAGTCAATTAAAGTGAAAGTGAGCCAAAAATAACATTATCGAGTATTCATGACCATATTTGAGTGTCTAAAAATTATTAACAATTATGACTGCAAATTTATAAATATGGAAATATGGGTTTTTTTAAACACTAGAAATAAATTTACCTAGCTTAGATCTAAAATTTTTAATAATTATTTCTTATGTCTAATAATGGAAATCAACAAAATAAAAGGTTGTGACTATGCATGATCAGATACAGAATCTAAAAATATTCTTGGATAGGATCGTGCTTCCTAGAAAGTAGTGTAAGACAACCATGTTCATTGACTCTAGACTTATCCACATTGACTGTGATAGAACTATGATTGTCCCACCTTCTATGTCTATGTCTATTGATTGGGATGAGATATTTAAATTATGTTTGTGTCACATGGAATTCATTGGAATATTCAAAATAGTTATATGAACATGAAAAGGAAAAAGACACATGCCCTATAATCAATATCAAAAAGGATTTTTTTACAACTATAAACAGCTAGCAAGGGATTAAGAAGTTAGAAACATGTAAGGCCCAAGACATAGATGGTTTACATGAAAGATATCTAAGTTGGGAATAAAAAATCCTATTTCAACACATCATAGAAATATTTAATGGCTTCTTGGCATATTGGATAACTAGTTTAACCATACCTTTGTTTAAGAGCATGGACACCAATAACCCCTCAACCTAGTAAACCGTTATGGTCAATCCCTTTTTACAATGCTTTTTAGGAGTATGGTAGAGTGTAGAATCAAAAACTAGAAATAAAACAAAATATCCAACAAGTTTTATAACATAACACTTAACAATATACCATTATGCGACATTAAGACACTTAGTCAAGAAGGTTTGAGGCAAAAGGTGATGTCTAGCTTTATTTCATATATTTATTGAAATCATTTGATACAATATCGAGGATAAAATTATGAAGTATAATTTCATAGTAATTTTTTATGGCGACATCATGAGTCAATACTAATAATTTTCAATAAATTAGGCTATGGGAACTTTATAAACTTAAATATATCGCAATACAAACTATAAGTGAAGCACATTGTAATTTTGGGCTCTTTATTAGAAGTTTTTAATATTTATATTTGAGAGATTAATTTGGGATTTATTTCAATGATATAAGCATTACACATTTTATTTTAAAATTTATTTTGCTAGACTTTAAGGCGAGTTCATAATCTTCCATTATAGAGGGATGTCATTAAGAGTTTTTTTTAATGTAATACTTTTACATTAATGATATAAAGAGGATATTATTATGGTAAGAGGCATAACCTACAGTGGCATTAGTACAAATAATCCTATAATTTCATGTCTATAAAATAATTCATGCAATAGTTATACAAATTAACTCTCAACTTTACAATTATCTATACTTTTTTTGTTTCCCAATAATTATTTGGTGTCATTAACATGTCTTCCATGGATGACAAGAATAATAATATTAATTTAAATTTTGATAATATCAAACGCTGATATGTCATCCCTAATGATTTTCTCTAGGGCAGTGAAATAATAGTTAATTCAGAGACCTAATGAGCATATCCACTGTACAGAGTTTATGAGAGTTTTTTCATAATCCACTTAACAAGGACCACTCCACCTTTTCGAAGACTAGGTAGGTTATATTACACATTAATCTCATTTTAAACTAATAAAATAATGGATGTGTGTCATTGAATAGGCTTGAGATGGGAATCCATGGTGCTTCTCTAGAAAGTGTGGCCAATAATAGATCAGTGTTAGGAGTAATAAAACTGATTTTGGCTCCCCTGGTTGAAAACCTCTATAGTGGAACAATGTGAAAAAACATGTTTCTTATAATATTTCATTTATTAATAGGATTTGGTCCAATGTTAAAATAAGGATGTATCCGTTGGAAAATATTTGTAAGATATATGTTTAGTTGATGTATATGTTGGAATATTTGGAAATGCATGATAAGAGTAGCATTACCTATTGTAATTTATACCACTTTTTTATATATTTATAATTGTCAAAATCTATATACAATGTTTAAACTAACATACATATCTTAGACATATTTATATAACATATGCAAAGCGATATCATTATCGAGGCACTTATATTATATTATATTTGTGACATAAGTTGAATAAGTGCCTGAAGAATGATATCCCCTAACATCTTTTACATAGATTTATCTAAGATACACACACACACACACACACACACACACACACATATATATATTATATTGTATAATATTATATATTACGAATATTAGTATTGATAATATATTATATTGATATATAAAAGATTAGATATTAGTTTTTGAAAAAAAAATTAATGGTGTATGCTTTAGTCATTATCCAAATGACCTTTATGATCTCTATGAGTATTAAATACCCAAATGACATTTTTATCATGTATTTTTTGTAATAATCATAAGTCAAGGGGACTCACTATGTGCTAAAGTGGGTCCCCTCACCTTGTGATTATTAGCAAAAATACATGAGAAAAATGTCATTTGGGTATTGACTACTCATGGTGGTTGTTTCCATAGAGTATAGAATACATTAGTAAAAATTCCATCAAAAATAACACATAATTAAAATTCCCTGTGGAAGCCTTCAACTTAATATTAAAATATATTATTATGTTAAAATTAGAATAATATCACATTGGTAATAATTGTGAGATGATGGTGGATCATTAGGCATTAAACTAGCCAAAAACTTTGCTAATGGGGAAAGAGGCTAGGGGTGAGAAGCCCGAAGTGGTGTATTATATTCAACATTTCTCCCCTCCCTACTAAAAAATGTTTATAGTGGTTGTGTACAAAATTAGGTCTCCTTGCCTTGTGCTTATTACCAAAAATATATGATAAAAATGTCATTTGGGTAATGAATACTCATGGAAGTCATTTGGATAAAGATTAAAACACACAAGTAAAAATACCACAAAAAATAGGAATAATATAATATATTAATGCTATTATATATATTATATATCAATATTATAGTATATATTAATATATACTATAATAATATTATATATTGAAAAAGGATGAGGAGTAAATAATGATGATTGGGACCGGTTGAGACAAGTAGAGTGAGGTGATAAGAAGCAACATGGTAGGTTGGATTGGAAGTGGGAAGGTAAATAAACATGATTTGTAATAAGTAAGTGGCACTTGTCAAAGACCTTTGGAGAGGGCTTGGTTAACTATGAAACCCATTACGAAGGATTTGGAAGGGAATTGTTTAGATGTATAAAAGATAGTCATAATAATAAATGGGGAAAATGCATATTTTGGAGTGCCCTAATGTAACTCATTTCATGGATGTAATAAAAAAATTTAGGGTAAAATTATTCAAAACTCTCAACTTTTTTACCCTATTAGTGTCCAATGCCCTCTTAACAAGAACAACAACATGATCATGCAAGAAATTACTTCTAGTGAAATTGATAGGAATTTTTTTTATCAAAAAGAAGTCTAGAATTTGAAGATACAGAACATAAGGAAGTAAGAAGGGTCTTAGACCTCTGCAAGTGGAAAATGAATAGTCATCCTCCATTGATGAACTTCAAGCCCTTGCTCTTGCCAATTTTTAGCCTTGGATACCTTTGCTACCTTGGTCTTCGATTGTCCTTGGTTTCTAATCTGGTTGGGTAGCTTTGTGTTTTGATTTTTAATTTTGGTGGGTGTTTTTTTTCTTTCATTTTTCCTTCCATTTATTTTCTTTTATTTAGCTTGGTCATTTTCCTATTTTTCCTTGAACCATGAGCCATCATAGGTAAATCAAGTTTATTATGCATTCATTATAAGTGCATATGGGTATGGCCAAGAGCAATGCCCCTACATGTGTGATTGATGGTTTGAAAGATGGAGGCATTAATGACCCCTTGGGTGCCCAAGCAGATAATAAAGATTATTCTTTGGAAAGTTTTGCAAAATAATTTGGCCAAAAATAGGAGGATAAACCACCTATGGGAAAAAAAAATTAACAAGGTTCTGTGGTAGGAAAAAGCATCAAATCATTCATATGGAGTCCTCTTCATCCTTTATAGTGGAGACTCAACCACCTCTAGATCTAGCAACCAGTGCTTGGCAAAAATTATTAAGCCTCTTTTCCTAGGAAAGACCCTTTCTTTGTGCCCTGATGAATCAATGGCTTTGGATTTTTAATCGAAATAAACTTAACTCATGAATGTTAGAATTTTCTTTGTGTGCCTAAATAAAAATATGCTACCCTCGAGGAATTTTTTAGATAATTGGATTAATTATATGTGGCCGGGGGGGGAAGGAATGGGTATATATGTTACATGTTGTAGAATGTTCAAGAAAGTGGTTTTATGGTTCTTTTTTAAAATTTGAACATGTAAAGAAGATCCATTAGTAAACCTCTATGGAAAGTTAGCCAGTCAATGTTTAAAGCTATCCCATGGAACCCTTCGGTGGACTGTGAGGATTTAGCCTTTAAATCGACTCCATGGTGGGTTGATATTGAAAATGTTCATGTACATATATGAAAATTTCTTTCATAGGCTCTTAATTGCCTAGGAGATGTCCAGAAATGCAAGACACTAGGAGATATCTAGTGCATATGAATGTTAAGGTACTAATCTCTTTAAAACCCTTAGATGTATTCCCTGAAACCCTAATTTTATACCTAAAAGGAGCTACTTTTTCATGCTCCATTAAGGGTTTGGGTGGATTTAATTAACTTTTTTTTACAAAAAAGATGGGCATCTCAATAAAAATTTCCCATTATTCAATAAGTATGTGAATGTGAGTAAAATAAAAGTACAGAATGAACCTTTATGCTAGTATGTTTCTTTTTCCAGTGATTATTTTCTTAAACACACTAAGAATGTTGATATGAGAGATAATATTTGTTTTGACCTCAACTCTAACAAAATTAGTGCATCCCCTCCTGGCCTAGGTAGGATATTTTTAGAAAATATTCTTGGAGTTAATAGCTCGAATGATATGTCAAATATTTCCTGTGTAATGGATTACTAGTCTATTGATCTTCCTCCTGCCTCCCTCCTTGAATTTTTTATAGAGGAAGATGAGGGTATTGTGGTTTCACTTGATACTCCTCTAGACCTTGATTATTTTATTCAAGATGAGGGTGGTGTTATTCATGAATAAGTTATCCCCTTATTTGAGGGTAGGGTGTCTTAAGGATACATTATCATTAGAGCCAAGCCCCATGAAATGGTTTCCTCTACCCCTGACACCTTTTGTGTAAGAGTTCCCTAATTTTTATTCCCCCATGGTGGTTTCCCTTGCGCTGGTCTTGAAGGATTTGAATTTTGTTAATCATGGGGACCTATACCCATTGGGTATTGTTGATGAGAATGCATTGCCTCCTAACAAGGGTAGAGGAGGATCTAAAAGGCTCAAAACTAGCTTAAACAATAGTCAGTTTCTTATCCCTATGATTGGGGATTCATTTAGTAAGCCCAAAACTAGGCTTCATTCAACTAATGATGGTTTGAAGTTTAAGGCCAAAGAAATCAAATTTCCTCCTTGTTTTTTGAGGTTGTATTATAATAAGGGAGGGGATAATCCCTCAATCTTGCCTAAGTAGGTAACCCCATATGCTATTTTTTATGAAGGGTATTAGTTGGAATGTGAGGGGTCTTGAGTCCCCCGATCGTAAGCCCATTGTTAAAAAATTTAGGCAGTCGAGAGGATATTGATTTTATTTTTCTACATGAAACTAAATTAGTTGGGTTTAAGCTTGACTTTGTACTTAATTTTATTTGTCCAAGGACCCCCACTTTTCAACAAAACATCTTAAAGGAAGAAGGGGTGCTTCATTCCTTGTGCACTGTGAATGCATTGAATTTATGTCGAATCATGGCTCGTCCCCTTGTTAAAAAGATGTGTGGATTATAATTTTAAAATATGGACATTGTTTTGGACTTTGTAATGTTTATGCCCCTAACTATTTTAGGGATAGATCAAATTTTTGGAATTGGCTAACATCTTGCCTTAGAGATATCCTTTGGATCCTTGGGGGGGAATTTAACATGGTGGAGGAGAAAGAAGACAATGAGGGTGGGGATTAGATCCTTTGGAAGGGAAATGAACTTTTCTTCTAGTCTAAGATTAAAAGGATACACAACTTGTTTGACCCACTTCAAAAGTCAAAAAGGCAAAGCAAAGGCATGTGGTTTACCTAGTGTAATAACCAATGTAATAATAGGAGGGTATACTCTAGGCTTGATAGATTCTATTTGAATAAAGTTTTTTTTTCATTTAGTAAGAGGCTAACTCTAACCCTGTTAAGGTTCTCCCTTTTATTATTTTTTATCATCATCCAATTGAGATTAAGTTCTTTGTGAATGAAATTGAGAATGACAAATCCTCAAACTGAAAGGGGCTATATAAATTCAATGTCTCTCACCTTCAAGATGTTGAGTTTAGAGATGGTTTTTGTGCTTCTTGAGACATAATAAAAATAACCTCGAATTCCTCATCCATTATTGATGGGTGGAATTATTGCATGGATTTGTCAAAGAATTTTTTTAGAAGCTTTGGTCAGTTTAAAGCCACAAAAAGAAGGAGAAGAGCATTGGTTACCCATGAAAGTTTTATCTCTATAGAACTTGCTATTCAAAATGACTTGAATAATGATTTGCTTCTAGATAACCTTTCATTGATTAAGCATCAACTTAGGCAACATCAATCCTTCATCTCTAGGGGTGCCCAAATTCGCTCTACGTTGAATTGGCTCAAGCTTGGGGACAAAGGATCAAACAAATTATTCAAATTTCTTAAGGCCAATCATTCCAAACAAAATATTTATATTATTGAATGTGGAGGTTCTTTGTCTAATGACCCTGAAGAGATAAAACTAGCTTTCTTTTCTTTATATTCAAATTTCTTTCTCTCTAATGGTGCATGACCTGAGGTGATTAAAGATAATGATTTGTGGGCCAAATGTATTCCTAGAAAAGTCTCTTGAGAACTTTATGCCTTTTTTGATAGAAAAATCTCCATGGACAAGGTTAAATATACTATTGATTCTCTTAAGGATGATAAGCCTCCTAAGATTGATGGGTTTCCTACTGTTTTACAAGGCAAATATAGATTGGATTTCTCAAGAATGCCTCTATGTGTATAAAGAATCTCTTGAGGTTGGATTTTTAGGGATGGATATTAATAGAGGAGTTATTAAGCTCATACCCAAGGAAGGAGACCACACTCAAGTTATACATTGGAGACCTATCATGCTATTGAATGTATCATATAATATTTTTGTTAAAATTTTAGCCAGGAGGTTCTCCTCTTTTCTTCCTTATATTATTTATGAGACATAGATAGGTTTTGTTAAAGGAATATATATTTTAGATAATCTAATTTCAAGTTGGGCAGGTATGCAGTGGGATCTCGACTCTAATCAAAATGTGGGTATGATCTTATTTGATTTCAAAAATCTTATGATAGGATTGAATGGTTATTTATTGACATGGTGTTGAAATCTTTTGGGTTTTAGGATAGATTTTATAGAATGGTCAATGTTCTATTTAGAGATGTTTCTTCTAGTATTGAAATAAATGGTGAACTCACTCAGTCATTTGAGTTTTAATGTTCTATTAGACAAGGTTTCCCTTCACACCTTTCTTGTTTATCCTTATTGTTGAGGCCTTGCACCATCTTCTAAGAAGCTCTACAATTTCCCCCACCCCTGAGTTAAAGGCCTCTCTTTGCCAAACAACTCTGAACTTATTGATGTTTTATTTGTTAATGATGTTTCCTCATTTATGGAACTTGAAAATGTTAATTTGAATCAAGTTTAATCCAAGCTTGACATCTATTGCTCTGCCTCTAGATCTAAAGTTGCCCTTCATAAATATTTTATGATTGGTTGGAATGAGAATCACCTAGATTGTTTGGTTGGGTTTGGGTGGGTATGGAAAGGACCTAACCACTTGATTAGGTATTTGGGTATCCATTTTGATCTTATTCCTTCCTTCAAGCAGATGTGAGATTAAATGTATGAAAATATCAATAAGAAGATTGCCAAATGGCATGAACATCTCTTGTCTCTATCAAGGTGTATTCAAGTGTGATAAGAAGTTATTTCTTCATATAGTATCTACTATGCCTCTTGTTGGATGTTTAGTAAAACATAGATTAACATGTTCTACAAAATTGTAAGGTATTTTATATGGTCTAATGGTAGGGGTCTCAAAAAAAGACATGTGGTGGCTTAGAAATTTTGTTGTGTCCCTCAAAATCTTGATGGGTTGGGATTGAAAGATCTTTACCTTCAAGGTATCACTTTGGTTATCAAATTGATAGTTAGAGCTCTGAATAGAGATGAACCATGGAAAGTGTTGATTAGAAATAACATTTCCAGACATTTCCCTAGAGGTGAACTAAACTAGAAAGGGTTACACATGTCTGATTTGCTAGTGGGATCCTTTTTAGTTAAAGTGGCAGGGTCTCCTATTTTTGCTTCAATTTAGGAAGCTTGTGAATTGGTTAAACACCTTGTATCTATTGATTATGGTCCATAATCCAAATAAAATACACTCAAAAAATATTCTCAAACAATGAATACATAGAATAATAATAATAATAATAATAATAATAATAATAATAATAATAATAATAATAATAATCTATTATCATTCTCTTCAACTTAACTTCATACGAAACTACTATAAAACTATATAGGAGATGAGGTTCCTAAATTTGGGATGGTAGATCCATACAAACTCTCAACTAAATAATCACCTGACTAACTAGCCCACTAAATATGAATATATTGTGACTAACAATATATTCGAGTAACTAACAACCTATATAAAATTAACCCCATAAACTATTAACATAATATTTTTATAACAACAATATTTACATTATTACATATTAATAATGTGAACATACCTCAACACTCACCGCCTTGTGAACATTATTAATCATATCTACATCGCCTTAATGTGAACATGGGTAAAAAAACTCTCCCATATCTACACCTATGATCATAATTTGGTGATTTTTAGAGGACAATCACAAACCTTACATGATATATTTCTAAATGGTTTCCCAACAACCAAAAATAATGGTTTTACAAGTGGCTTACCACAAACCAAAAAATAATAGTTTTACAAGTGGCTTACCATAAACTACATCACAATGTGCAGTATAGTTTCCAGCTCTCATCACTATCACATTTCAAAGAATTACTAGGAATATTCAGTTCACTTATGACAAACATGAACATGCATATATCATCTATTCTTATTTTAAACCACACCGTGTTGAAATCAAACACACAACACAACTAAAAATAAAAATGCCACTAAAGCAAAAAGTGGCCCCGTCGTTAGTGGCTAACAAGAGGTTATGAAACCTTCAGCCTCCATTTCCTCCTTCCTCTAATGAATGATGTTGCTTACTCAATCGATGAATATTTGAAGCTTATGTCATTCTTGATGACAAGATTCTCCCACATACACAACTGACACTTTTGACTCAAGACGTCGGGTTTGTCCGAAAATGCATCTTTTACATAAGGTGGGTTTAACTTTGATATCTTTGACACAAAAATGACTTACAAAAAATAACTTGACATTTTTTATTTTTTTACAGATATACTTTTGACTTTTAATGGCACATGACAACTTGATTAATAATTTTGACTCTATTGAATTTTTATACATGTTAAAATTAATAGACCTCAACTTAAAACAAAATGAACCATAAAAATGACTATTATTAAAATCTTGGACCAAATAACATGACATGATAAAACAAAGATTATAAAACAATATGGCATAAATGCAAACTGAATCCTTATAATGCTTACAATGATTGACACTTTATAGAATGGTGTGATATATGCTTGAAGTCTATGAGTCAATGAAAAATGTGATGACAACATGACAAGATATAGACCATAATAATCAGAGGACAAGGAAACTAAAGACTTAATGTACTTAAAACTAATGATTAGTGACACTAAATCATTGACACTAAACTAAAAAATAGACTCATCAACTATATTCATAACTTTATCTAAAAGAATAAGCAAACTCACTATGACCTCAAAATGATAATATGTCTAGTTTATGCAGGCAACAAGATATGTGCAGGCTCCGTATTTTTTGTATTCACAATGGTATGCATCTGACTATTGAATAAAACTTTGACACCATGGACATTGAGAATGGAGATGGCAGATTATAGAACATAGTCCTAAAGCAATTTTGACAAATTTGAAGCAGTCACATAGAAATACCAATACACATAGACGGCTATCAGATGTCATGTTGAGCTATAAATTTATCCCCATCATGAAACTACCATGAGTATTATCAGATGTAACATTGATTGTATCAAAATATGGGGGTACGTGATCCAATGTAAAGTGTTTTGCCTATAGCATGGATAAAATTCTAGTGTTGAAGTCATATGGATAGCGAAATTGTCAATGATTTTGTAGTTTTTGTGAGGTCTACATTTAGAAATCTATTAGCACAAAAAATGGATCTTTGACTAGTGGAAAGTGCCAGAAAGAATTGTGCAGATCTGGGGTGAAACTGATCATGCAAAAAAAACATTGGGTATACATTAAGATAGCAGTTTATATGACATACTCATGTCAATTAGGACAACACAATGTTGGGCACAATTGGATAACAAAGTAGCTTCATAAGAAGAATGAAAGACGACAAAAATGTGAGATTTAGATTCACAATACATAATGAAAGATTATGGATTACCAAAATAGTCCCAACAAACTCCCCTTTGCTTTGTATTTGCCTTAAGTTGAAGCTTCTCATCTTGTGTGAACAAATAACACTATACTAACAAGATTTTTAAAAAAAAAAACTATTATAAATAAAAGTTGCAAACTCATTCTTAAGAAAAAATAGTCTCTCATCCACATGGAAATGAAGAATACCAGTTGCCCCTAAAGAATAATTACTTTTCTATCTCAGGTCCAACCATGCTCTGATACTAGATATTGATTGTGGTTTATAATCCAAACAAAAAACACTCAAAAAATATTCTCAAATAATGAATACACAGAATAATAATAATCTATTATCATTCTCTTCAACTTAATTTCATATAAAACTATATAGGAAATGAGGTTCCTTTATTCGAGATGGTAGATCCCTACAAACTCTCAACTAAACAATCACCCGACTAACCAATCCACTAAATACAAATATATTGTGACTAACAATATATTAGAGTAACTAACAACCTATATAAAATTAACCCTGTAAACTATTAGTAATATTGTTATAACAACAATATTTACTTTTTTACATATTAATAATGTGAATATACCTCAACAATATCAGTATCACCTATCTTCTTTGGCCTGGGTGCTAGTTGTCAGGGGTATAGGTCAATTTGGTGGAATCTCTCTATCAAAAAACAACCTTTGGCTTTGATTAGGGGATGCTTTGCCTATGTTTGGTACTTGAAGGGACTAAGGAATTTTAGGGATCTCTTTTTCCATGATGGTTGGGCTTTTTGGGTTGAAATTTATAATAAATTTCACATTCCTTCTCAGAAAATAACTTTCACCCTCCTTTCTAAAACACTCAAATCTGCTCACAATGTTACTATTTTTGATGAAGAAAGTGAATTCTAGGATAATATTAAATGGTTAAATGGCCTGCCTTTACAAAAATATTTTGCTAAGATGATGTATGAGAAACTTGCTTTTGCTAAATGTTTTTTCTTGACTCTTAACCATTTGTGGTGTGTGTGACCCCTTGTTTAGCTAGATGTACTATTTTAATGTCATTTGGCCTTCTTGTTTAGAATCCAAGAAATACTATTTTCGATGGTTGCTTTTGTTTAATAAGTTGGCTATCAATTTTGTCATCTTTAAATTTGGAATTTGCCAACCTTATTTTTTGGTCTGTGGGGAGTTGAAAACTATTGAACATGTTTTTTTTCATTGTCCTTTTGCTGCTAATATTTAGAAATAATGTCTCAAATGTTGGTCCTATTTATTTGACTATGAAATATCTTGGTATAATATTGTTTTTGGTTTTGTGTTCTCCAAAAAAATTTATGTGTTTTTCCATAAGTTCTAGCCGGTTTTTTCTACCAAAGTTCTCTATAGTTTATTTGGAAACAAAGAAACTTGGATGTTTTTCAATTTGAGGCAAGGTTGCTTACTAATTTCAACATTGAAGATATCTCTAAACTCTTTTCCTTGTAGATTTTCCTTCAGCTCAAGATTCCTTAGGAGTAACTAAAAAGGTTTTTTCAGACTAGAATGTTGAAGATCTCTTCTTGCTTAATGTTGGATACCAAAGGTTTTCCTAAATGGTCTAACCTGCTTGATTGGAGAACTACACATGAGGTTGTTGTTGAAGTACAATTGATAGAATATGAATGGGTATTGATGAAAGACTCCTTTTTTAACAAGATGATGAAATAATTTTCCCTAAATGGGTTGGTCCTCTGATTCTGACAAGGTAAACATATTCACTTGGATTTTTGCTAAGAAACAGGTGATAGAGGCTTTGCATAATGTTGGTCCTAGTTCCCCATAGACTAGTGTTGGATCAGTTTTTATTGTGGTTTCAGCTCTTGAATTTGATAATGCAAATGCAATCATTGGTATTGGACTAGGTAGTGGTGATCAGTTGATGTTGATTGATTATGATGCTCAAATTGAGTATTGTATTAGTAACATTGTGGCTCATTTAGAAAGAGTGATTTATTCTGGTAGACTAGTTGATGTTGAAGAGTTGAGGAAATATGTTAAGTCCTCCAACATTTTCATGCTTCTCAATAAGGTAGAAAGGTTTATATTGTCAATGGGTGTTCATTAATTGGGACATGAGCATCAGAAAGGACCTATGGAACTTAAAGAGCATGAGGATGATAGTGGCTCACCTACAATTAGTTGAATGGATATTAGCTCATCTGAATAGGCTGTGTGGCTTGTGTTTTTTGTGTTGTGTTTTATTTCCTTTGTTATTGCCACTATTGTAACATTGTACTAATATCATGAACCTTGTTTCTCTTGGTGATCGATTGCTATAGTTTGGTTTCTTTTTGATGTTCTCATCTTTGGATGTATAGTCTTTTGCAAATGATTTTACAATAAATAATTAAAAGATAGGGCACATAGTAAAATAATGTTATTATCTTTAAGGGATATTCCTTTAGTTTTTTGTAGGATTTATAATTATTTGAAAAAGACAAGGGATATAGGCCTTTGATCTGTAGATGCATGGGGAAACATCCCTCAGAGGTCTTTATCCCCTAGATAAAATCAATGTGGAACATGGTTTCCAAGAACCTTATTTCATTTATGGAAAAAGGATTATTTTTTATTCAATTCTAGATAGTGGTAGATAAAGACTTTTTTTAGAATAATGGTCATTGGTTCTTCTAATAGTTGGGTTTGTCTTTGTGCACTTGGACCTCCTTTTTTGATCCATTGGTGGTTGTGATCTCTAAGGCACTGATTTGGATCAAGTTATAAAAGGCCTTGGCTTGATTAAGCAATCTATCAACAAATCCATGATCTTTTTTAGGATTGAGGACTCCCCAAGTTTTACACATAAGAATTTTGTCAACTTTTGTGCCATTATTTAAATTTCCAAAATTTCTTTGATTCCATCAAGGTGGTGTCATCCAAAGGATTTTAGATCCAGTTTATTAACTCTAAGGGGCAACCTTTTATGTGTTTTGGATGCAATCGTCTAAGCCACAAAGTTTTAAAATGCAGGGCAAAGAGGGTAGCAGGTTTCAACCCTTTGCATACACATAATTGGGTTAAGAAATCATGATTTTTAATAGCTAAGACATGAAATATTTATCTGATGCCCAAGTCTAGGGATGGGCCCCAAGGTAAGGATCAAAGTTAGCTAGAATGTGGGATTGGTCTCTTGGAGGGAAATAATCATGCTTTTCCAAAGGGTTAGGTGGACAACAAGGAGGTAAGTAACACATTACAGGTGATAGGTTTGAGTCCCATCTCGGTGAATTAAGACACTCTTAATTTTGTAGCCCATAGGAAGTTAGCACCTTTATGGGAAGGTGAATAACCTACTGCTACATATCCCTTAGATGGTTGTAAAGAGTGGAAACATCACCTTTTTTATTACAAAGCTCTGACATAGGTGGTAGAAGTTACAAATTTCTAGCAGAAGGAAAAGGTGTTGATAGAGTCAAGTTTGAGAAGTAAAGAGGTGAAGCGGGAAACCATGGTATTAGAATAATAAATTTTAGATTTATGCTAAGGTCTAGAGAATGATTTGAATGACTTTGAGACTTCTTGGGAATAACTTGGTCAATAATTTGTCATTAGAAGGGTAATCCAAGCATGTTTTGTGGAAGGATTAAACGTGTTGTTCATAATCACTTTTACCATTGTAAATTCAAAGCTTAGGAGTTACAAAGCCTATATGTAAGGAATAAGCTACTATTTTGGGGGCTAACAAGTTATGAAGCCAGGAATACAAATCCATTGAATGACTAAATCTAGATGTACTTTGCTATAGTTGTAACACCTTAACCTATAGAACTAAAATAGTCTACTTGAGGGAATGTGCAATAGGTGAGGTTGGTGATGTAATATACGTAGCCATCATAAGATGGGAATAAATCATCTATGTAGAAATAGGTATGGAAACTTGTGGGAAGCCTTGTGTTGCCCCCACACCTTGGGTGGACATCATATATGTGACTAGAGGTGTAAATGTAGGAATAGTGTCAATGTTATAAGTTTGAACACATGTGATTAGGTTGGTAGCTCAAAAAAGAGTGATTGACAATAGTAAAAGGCTCTTATTATTTCCTAGATGCAACAACCTTAGCTTTGTGTGCAACCTTAGATGTTAGGAATAATTTAACCTCTTTATCCACTTTTTGAGGATGTTGACGAAGTCCATGATGAAATTTGGACAAAGCTTTGAATCAATAAAAATATACTCCATTAATTTCATTGGGATCAATACTATTTTGGGCTTCATGAATATATGGATTATCTTGATTATCATGTTTTAAATTAGGCATTTCAACATAATTATCAGTTTGTACATATTCATGAACAATTGAATTGTCAAAAGAAGAATCATTTATTATATTTATTTTGTCCATGGTAGAGGAAGCCAATAGAATTTGATTATGTATTATATGGGCCCCACTCAATCTAGCACTACACTTTTGAGGAACAAAAGAACTAGCCTATTTGGATGGCATAGGATGAAGTCATGCAAATATGTAGAAGCCAAGGGCCAAGGGTGAGAAGATTAATTGTCTTTCGTATGGTGAAATTAAAAATCATAAATGAAACCCTAAGATAAAAAATCTAAAAACCCTAGAAAAATGAATGAAATCCTAGAGGAGACCTAGGGTTTGGCATGGTTTGAGTAATATTCAAATTCACCAATATATTTTACCCTGAGTTGGATAGTACAACCTTAATTAAGATAAAAACTGGAATGTAATGTAAATTGTGGAATATGACATTTAATCATGAATTTGGATGTAAAATATATAATTTTATTTGACAAGTGGCATGTGTTAAATATAAAACTTACTAAAGAGATCAAGATACTTAGATTTTATAATTTCATCATTGACTATGACTAACTTCTAACCATGAAAAGGGGCTAGAAATAAGTGTAAGAGTTGCTTAGATTTATAACTGATTGTTTGTATGTGTAAGGTCACTAACATCATGTTGGGTTAGTAACGTCAACAAAAGTGGTTGGAGGCTGATGTCACTATCTTGGGAGGTTCTGGTTCTCTGTGACCATACAATTAACAACACCTACTTATATTTGTATGTACAATCTTGATGCTTAACTATCTATGCAACTCAAGAAATCAATCTCATTCTTCTCAAAAACCTAGGTCTACTTGCGAAGGGCAAATATTTGTAAAAAATTAGGAAGTGTAATGCTTTGAGTTGACCCTGATCACCTCCTTTGATGATTGATCATTGCCTATATATTCAATACTTTGAAGAGGGAAGTCAAGCTACATGTATTTCTTCCCTTAATGTGAGTGCACAATTGTGCTCCTTTGTTATATGAATGCACATATAATATGGCTTTCAATACTTAACAATATTCAGTCTTGACTTGGCTTGGTGTACTTTTTAGACTTGGCTGGTGATTTCTCTTAGTGAATGATTTGCATTTTGGGAATAATAGAGCATGTGTGTTCAATGTGCAAATATATATATGTGTTTGATATACAAGTGTCAAGTGAGTACTAAGTGTGGGTTTGATTTGTATTTATATGAGTTCATCTGTGTACTTGTTTCACACTACCGATATGCCAAGTAAATGCGTCGACCCATAAAAATGATTTAATTTTAAAAAATAACCATTGTTAGGTGAGGGTCGCTAATGTCATTCTCAAGTTAGTTTCAAAAACAAAACTATCTATACTTGACATCAGTGTCCAAGAGATATGATTGTGGATTTGATGATCCAGAGATCTTCGAGTAAGGTATATAGTTGGTTTGACACACATTGAGAAGTTCATATGGGTGATTGACAACAAAATGGGAGGGTCAGACTCATAACAAGTATGTGGATGTGAGAAAATAACGAATAAGAGGCATGTATGTGCATACAAGTCATGTAAAATACATGCAAATCAAAAAATGACATTGTCAAATATGTAATCCCAGATTTTAACATCTACTTAAGTAAAATTACAAATGAATAAGTAGATGGTATACTAACATAAAAAAATACCCAAACCTTAATAAAAAAATAAAAAATTATGTGAATGAAAAATTTAAAACAATAATATAAGAAAAGAAAGTAAATGAGAAATAACTACATTATATTATAAAATTGAATTTAACCTATGAATATCACGATAAAATATGTAATGACACTGAAACGAAATAGATGAAGAAAATAATCATAACTAAAATACGAACTAATAAAAAGTTGAATTTCCAAAAAATTATAGGTATATTTGGTTAATATATATTTAATCGGCTGTCATAATTTTTATCTTGATGGATTATTGTAGGATGCCTCAATAGCACCGTAACACGTGTGCATTCTTTTTTGGGATAACACGCGTCCTTTTTTTCCGATAACACGTGTGCGTTCTTTTTTGGGATAACACGCGTCCTTTTTTTTCCGGAAACACGCTCCAAAGCTACAAATGCTAATAAAACAAATTGCCCGAATTTGAAAAAGCAGCCGTTGAGCACTAGGTGACAGCGGTCAAGTATAAAAACTAAATGAAATGAAATTCGATTAATGCAAATGTCAGTTAAGTGCAGGAGCGTTTAAGTTTTCAGCGGCGATGACCGCCTCTGCAATTGGCAAGAAATGGTACAAAGGTAAACCACTTTTCTGCAAATCTCCAGTAAATTATTCTGAATTATTGTGTGTACTCGTTTTACCCAGATTAACATAGAGTTCTGTTGCAGGTTTCTTTTAGCAGGTGACTGACTGCTGCATCTTTTGGGCAATCTTCGTTTAGGCAAATTCTGCAGGTGGGTACCCTCCCTTTCTTTACTTTAAGATTCAATGCCCCCATGTTTTCCATACCCATTTGTAAATATGCTGGACTCTAATTCTCTTTGCATATAAATTGTTATGGTTGGTATTTTTTTTTATATTTATTTCTTCGAAATCACTTCATTATTAAGTGTATAATTTGTGTATATTCCCATGTCTGTATATATCCAGAATCATATGGTTTATGTATATGCTCATGTGCATATATCCCGTTGTGTATTGTCTGTAAATGCGCATGTAATATGAATAGTTTTTGCGTATATACACACATATGTAGTCTGTGACTGTGTATATGCACATGTGTGTGCATATCCATATGTAGATAGTTTGTCTATTTACCCATGTGTATATACCCAATTGTATATAATCCGTCTAAATACAGATTTATGGTCTGTGTGTATATACACGTCTGCTTGTATGGATATTTATCTTGTTTATTTGCCTATGCGTATATACCCAATTGTGTATAGTATCAATATATATGCATGTGTATGTATACCCACCTAGATGGGAATAGTTTGTGTATATACATATACACACATAATGGTTACATACATTTAAGTATATACACACATGCATACACATCTGGATATATTTATACACATATACAAAGGTTACACACAATTGAGCATAGATACTACAAACAATATACATTTGGATATATATGCATAACCGTATAACATATATGCACAGACTACGCATCTGGGTATGGATGTACGTACATGTATATATACAGAGATTTACGCTGTGTGGGGGTTTGTGCAATCTTCATTTGGCCAAATTCTCCAGGTGGTACCCTTCCTTTCTTTACTTTAAGATTCAATGCTCCCAGGCTATCCATACCCATTTGTAAATATTCTAGAGTCTAGCTCTGTTTATATATATATATATATATATATTATTATGGTTGGTAATTTTTTATATTCAGATTTCGTTGAAACCACTTAATTATTAAGTGTATAATTTGTGTATATACCCATGCCTGTATATATCCAGATGCATATAGTTTATGTATATAATCATGTGCATATACCCAATTGTGTATTGTCTATAAATGTGCAAATAATATGTATAGTTTTTGTGTATATATACATGTATGTAGTATGTGACTGTGTATATGCACGTGTGTATACATCCAGATTTATATGGTTTGTCTATTTGCCCATGTGTATATACCCAATTGTATATTGTATATTGTTTATTGTATATAGTCTGTCTAAATGCACATTTATAGTCTGTGTGTATATACACATCTGTGTGTATGGATACTTATATAATTTGTTTATTTGCCTGTGCATAGATACCCAATCATCTATAGTATCAGTATATATGCATGTGTATGTACTGATATATGTGTAGGAATAGTTTGTGTATATACATATATACACCTAATTGTTACACACGCACACACATCTGGATATATTTACACATATACAAAGGTTACCCACAATTGGGTGTATGCTACATGCATATTTATACATACAATGTACATTTGGATATATATACAGATGTATATGTACAGACTGTACTCGTTTTACCCAGATTAACATATAGTTATGTTGCAGGTTTTCCTAGCAGGGGGCTGATTGCTGCATCTTCTGGGCAATTTTCATTTGGCCAAATTCTCCAGGTGGGTACACTCCCTTTCTTTACTTTAAGATTCAATGCTCCCAAGTAATCCATACCCGTTTGTAATATTCTGGACTCTAGCTCTGTTTTTATATATATTATTATGGTTGGTAATTTTCTATATTCAGATTTGGCTGAAACCACTTGATTATTAAGTGTACAATTTGTGTATATACCCATGTCTTTATGTGTCCAGATACATATTTGTTTATGTATATGCCTGCGTGCATATACCCAATTGTGTATTGTCTGTAAATCTGCATATATAATATATAAAGTTTTTGTGTATACACACATGTATGTAGTCTATGCACATGTATATAAATCCATATGTAATATAGTTTATGTATTTGCCCATGTGTATATACCCGATTGTATATAGTCTGTTGAAATGCACATTTGTAGTTTCTGTGTATGGATATTTATATAATTTGTTTATCTATTTTTATTTTGAAAGATACCTCGTATAATAACAAAAAATGTTTACAAAGAACTGTACAAAGAAAGAATGGGTATATACAAAGAGGGATCAAATCCTTATCCTAAGGGTAACAAGGGCAGAAATAAAATCCGAAAACACTGAGTGGTCCAAGGCAACGACAACTCTGATCAGCATAGATCCTTTAGCAAGGAGCTGATGTCGCACCTTGTCCCTCCACATAGATCAAAAGGCAGACAGAGAGCTGTCCTCATGAGCAAAGACATTCTTGGACCTTATTTTTCAAAGAATAAATAAGACTGAGACTCTCATTCAATGCCCATATCCCAGAAAACACTGGATGAACCTGAGAGGATCAATCACCAAATAAAGCAAATTGTCAATGAATCCTTCTCTGAAACAAAAATGGATATAATTTGTTTATTTGCCTATGTTTATATACCCATTTGTGTATAGTATCAGTATATATGCAGATGGCAATGGTTTGTATATAAACTATATAGACATATATACACATAATTGTTATACACATTTGTTTATATACACATGCATACACATCTTGATATATTTACACACATGTACAAATATACAAAGGTTACACACAATTGGGTATATATATACAGATAATATATAAACATAGATGTATATGCACAGACTACACATTCCACACATTTGGGTGTGGATGCCATGTATGTATAGAGAGAGAGACTTACGGTTGTGTGGGTTTGTGCTTTAGGGTTAGAGAGAATGCCTATTCATTTGAGGTTCAAGCAGTAGTAGAAAACCACAGACCAAGCATCTTTACAGGGGTAGATTGGGGTGTTATGGTGAGGGCCAGAAGTCCTAATGGTTTGCAAGGCCATGGTTATAAGAAACCAGTATGGAGACAGTTTTCATGGAATAGCATAGCAAAACTTGAAACTTCTAAACATTATGCTGATGTGATTTCCCTTCACAAGCGAAATCGAGTGGACAGAACCAGTTGAAGTTCTACAATGACACCATCTGCTACAAAAGGGGAGAGGAGTGCAGTACCAAATGGTGACTGTGTAATTTCGTCTGTTTTTTAAACACCATGAGAATTGCCTCATAGCAATGATGGTTACCAGTCCAAGAAGGGGCAATTCAAGATTGAGCATATGGATGCTGACGGGGATTTTATGAGCAGAGATGGCTTTGATTCTTTTACAATGTAAGCCACGAGACTTTGAAGAAAAACAAGTTGTTGAAGAATTTATTTGATTCTCTTCACAGCCAGAGTACAGATCAATAGAATTTATCAGATAAATGTCTTAGAAAGATGATGACAGATGAACGAGGGTTTCAAGAGTTACTTTTAATTTTTTCACAGCCTGAATACAAATCAAGAGCATTGATTAGATAAATGAATTTGTAAAACAGGGGCACTATTTGGCATGTAGTGACGGTGTCAGGCTGATCAATTGGTATGGAGGGATGCAACCCATCTTAACAAAGGCCGTCGCATTCAAGTGAGTGATGTTACACTGGCAATAGTATTAGACAGGGGCATGTGCAATATTAGAGGAAATTTTTGGCTAGTTGGAGGGTTTACAAGAGACTATAAATAACAAAGAAATTATTTGGCCCATTTTTTCTTTGAAACACATCCTTGATTAAGGAGAAGATGAAAAGTTGTGTACTTCTAATTATTTGCTCAACATTTTCTTATATGGGGTTAATGAGCCTTGATTGTTGTAATGCTTTTGATTACTATTAGAAGACATGCTAAGGGTTTCCACAATCCTTCAAGATACTTTAAAAGCTTCATGTATCCACATACATATGCCTACATGCTGTTCTTTAATTTTTTTTTGACTGAACCAGGTTACAACTCAAATATTTGACCGATCCATCAGATAAGTAGTATACAAGTAGAAAATACTTTCAGATGTGAGTGCACATAGTTCAGAGGTTCCTAGCAGTCTTAGTTTCTTCGTTTTCTGAAGTTTTAAGTGTCCTGTTTTGAATTGTGCATGTATCAGAGGGGACACGTCCTTGGAATTTGTTTAAAATAGTTCCAAACATGGGAATCCACCTCTTTTTCATATGTAGATCAAATTTATAGGATATAACAAAGGTTCAGGAGTACATTACATCAGTTTCTATTTACCCATATTTAGTGTGAAAAGGCTGAAATTCAATTAGTGGTGATAACGGAGTGGAAATGTTTGTTGCAGAAATGTTTTTTTTAACGAGAAAAATGGCACAATGAGAAAACAAAAGAATCAATTTTTCAAATGTCGATTCTTCTTTCATTTTTGTTATTCACTGTATTGATTTTGGGCTTGATTTTGTGTTCTCTTATGATTTCTTAAATGTGTTTTTGAGTTCTTGAGAGATATTTGACATGGTTGGAATGCTGCCGTGATTGATTAATTGTGTACAGTATGTACTATGTAGTACTGGAGTCATTTCTTCAATGGCCATTTTTTCATTAGTATTCATTACTTCTATGAACGATATCAAATGAGTTGTCTAGAGCTTCTTTGGTGATTCTTAAACTTTCTCTGGCTACTGTGTATCTGGTTGAAGTAAGAAATCTATATTGCCATGCTTTCCCCTCCACCCCTCATATATGTTAAGATTTTGAGTGGTTTGATAAGACCTTATATTTCCATTTATCATGCATCTCTTTATCTACTTTACAGGAGAGCAGATGCATTCTGATGTTTTTAATTCACATTTAGTTTCTAAATACTGTTTTCTGCCCAGGAAATAAACATGGGATGACAATCTGGGTACTATTATGATACTTCTGTTGTCAGGATAGAATTTCTATGCATTTGTCAATTATGTGTCTGTGTATACTGGGCTGCTTATAAAGAGGCCTTGAAGACCAATCCTGTTTTGGAAAAGATGGTGGTATGTGAGGCTATTTATTCTAACTACTGCTTTCTACCATAAAATAAACGGGGGATGATGGACTGGTAACCATTATGATACTTTTGTTGTTAGAGATGGAAATTCTATGCATTTTTCAAATATGTGGCTGTGCAGACTGGGCTGCTTATAAAGAGGCCTTGAAGACCAATCCTGTTTTGGCAAAGGTGATGGTAAGTGGGGCTGTTATTTATTGGGAGATTGGATTGCACAAGTAGATATCGTACAATTTTGTTTTCATATGTGATGAAACATTGAAATCATACTATAATCATTGCCTTTTCATTAAACATTGATTGCATTCTAGAGTCTAGGCTTGACTAATAATTAAACCATTGGTTTACAGTGATACAAAGAAAAACCAATTTTGCAGTGTCTTTTCTTTTCTTTAATAAATATTACCATCATATTTGTAAGGCAACACTTATTATTTCTTTGGTTCTTACAAGTTCACAACTTTTTCAGCTTGAATACTTGTTCCATTCTGACAAACAAATGTGCGTTTTCAGACACTGTTTTCTTAGCAGAAATGGAGGGTACTGCCTATGAAAGTGGCTTTTGAATAGACTATATGGGCTGAATTTTGGAAAAGGGTTTATTATGTAGTCTCGGGGTTGCAGCGGTTGCAGCAGTTTGAACTTTTAACAACCAGTCAACATTATTGGAAACTTGGTTGTGACATTTTTTTCCTTTTTTGACAATTCATAATATTTTTCACAATAACATGTCTACTAATCTAATTAATTGGGAGATTTACTAATTTCTTGTGAAGTCTGTGAATTCAATTGTTGGGTTACATAGATATCACTATCATTGTAGATCATTGTTGCTTCTTGTACCTCATGAATGAAGCACTAATTTGGTCATTAGTTTAGCATGTTGTTTCTTTGACAGGCAAGTTGGGATTTGGGACCATTTACACACTTGATAACATTTGGTTTTTTTTGGAACAAATGTTAATGTGGGGGTGGATTATCTTGAAATTGTTTGGGTGGCCATTTCATATGTAAGATTCTAATATCATTTCTTCAAACAATGAGCATTTTTAATGATTTTTTTATTCATTTTTACTTCAACAACAAAATCAAAAGCCAATAATTTAGAAGGTTCTTATGAAGGAAGATATGACCTTGCAATGGATTCTTCGCTAGATGTCTCCAAGGTATTGACCACTAACCTTTTATGTTTCCTTGAACGTCATCTACTTTAATTTTGGCATTTAGGGCAGCTTGTTACTCAAGTCTTGGAGCTTTTCTAGAAGAGTTAAACCATATTTTGCATACTCGGACTTGATAGACCAAATTTTTTCCGACTAAGCAAAAATTCAAAAACTTAAAAAAATACTTCAATTCTTTTTAAAATATAATTTTTAGACAAAATATAATTAAAAAAATGTATCAAATGAGTATATAAAACATTGTGGAACTATTTTCTATTAGATTTGAATACAAATTGATTACGAAATCACATCATCATGTGAATACAACAACGAGTTAATAAATGTTATAACTTATAAATCCATGATAATTGTCATTGAAAATCATCATAATAACTTGCATATCGTTGCAAGTTACAAATTACAAGGATTTTCAATTTCCTCTTCCCCATCCCAGAGAAAATTTGGGAAGACTAAGTGTGTCTAGTCCATGCGCTCTATTGTGACTCCTTGCTCTTCTTAGAAGGCTATGGTTGTAGCTCCACCCTTGTACTAGATGGTAGTGACTCCTCCTTGGCCCCATGTTTGACATCATCTACAAGGATGTCATCCAATCCAATCTCTCTTGCTTTTGTTGTATCACCCTCCATAGCTTGTCTATCAAAATCAACAATCTCATCCTCTCTGAACAAGTTGGTCTTCTCATCATGCGCAGTTCAGTCACTATAGGGATTAATTTCATCCAAATCAATAGGCTCCTGTGATGTGTCTTCCACCTTTCTCGTGCAAAGCCAAAGGTTATATTGCATAAAAACTAGGTCATTGAGGCATCATTGAGTCAACTTATTGCACTCATTCATGTGAATGGCCTTAAACAAATGCCAATTGCGCTCACATCTAGAAGTGTTACAAGGTTGAGATAGCTAATGGCGAATAAAAAAGATTGCCCCTAGCCTACATGTAATTTTACAATTCTTAAATAATGAGGCCCCTCACCCCAACCTTAGGTGTCACCCTTTCAATGCATGTTGATATGCCCTTTATAACCTCCCCATTAATATTTGTGAAGCCATCAGAGAAGAAAAACTTGGGGTTGAGGTATTCCTCTACTGAATGAATGGGTTAGTGGAGTTGATTGTCCCACCCTTGATCAATTATCTCCCAAATGGGATCAAATCTATCTCTATCCCCTATAATAGTTTTGGATGGACTTTTTGGCCCTATCCATGGCCTCATAAATGTATCCCATTGGGTTTTGCTCCCCATCTACCAAGTGTGAAACCCTTAACAAAGGCTCTGACACCTACAAAGAAATTAACGTTACAAACTTACAATTAAAGTAAATACTTTTAAAATTGAAAATAAAAGAATCAACTTGAAATTTAAATTGAAGTTTGATCTTTGTAGCTCTCTTCTCAAAGGCATCATCAAAATCCATATTTGTGGTCCTCTCTCCATCAACTTTCTTTGAATATGTTGATTCTAGTCATGCTTGACTCAAAAACATTTGTTTTGATGGTGTCAACAATCTACAAATATTTTGAAATGTTAGGAAGTTAGTTGCAAACCTTGTGACACCTACTTGCATGAGCTTTTTCCCCTTGGTGTGATCACTCATAAAGCTAAGAACACAAGGGTGATAATAAATGCATTTTGTGATGTTTGGAGCATCTTCTACAGCTGGTCTCACTCAATCAATTTTGCCTATGTCCTCCAAAAGAAGGTCAAGGCAATGGGGTCCAAAAGAGTGATGGATGCCTCTCCATAAGTAGTCTTCTAGTGGCCACATATGTTGTTGCATTGTCAATGACAACTTGCACAACATTCTCAATGCCCAACTCTAAAATTACCTCCTCTAGCATTAGACTCAAAGTCTCTGTATTCTTTACTTTGTTAAAGACATCAGTTGACTTCAAGAAAATCGTCTCACCATTTGAAGTTGCAAAATTTTTGATGAGGGTGTGGTATTTTCCATCTGTCAACCCATCGAAAGAATGGTGCATCCAAAATTTTGTCACTGCTTCTTTTGTTCTTCCATAATTGACTTTGCATCTGAAACAACATTCTGGGGTAACCTCCGACTTAATCTTTTAGAGAGGCTGCCTTGTACTCCTATGCAATTGTCAATGACATCACCAAATACTCCCAGTAGAGGCTATCACCATGTTGAAGGGAAGGTTTTTGTAATCCCATAAATTTGAACGTATTATCTTCTTCCTGGTACACCTCCTTTTCCACCTTGTACCTTGCAGCAAAGGTTGTGCCCCAAGAATGTTTCTAGGTACCTAAAAATGATGTGACTGGACTTTGCTCAAATTGGATGAGATGGATGTGCCTTGTATGTGTGACAATGCAAGTGCTACCTACATCTCTCATTTTGCCTCTTTTGTAGCATTGGGACACGGTGTAACATTGCCACAAGGAATGCGTGCAATATAGTATGTGAAGTGATTGATGCCTCCATAAACCTTCTTCGATTAGAACGTGTGAATCACACCCCCATGGGATGGTCCAAACACGACACACTTCCAAGTGGTGGAACGGCTTCAAGCGGGATGACTTTCACTCGTTGTTTCTGAGCTTGATGCGGAGCTAGATGCCTTTGTATGTTTAAATGCTTAATAAACAACATTTAGAAAAAATCTAAACTATCAACCCTATGTATAGAAAAAACCAGCAATTTCGTTTATAAATTATGAAAAACTAGCGTAAATCATAAATAAATATTATGGGAATTGAATGGAATGCATTTAAATTTGTATATCATATTTAGAAACCTAATACTAACATCTTAGCAAACAATTACATGCTTGCAGAGAGAAAAAAAAACTAACCTGGAAATCGAAATTTCTCAAATCTACTCTATAAATCTGCTATAAAATTCTTCCAATTTGCTCAAAGGATGCTCAAATGTCATGTGATGAAAATGTTTGGGCATGTGGGCTTAAAAAGAAGCAAATGCAATGTTTTTACCATGTCAAACTGCATACGACAAGTTCTATGCTAGGACTCACTGAGCACTCATTGCGAGTTCTGCGTTGAATCTTGCCCTAAGTAGACTCGTGAGTTTGAGTGGTGAAAACTTGCTTGGGCCAAAAAAATGATGACTATTTGGCATCTTGGTGAGTAGCTGAACTATGGGTTAAATGATGCAATTCTATACAAGGAAAAGGGACAATCCAAGAATTTATCAAAGAATATGACCAAGCCTCAAAAGCTTAGTAAGGTGGCTTATATATGTCCAAATTTTTATTTTGGACTGTTTTTAGCATATGCTACCCTCGTTGTGTGTTTTTTAAATTATTGTATAGTATGATTGATTACTGTTATTACTATATTTTTGTAATTAAATACTATTTTTGGCTAATAGGACAAGCTCGTGTTGGTGCTGAATGGTATTGGAAGGTATGGTGAGCCTCATCAAACCATTGTTTTTGAAAGCCTTTATAGACAGTTCTATTTGCTTTACTCGTTGTTTCTCTTTTCTCTTGTATGCCATTTTTAGGTATGTTACAAACTAGGGTGACTTGAGCTTGGAGGAACTGAAGAAATAGATTACATAAAATTATTTGTCTCTTAAAGCTATAGCTTATTTTAGTGCAATCAAATGGAGAAAAAAGTTTTATCAATATGTTGTTCCCATAGTTTGAAAAGTTCCAACAACATAATTTGTAAAAGGATATCAACAAGGCTAAAGGAGGGGAAGTGACCATTGTCATAACTTACTCATGCAAGTATATATTTTTAAGGTTTAATGTACTCCAAACCCATAAAAGAAGGAATTAAAATTTACCCTCAAAACCCTTGGTCCGTTGCAATTTACTTTGACTCACCAAAAGAAAAGGTGAAATTATACCACATAATCCTCTCATGCTGCTGAAAAATCACATACGCATACATGGATCTATGCTTTAAACTCATTGTACTTCTTTCTGAAGGATAGCATTGGATGTGATCCTTCCCATATATTATCCACATAAAAAAATGAAGAAAAAATAGATAGGAATTCTACTCCTAGTTCTCTCGATATTAATTGACATACATCTCTCTTTCAATACGATTTGTGATCTCCAAACTGAATATTGAATACAATATGGGAAATGAGCAAAGCACTAGTTAAGCACACTCTTCATATCCTCTCTTGATCTAGGGATTCTGCTCATTCTCTTTAAAAATTATGAAATGAAAAATAATTCATATCCTTCTCACCCTTCCAATCTTTTCAGTCATTCACACCATCCATATACCCCACACATTTTCATTTGTTTAAATACAAGTAGTGCATGCAACATGGATCAAATTAAAAAAATAGTCTGAACGGTCTACTATAGATGCGACTGCTTACATGGAAAACCTAGGACTTGTTTGATAAAATTCCTCAATGGACTGAAATCATTGATGAATATGAAAGAAATAAGCTTGTAGATTTTTAAGCAGATGCAGCTGGCACTTATAAAGCAAAAAATCAGCGGTTTTTGCTAAAATCCTTCCAACAAATGCCAAAAGTTAAAACAAAAACATAAAGCATGGAGGTTCATCTAAAACTAGTTGATTTAGAAAATGTTTATCTGATAATGTAATTTTGATTGCCTCAACAATTGTTTTTTTAAAACATTGAAGCATTCAGAAGGCTAGTGAGTTATTTGACAAAACGCCTAAAAACAATGTGCTCTCATGGATTGCAATCATCATTGTACGTGCACTAAATTGACTTGTTGAGGAATCCTTGGACTTTTTTAAGTAAATACAATTCGTTGGTATAAAGTCAAACTTAGAAACCTTTGGCAATATCGTCTGAACATGTGCCAAATGTGGAGCTACAGAACAGAGTATGGAGATTCTTTAAAAAATTATTGAAAGCAAATTTTAGTCAAATTCAGTAGTTGTGTATGCATTGTGCAACATGTGTAACCTAGTTCCATACTTATTACTGGCTCATTATTATCCTTCCTCTTCCAGGTAGTAAACTACACAACTTCTGTAGTATACAGGAAAAAAGACACGTTTTTCATTTTCAAATCCTCAAGTCTTTGCTGAAGGAGTAAAATTTTCAAAAGGCTATTCTCAACCCAGGTAACATCTGAATGAGGAACAAACCTAAGGGAGCAACACCAGCTATACCCAAACTATTTTCTTTTCTTTTAGTTTATTTTTTTCGCCTCCCATTTCTGCTCCACTTGGGTTGTTGGGGCCTCATTGGCACAAGGAAGAAACAATAGTTTCATATAATGCGACGAGTGTTAGATAGAGATACTTCCTAGTTAGCAGCCATGCCTGCTACTTTTTTGCATGTTCATCTTATATGGATGAAAGAGGCAGAATCTAGTTCATGTGCAATTTGCACCCCATTCTGCAGTATAGTGATTATCTTCCATGCATTTCAACATATTATTTTCACAGCATAATTTAGATTTGCCAACTCTCCTTTAACAATGGTGTTTTCCATCCTGTCTCTTCTCAGCAATTGATAGACCCTGAAATAAATCTGATGCTGCAGCTCTGTCATTGGTTTCAGTTCCTATATTGAAAGCATGCATTAGAGCTGATTTTCCCTTGTCATCTCTGAAGGCCCCTCCACCTGCTAGGTCTTGGTTTCTACTAACATCATTCTCTATACTAACCTCACTACCAACATAAGAGTATTCAACTAACTCGATGGCTGCTTACTTATTGGTTGGCTCAGACAATTTCAAGTAGTAGTCTAGACAATGGGTGCCAAGTGTTTGACAAAATGTTCAAATAGACAACTTCAAGTTATCGTGAACTAAGGGAATAAAGCTGCTTGTAATAACACATGGAACCTGGATGCAATTGCACTCTTAATAATAACAAGATAGATAAATTGAGATTTTGAGATTTAGTGGAGGGAGTAAACAGCCAAATCTATCTGAAAGTGAGGTTAAGGTCATCTTGGATGAATCCCAGTTTGAGGATTAATATGATATATGTCATAGAAAACTAGACGGGGTTCACTTCCAAAGATCAAAACATTTACAAAATCTGATATGACTCTATGAGGGTGCCTAAACCTTGCTTAAACAAATTCTGCAGTCACCAATAGAAAATGATACCATCATTAACCCTTCTTCAAGCTTTGTGGGATTTCATCCTTGTCATAATGTAGACCTAACTTTCTTATTTTTCACAGAAATTAACAACACAAACATCAGAAAGGATGTTTGGCAGAATATTAATGCTAGTTTTTTGAGATTATTTTCACACATTCTTGTTTTTGAAAGATAATATCTAGAATTACTCTGCTTTCTCAGTTGTTTTTCAGTGATTGGAGTGATATCACAACCACGTCTCTTATGAAAGATGTTCGATGGCTAATACTTTGTTTACGGTTTGTGGAGGAGTGAAAACTTTTTTTTAATCATAACTTTGTTTGACCCCTCAACAATCCGGGTGAGGGGTCCTGTTGTGATTTGAGCGAATGCCTTACCAATTATGCTGCCCCTCTCAGGCTGGAGTGAAAACTTGTAACCTGTGCCAAAAATAAACATGGAGAAGCTCTAATGAGGGATTTATTATCTTGCCGAAGGCAGGTTATATAGCTTTCATCTTTTCAATTAAAAATTTCATTGTCAACTAATCACATGTCAGCTTTTTGACAATACAATTTTCAATCTATTGTTTATGAATTTTATTTATTTTATATTTAATTATAAATAAGATTTATCTTTCATATAATTGGTTGTTGAGTTTGAGATGATATTGTAACATTCAGCAACTTCGAAGAAAGATGATGTCATACAATTCAATGCTCTTGTTTTCATATTATGTGAGCTGTACTTTGTCTTATACCTTGTTCTTTCTTCAATCGCTAGTAATTTTCCTATCAACTGACGGTCCTTTGCTGAAAAATATTTGTGAAGGCACACTATCATTTAACTGGCCTTTCTTTTGCATTCTACACTCTATAATGGTAATAATGTTGATGTTTATTTCAGGCATAAATGTGAAAAATTTGGTGGATGTGCATTTCTGCTGTGGCCTAGAGAATGTGCAACATATTTTATCCACGAAATCCTCAAAGACTTTCAGGTATGAATTAAACTTAATAGACATCCTCAATTGAGATTAGGGCAATCAATTCCTGGAAAATGTTTTTTAACTGCAGATCAATTAAAGTTTTGAAGAAATGTGATGTTTATTTAAGTTGCAACCTAGGATTACAAGAAGTATGGTAAAAAAATTACGGAGATCTCTTAATTGGGATTTTTATGAAACAAATTATGCATGTCTGGCATTCCAGTTCTTGTTTTGTTTGAATTAGAAATTTGGGGTGAGTTAAGGGATTTCTAGTTTGTTGGTTTGAAAATTCATCACAGTAGACAAAATATCGAGATTAGGGAGATTATTTTGGCGAAATTCCTGGCAACACGTTGACAGCGAGGTCAAAAAAATAAATGAATTATAACTTTAGAGGTTTTCAGCAATTGTTATGAAACAGAAAATGTATACCTTGATGGGTTAGACTTTTTGTGTGATTTTTGTTTGAACTATCAATCTAGGGTAGGAGTTTTTAATTTTGAAAATTTAATGAAAATTAGTTGCATTGATTAATGGCCTTCATGCTACAATTGACCTCAAACTTTGATGTTTAATTTTGGCAATGATGACGCAAAAGTAAGTGTATAACTATAGAGATCTTAGTTGGCATTTTATCAAATAAATCATGTATATCTTGACTGGAATTCTGTCGTCGTTGTTTGAATTAGCAATTTAGGCAAAGTTAGGGCTGGTTTAAAAATATATTCGGAAATGTATCGGATGGGCTTTATGCTACAATTGTTTTTAAGGATGTCGATGTTTGATTTTGAGAGTGAGGAGTAAAAAAGAAAGTGAGTATTTTCACGGATCTTAATCTACAGTTTCTTGAAAAATATCATGTATACCTTGATGGCTTAGGTGAGTGTCATTCTTATTCTTATTCATTACAAATAGTCCTGTTGACCATTTTTTGGTCCTGCAGGCTAAAAAATCGGTATCCCTTTTCTTTCCTTGCTGTCCCAGTCTTTGATGCTTTCACCTTGCTGCAATCATGGTTTTTTCCCTTTGTCGTAGGCCTGTTCCACGAAAACGCCGAGTGATTTGAGTCCTGTAGGTTTTCGGGTTGATCTGGGACTTGTTTCACTTCAAAAAATTACCTCGGGCATGCCTTTTATTGCAAAGGAATGGACCAAGTTTTAAAGAAATGCAAGTCTTTTATAAGCACTCCGAAGGGCAAGTGCCCTTGCAGAGGGTAGGGAACACATTTTGAAAAGAGATCAAAGAGAAGGCCGAAAGGGAAGTTTTCCTTCGGAAGAAATGACAAAGCAAAAAAAGACAGGATTTCTTCGGACTTTTTGTCCGAAGAAAATCCATGTAGAACCAAGGGTGAATTCCTTCGGACAAAATGCCCTAAGGAATTCCTTCGGACATTTTGTCCGAATAAATTCACAAAGGAAGGCCGAGACATGAGACTTTGAAGGCAAGATTTCCTTCGAGCAAAATGTCCGAAGGAATTGCGAAGACAAAGGAGCCCGAAGGGCAAGTGCGCCCTTGCAGAGGGCTCCCAGTGATCAAAAAGGACCTTTTCCACTTTTTCGAAGGGACACCTTCCCTTCGGGAAGGTTCATTTTGTAAAGGCCGAAGGAATTACCAAAGATGATGACAGGCCCGAAGACATCAACAAAAGTAAGCATGATGAACTATCCGTTGGCAGTTTAAACATCTGGTGACGTCCTTGTGGGCATCAAATTCGAGATAGTGAAATGTAATAACCACCCCTATTTTTCCAATGAAAGAAACTTGCGAACTACTATGTCATATCAATTAAATTGCTTAATGATCAACATGGCATTTTGTCAAACACTTGACAAACATACAACTATACATGCAAAACCTGAAACTCCTTATTTGCTGTTAAACACTAATTTGCAATATAAATGTGCACATACAATTGCCTTATGGGCTGCGACAAATATTCAAATTTGCATTCAAAAATTTCAATGCTTAGATATGAAAATTTGATAGAAGCCTGGAAATTAGTGCTGTAGTGATCCACAGATGAAATGGCAGTGATCCAGACCTCTAATCAGCAAGAATAAACAAGTAAACTTGATGCAAACACTATTCATGCACTATAGCAGCACTATTCATGGCACTGTAGCAATTTTACTATTCATGGGTTACTGTAGCAAAATCACTATTCATGCACACTGTAGCAAAAACACTATTCACAGCCCCTATAGCAAATCATTATTCTGCCCTTCTTTGTTGTAAATCCAATAAGCCCAATGTGTTTCCTGAATGAAAACACCATCAATCCCCTTGAATGTGTCTTTCAACAGTGAAGAGAATGCTAGCAAAGAGGGATTTCATCCTCCAAGATCGAAAATCCGATTTCCAGGAAATCCAACAGCATAACATTAATCTCATCCAAACTCCCTAAATGTAAGCCCTTCTATTTCTTTTATAGAGTTCTCACAAGAGTCCATTCCTTCGTTTTGTCAATGTGGGATAAAACATAACTCCCTTTATGTAACTTATGTATCCGATGTATTATAAAATAAAGGGGATTCTTTTATTTAAATAATTCCCACAAACTATAGAATATGCATTAATAAAGTTAAATATTTAAATTTAACTTTATAAAATAACTTCATTAATGCCCAATAAATCATATCAATGATAAATAAATCTTCCTGTCGATTTTAAACAATTACCATCGACATGTCACTGCCCCTAGAAGTCCAGCCATGTCTATTCACGACTTACTATAAATAGTAAGTATGCCCAAAATTGCCTCAAACCCCTCAAAAAGATATGCAACTGAAACTGTCTAGGCCAAATGGCCTCTAAGTCCCTTTAATGCCCTGGTTAGCCCACGGGACCGTAGGGAAATAGGCTAACGACAACATCATGCTATGAATGTTAGAAATGGGATATTAGATGAAATAGCCATTGGTTTTCAAATGGTGACATGCCCACAGACGTCAATTTTGATGGGATACGTCGGTCGAGAAAGGAGCTCGAGTAGCCAAGAAAAGACAAGAAGAATAGCCCGAGAGCTCAAATTGCCAAAAAGTGACAAGAAATAGCAAGGAAAGAGGGAACAAAACAGAGAATCCAGAACATGGCTACGCACACATACGACAACATTTGGAATGTTCCAAAGGACGCACCCAACCAAGCATGGACATGAATTAGAACAGTCCAGGTGGCACAGATAGCGTCAACACAAGAAGTTATTGCTATGGATGAGACAAAGTGACCCATGCTTTTGCAGTGACATTTAATATGATTTAATCACCAAAAGTCAAGACTTGCGATTGTCACAGCATGGTCCCTTCAGCAGTTTCCTCTTTCCAATGTATTCAACGCAGCATGGGCCGCTTATTCTAGAAAGCACCAAAGTTTTTTCCTTAATGCTATATATATTGTAACCTCTCAATTGAGAAAGATATCTCTCATTTTGTAAGGCGAAGCCCTGCCAAAATTTTACCTTTGATCAATAAGAATGCATTTTACCTTTATCTGGATGGTTATACTTTTGAGTGTGTCTGTGTATCAATTATGTGCTTAGTCATTTTTAGCTTGATGTTTTCACAGATTGACACCAACATACCTAGTGTAGCCAAAGCACCATTTCTGGAGGTTAACAAGAAGTGTTGCATCTGGAGTGCAGAGATAGAAGAGTAGTTATCTGATAGTGTGTTTTCTCCAACGCCTTTTGTAAGTTCATTTTCTGTGTGTCTTCATTAAAGCGCCTTTTAAAGCTCCCTATAGTCTGGTCTTTCTGTCAAATAAAGTGTCTGTTCACCCCCTTCTAGTCTAAAGTGATAAAATAGCTGAGTAGATCAAAATCATTTGGTGCATCACCGTTTAGATAATTTATGTTTTGGTTATATCCTTCTCCCTTTTCACCCCCCCCCCCATCGTTAGCAGTAGTAGTGAAAGACCTCATAGATGCATCAAAGGGAGCTAGCCCTTATCTAGAGATTCTCCCCTCAGTTTTGCCAAACCCACAGCAAGAGGGGAGTCTCCATTGTGCCGCGTGGAAGAGAGAAGCTCAGTCTTCTGTCAAGGGTGCAATCCACAACGTCAACAAGTCCAACAGATCACCCCTGAGAGATGTTTCTAGTCAAAAACTTCATGTTTCTAAGAATGCTTTTAATTATTTTTGAAGGATATTCCTACCTGTTCCTGAAGTTCCAAGTTTGGTACAAGTATGGAAGGTATAAGATCGACAGCAAGATTGTTCAGTTCATAGTTGTATTTGATTTATTAAAATTTTGAAAAGTTTTGAGGGCAAAAAGAAGGTGAGTAATTATAGAAATCTTAATCAACATTGTAACAATGTATAATGTAGATGCCTTGATGGCCTTGACCTTTGTCATGTGCATCCTTGTTCGAATGAGCAATTTAGGGTAGGTTATGGAGCTTAGGTTATTGCTTATTCAATAATATAATGCAAATGATGAAGTTCCTGGGATTGGATCGAATGACCTTTGTAATACAGAGGTTTGAAGAACTTTGAATTTGAAATTTCCTAGTAAAGAAGTAGCTATAGAGCTCTTAAGTTGGCAATTTTAAGAAACAAATTGTACCTCAATGGCATTTTACTTTCTATCCGTGAATTTCATGTCTCTGTTTGACTTATCAATCTCTCACAAGCTAGAGCCTTTTAGTTTGAAAGTCCCAGGGATTAGATCCATTGACCTTTAAGTTACAGATTAGATTTTTTTTGAAGTTTAAAAGAAAACTGATCATTGTTGTCAACCTGGAGTTGCACCCTAATCGAAAATGTGCTGAAACGGCTAATCCTCGCTCCAGTTGAAACAATGAGATCTTCTCACAAGGGTGGGTGCCTCAATGGTGAGAAGAACCTCCAAAGAAAGCTGGTTCAAGTAAGATGTATCAATGAGGATCTCAACTTGTACGCTACAAGTTGTTTAGGGAAAAGGGGAGAAAGAACTTGAAAGGAAATCCTAGCTAAAATGGTGATACACTTAATTTGCTTGATCCACTCAACTCGAGCTTCTAAGAACACTGATTCAGACAAGGAAGAGACAGAACTTCAACTGTATTTGATCAATACACGTAAGTATTTCACGAAAAGGTTTAATCTAATGAACTATGCTTGAAGGAAATAGAAAAATAGACCTAATGAAAGGCACTAGACAATGACTAAAATCCACTATAAGCTCAATAAAAGATGTTTTTAAACATAAAACGTGACCTACATACATAACCAACTAGTAACTAGGCACGAATCTAGACTTGACAAGGAAGGAAAATCTATCACTTAGACAAATCAAGGACAAGAGTGTACTATACCAGCTTGTTGGAAATTAAAAAAACGCAGTCCTCTTATTTATCTTGAAAAATGTTACAACACAATCTTCAGCAAAATATTTCTTGCCAAAAGAAAGGATCATTTAATACAAGGTTGAAAGCCATTAATATAGAAAATTACAACAACCAAAATTGACATGGAAAATATAACAAGTTAACTCTTCATTAGTCCAAGTCCAAATTGCTTTGCATGAGTCTTGCAAATTTATCTTTACTTGTCTTTTGTCTTGCATGAAGAATCCTTGGTGTTGAAAAATGGACGGTGAAAATGTTGAAAGTCGAATCTATCTTTGCATG
This sequence comes from Torreya grandis, assembly GCA_037957365.1. Lineage (NCBI taxonomy): Eukaryota > Viridiplantae > Streptophyta > Pinopsida > Cupressales > Taxaceae > Torreya > Torreya grandis. The sequence continues at coordinate 1,762,185 of JARHVA010001140.1, read as the reverse complement.
GGAGATTACTCCAAGTTTCCAAAATAGACTCCCCTTGAGCTATTCTCGTTTGTATGAAAACGATGCCAAACTTGGACTGAGAGCTCAGTTTGAAGTTGAGTTGGCCCTTCGAATGCACTCTACCAAAAATAGCCCTTGTTCGCATGTACCTGCTCTTATCTTGGTCTGCTTTATCGTGTCTATTTTTTGCGAACTCCTATTTTTGGATTATCTAGTCTATATTTCCTCTGTTTGACTTGTTTCAATTTCTCGTTGCTTAAACAGAGGTCAACTTCCCATGGTTTGATTCTTTCAAAATTTTGGCTTTACTATTGCCTTACTTTTCTCGGGATTCTTTGTTTCCTAATCTTCGCCTTTATTCCCTATCGAAATTTTTGTTTCATTCTTTCCATGGGTTTCCTGTGTGTCGGGCGGGCCTTTTACTTTCTTTATTCCCGCGGACAAAATGTCTGTGGGAATTTGTTCTAGACAATTTTCTCGAGTGAACTTTCCCAAGTCCCTTGCTTTCTTGGGCTTTTTGTTTTTCCTTTTCCCACGGACAAATTGTCTATGGGAATTTGTCTCTGACAATTTTCTTGGGTTTAATTTTTTCCAAACAATTTTTCGGGGTCATTTCTTTTCCATTCCTGCAGACAAAATGTCTGTGGGAATTCCCCAAGCTTTTGTTTAAGTCCTCTCGAAGCCTTTCTGAAGTCTTCTTGAAGGGTAGGTGCCCTTCGAGACTTGTCCTTTTGCCTCTTTTCGAAGGGTAGGTGCCCTTCAAAATCTCTGAAATGGTCTTTCCCGAAGGGTACTTACCCTTCGGGACTTTTGTTGCCCTTTGGGTTTTTTGAATTTGTACCTCTCTTTCACATTTGAACTTTCTCGAAGGGCAAGTGCCCTTCAGGCTTTTGCATCGATCCTTCTCGAAGGGCACCAACCCTTCGAGATTTTTGTCTTGATCCTTCTCGAAAGGCAAGTGCCCTTAGGGACTTTGTATCTGCGCCTTCAGCTTTTGAAACTTCTCAAACTTTGGTCCTTTAAACTTTTTTGAAGGGTACATACCCTTCAAGAATTTTTATTTTGTCCCTTCGGCCTTTGAAATGTACCTTCTCGAAAGGGCACCTGCCCTTCGGGATTTTTGATTTTGTCCCTTGTGTTGTCCTCTGAAGGAATTCCTTGAGACAATCTGTTCAAAGGAATCCTTCGGACTTTTTGTAGAGTCCTGTTACTTTCCAGCGGACAAAATGTTTACGGGAATTCTGATCCTGGCCTTCGCGTGGGACCCTGCACCAAGTCATTTCCTCGAACATTCCTTTGGACAAAAAGTCTGAAGGAAATGTCTCTTGTGCCTGTGCCTTTTTCAAAGGGTATATGTCCTTAGGATTTTCCCACAAAGTGTCCCCTCGTTCTGAGCTGAACTTTCTCGAAGGGTACCTACCCTTCAGGCTTTTGCAAATGATCATTTAGAAAGACTCCCCCGGGCTTTTGTAAAGGACTCGGGCTTTTTTCAAAGGACCTGGGTTTTCTGTAAAGTCCTTTTCTTTGGCCTTTTTTGCCGAGTGAATTCCCTGAGAACAAAATGTCCGTGGGAATTGTATTTTTCCTTTTCTCGGACTTCTTCCTACCTGCAACTGCCTCGAACAATCTAGGGGCCTTAACTTCAGACTTTCCATGACTCGAGACTTCTGAAAGAGAGAAGTCGTGCACCTCCCAAAACCCGATTTGATATAACAAGAGTAAGTCAGGTTCAAAAAACCCACTAGCTCTTACTTGTAAAACACTTGGAAGTAAAGCACAATTGAAAACCCGATAAGCACTAGGAAGAGCAATTCGGACCTGGGAAACTCAACTGTTGTTATTGTTAAAGCCGCATAAGTAAAGCACTTTGCAAAACTTGATTAGCAATGTAGGGGTGACAATTTGACCTGTAGGTCAAAATTGTCAACAATAACAGAGATATTAATCAGTGCTTTCATGAAACATATTATATATACCTTGATGGCTTATACCTACCTTTTATTTTAAGAAATCATAGAAAAAGTACAGCAATAGTTACAACACTTTGTAGACTAACTATTTCTTTTTTACATGAACCAAATGTTCTTTATTATTCTATTTGCAGAATCAATTGAGTTTGAGATCTACAAACCTAGACATTTTTATATAGGTAGACTATAAGAGTCACCCTGCCATCTACTATATGTTGACCTTTTTGGTCCTGTAGGCCAAAATCGGTCTCCGTTTTCCCCTACTGTTCTGAGCCAGTTCAAAATTTGATTTTTTGCACAAGTTTTTTGGCAAAAGAAGGGACCAATTTAGTGGTTTGACGTCGGGATCCAATGGTATGATCTTTTCAAGAATTTTGAACTTGAACTTTGAACCATTATTGGTTCAATGAGTTGGTTCAGTTCAATTGGTTCAATGAGTTGGTTCAATTCAATTGGTTCAATCGGTTGGTTCACAGTTGGTTCAATGTTTTGGTTCAATCAGCGGGTTCAAGTGATTGGTTCAACTTTTGGTTCAAACGGGTTGGTTCAAGCAATGGTTCAATTGGAAAGTTCAAAGGAGTTTTCCAAAAGCCCGAAGGACAAGTGCCCTTGCAGAGGGCACTTAGGCGACAAAAGGACCTTTGCAATTTTTTTGAAAGGCAATTTTAGAGGCCAAACAGCGCTTGCGAAGGGCAGTCAAGCATAAAATGGACCATTCCAGTGCCCTTGCAGAGGGCAATTTCGGACCCAAGTGCCCTTGCGGAGGGCAGGGAACACTTGCAAAGGGATCAAAGAGAAGGCCGAAAAGGTAAGTTTTTCTTCGAAAAAGTGAACAAGGTAGAAAAGTTGGAATTCCTTCAGATTTATTCAAGGCAAGAGATGGAGAATTTCTTCAGACAAAATGCCTGAAGGAATTCCTTCGGACATTTTGTCCGAATAAATTCATAAGGCAAAAACAATGTCTTTCGAGAAGATTTTCTGCAGAAAAGAGACAGGACGATTTCTTTCAGACAAAAAGTCCGAAGGAATTCCTTTAGACTTTTGTCCTAAGGAATTTGCCCGAAAGAAAAGGGGCCTGAGGGAATAAAACGAGGAATTCAAAGGAAGATATCCTTCAGATAAAATGTCCGAAGGAATTCCTTCAGACATTTTGTCTGAAGGATTTCAAGAGCAAGGCTGTCGAAGGACCCCAAAGGGCAGGTGCCCTTGCGGGGGACTCCCGACTGCCGAAAGAAAGACACTTCTCCAAAGCCGAAAGGACACCTTCCCTTCAAGAGGGTCCAAAGCAAAATCTTGAAGGAAAGGAAGCAAAGGAAAAGGCTGAAGGAATTGACCAAGGGGTGATGGGCCCACAGACGTCAAAATTGGGCACATGAACTAGCCGTTGGAAATCCAAACGTCTGGTGATGTCCCCGAAGCCATCAAATTCAAGGCAATAAACTAGCCGTTGGCTTTCAAATGGTGACGGGCATGCGAACGTCAACTTTATGGGAATGAAATAGCTGTTGATCTTTAAAGGCTTGAGCACGGACCTGAATGCATTCAAAGGCCTTAAGGCCAAAAGGAAGAACCACTGAGAGAAGAGCCCAAGGAGCCAGCAAAGCTAGGAAGATAGCCCCCGAGGGCCGAAGGAGCCAGAAAAGACAAAGCCAAGAAGAGACAAAGTGCAAAAACGGACAAAATAGTCCAAGTGGCAAAGGAAGGTCTCGACTCAAGGAGTTACTCCAGCGGTTGACAAAGTATCTGCTAAGTGGTCATCAAGGGGCGCAAATAGTGAACGGCACGACCCATTTTCTTCACTTTACATTAATGAGTAGACAAACCGCATGAATATCTTGAAGGAGCAGTCTTGTTTGCAGAAAAAGAGGCGCGACCCATGCTTTCACATTAATGTTTGAATGCCAAAGTCAAGACCGGTGATTATATAGCATGGTTCTAGCAGGGCTCTTCTAGAAGGATTATATCAGCAACAAAGACTTCCTCTTCCCAATGCTCTCAACGCACATGGGCCAACTTGTAAAAAAACGCCAAAGTCTTTTCCAAAGGGGCGCTTTTACTTCTCTCTCTATATATTGTAAACTTCTCATTTGAGAAAATATCTCTCATATTGTAAGGCGAAGCCCTGCCATTTTTCACTTGGAATCAATAGAATACACATTTTTACCTCTATTCTGGTTGGATATATCTCTGAGTGTCTCTGAGTGTTAGTCTTGTGTTCAGTTATTGCTTCCTAATGCTTTTACAGGCTTGATACCAATACACTTGGTATAGACAAAGTGCCATTCCTGCAGGTGACAAGAAGAGTTGTATCTAGAGCGCAAAGGTAGAAGGAGGTTACTAGACAGTGTGCTTTCCCTACAACGCCTATGGTAAGTTCTTTTTCTATGTGTTTCCATTAAAGCCTCCCTGTCAAGCTTCCTGCAGTCTGATCCTTTTACCAGTTAAAGTGTATGTATGTGTTCATATGGTTCAGAGTGTGAGTGTGAGTAGATCAAACTTGTTTGGTGCATCACCCTCTTAGGTTAGGTTCTATTTTTCAGTAATCCTTCTCTCTTTTTACCCCCCCTGCCCCACCATTATATATATATATATATATATATATATATATATATATATGTATTAGCAACTTACTAGAATAACTCAGATGCATCAAAGGGAGCTAGCCCTTATCTAGAGACTCTCCCCCCAGTTTTGCCAAACCCACAGGCAAGAGGAGAGTTTCCATTTTGCTGCATGGAAGACAGGAGCTTAGCCTCCTGTGAAGGGTGCAATCCACTGCATCAACACTATCCACACAGGGTAATGTAACATGAAGCTTAGAACACCTTTGGTTTGGCAGTTTTAACTCATGCCATTATCATGGTAAATGATCTGCCTTGCTGCTAGACAATGGTCCACCAGACACAACACATCTAGAGACTGGCTAATATGAAAATGCATAATTATTCCTCTTCCTTTCTAGGATTTGGATCAATTGATATTGTTTTGAAATTGCAATGACATTTAAAAATCATCTTTTATCAATGAATGACTGAATGTGAGTACAAGTTGTTTATCCTACCCGTCCAAATTTCATTACTGCATCCATCTCTTTTAGTTATCATGTATTTACAGCCTAAAGATTAGTAATTACACATTGCAAGTAAAAAATGGTCTTAGAAAACTTTAAAGCTTCTCTACTATGATCTGACTGTCGAGTATGGTAATATCCTGGCTTTACATCCAGGGCTCACACTTGCACAATAATTTAAGATATGTTCAACTTGTAAAGTATCTGTGGGAAGAGGGGAGGATCACTCTTCATAAGTGTTAATTTTACGTTTTGACAATCTTTTCAAGCTCATCAATCCATCCTAACCTGCCTAGTAAGTAACCCATTAAAACTAACCAAAGGTACAAAATTCAAGTATATTACAGTGCGTGAGAGGGGATACTGGAAATTAGGAAGGAATATTGGTGTCACCGTATTCTTAAATACAAGTTGCTAATGTTTTGTCGTTACAGGTTTGTGTTGACAATTTCCCCCCCACAGGGCAAATTGTCACCCCTACACTTCAGAACTTTGCTATGGTGCCAAGTTTGTCTTGTGAATCAGTTTTGGGGTCCTTAAATGAGCATTTACAGCCACCCAAGTGGCCATGTACAGCCAGGTGAATTTTAATCATGCAGAAGTTTCCAAGGAACTTTCTTGATTACAACCAAATGTGCAAATACAACCAAGACATACAAGCTGTAAGTTTAGTTATTTTGTCTTCCCAAGGAATTTTTTCGGGCTATAAGAGGTGGACTATTTCTTCAAACATTCTGTTCGAGAGAAAGAGCTCTCAAAGGACTATGTAAAAGTCTGAAAAAATGACTAAGTGGCAGTCTTTCAAAGCTTATTTTCTTCAGACTTCTTGTCTGAAAGAAAAAGAGAAAAGCATAGTTGAGAAGACCCGAAGGGCACCTGCCCTTCGAGAAGGTCCAATTCAAAAGTCTCGAAGGGTATGTAACCCTTCGGGTTGGTTCACTTTATGGTTTTCAAGTCAAGACAAAAGTTTCGAAGGTCAGTTTCAAAAATCTCGGGTGCCCTACAATTCTTCTGAAGGGCACTTTTGAAGGTAAAAAAGCCCTTGCGGAGGGCACTTGGTCAGTGTTAGGACCCTTTCAAAAGTTCCAAAAGACACTTTTGAGGACAAAAAGCCCTTGCGGAGGGCACTTGGTCGACGAAGTAAACCTTTACAATTCTTCCGAAGGGCACTTCTGGAAGAACATTGCCCTTGCAGAAGGCACCCAGGGGACTAACAGGACCAAATCAAAAAGCCCAAAGGGCAATTTTGGGAAGCAGAAGCCCTTACAGAGGGCACCTTCATAAAAATAAGGGACACTTCAAATGGAAAAGAATTTCCTTTGGACTATATGTCTGAAGGAATTCCTTTAGACAAAAAGTCTGAAGGAATTCAAGGAAAAGGTCCGACGGAGGATATACCCGGGAAAAAAGCCCGATAGAAATTAAAAAAATGAAGGCAAAGAAGGAAATGAGAAAATTTAAGGAAATCCTTCGGAATAATTGTCAAATAAGAAATCCACGGTAATATGAAGTCAACAAAAGCCCGAAGAAAACCAAAGGGCAAGACATAAGAGCCTAAAAGAATAAATTCGAGAAAATTGGCAAGGAAACGAATTCCTTCAGACTTTTTGTCCGAAGGAATTCCTTCGGACAAAAAGTCCAAAGGAATTCAGGAGGACAAAAAGCCCGATAGAAAAGACAAGGGCATAAGCAAAGGCCAGAAAAGAGAAAAGGAAGAGACAAAGAGTCCTTTATACAATTTGTCCAAAGGAAGAAAACTAAAATAAAGCCTGAATCCCAAATTAAAGTAGAACACGGGAAAAGCTAGAGAAAATACAAATAGCACTGAGCCAGAATTGAACAAGAAGTAAGACAAATGCAGAAATAGAGGCATGATAAAAGACTAAAGCAAAATTGAACATGGACATAAGCATGAACAATGAATAAAACAAACACAAAATAAAGACAAAGGCAGGATGAACAAAGATCTTGCACAGACTAACGTGAGTGACTCCAATGAAGTGAACGTGTTTAAGAAAACAAGCATGCTTCAATTCTGAAAATAGAGTTGTCTTGCATGATGAATGGGCAAAACATTGAAAATTTCAAATATCCAAAAATTCCATGCACACTCTCGTTTGTCTCAAAGCTCGAAACGTTCTAGTGGTTCAAACGCAATTCTTAATTTGGCATTTGCATTGAGTTCATGCAAAAGGGAGACTTTCAAACGTTTCAGTAGTTCAAGTGAATTTGACTACTCTTGTTTTGGAGTTTACTAGTTTTCAAGTCAAGACATCTATTCGTAGATGTCATGCATCTAAAGCTTGTCTTCTTCTTCTTTCAACGCCAAGGATTCTTCATGCAAGACAACCAGGTACAAGCCAAGGAAAGACAAATTTGGAAGACTCATGCAATGCAATTTGGACTTGGGCTAATGAAGAGTTAATTTTTTCTCCTCTTTCCAATGCCAATCTCTTGGCTTTTTATAATTTTTTATATTAATGGCTTTTCAGCTTTGTAAAATCGATCTCTCTTTTGGTAAGATCAGACTCTGCCATTGATGAGTTGTGTAACCTCTTTAATCAATAAAAGGACTGTACTTTCAGATTTCAAGTGCTGGCATAGTGTACATTCATTCAACAATTTGTATACGTGATAGATTTCTCTCCCTTCTCAAATTCTGATTTGTACTCTAGTTTCTAGCTCATCATGTCATGCATGTCATGTTCAATATTTTTGTCTTTTACTGAAGTTGTAAGTAGATGTTAGGTGGCTGCAAAGTGTCTTGTATCAGACCTCTCTCCATTTTTCCTCACATTTTTGTCATTGGATCGAACCTTCTCATAAAATACTTATGCATAGTGATCAATTGAAATCAAAGGTCTTCCTTTTTCCTTGTTTGATTTAGTGTTCAAGGTTCCAAGTAGAGTGGATCAACATTCTAGTGCATCACTGTCATTAGGCAAGATTTTCCTTTCAAGTTTCTTTCTCCCTTTTCCATGGTAGATTCATAACATAGAGTAGAGATTTGCATTGATACATCTTATAGGAACCAGCCTTCTCTAGAGGTTCTTCTCACCATTGAGGCACCCACCCTCATGAGAAGATCCCATTGTTTTAATTGGAGAGAGGATTAGCCATTTTAGCACATCTTCGATTCAGGGTGCAACTCTAGGTTGACAATAGTTTTTGGCACGATCAGTGGGACCATAAAAAGTTCTTTGCATAGAGTTTTCGCAGCGGCACAAGATATTCATCTACATCTAGTTGCAGAGTTCATAGCATCATTCATGCAATTCATTCATGCCAAAGGTTACCACAAGATCAACAAGTAAATGTATTCCTTTTGAATTTGTAACTTATAAAAGAGCAAGGTCAGGAGGGCAAATCCATATCTTTAAAGAGAATATTTACCTCCCCCTCATCCTATCGTTCTAAACACTGCAATCCCCACCATCTAGATGGTCATTAGAAATCAAGTGTTTGCTCCATTCAATAAGGGAAGTCCACTGAATCTAGCACAATTAGATGACATTCCTGTATCTTCCCTCAAAAGTATTCCATTCTTCTCAAAATAAAATCAAACAACCCCTATTGCATATCCAGGATGTGGCTAATCTTTGTTCAGTGCATGATGTTGTTGAGGATAATGTTGCTATTAGATTGCTTGTTGTTTCTTTCAAAGGAAAATCATTAAAGTGGTATAGAACCCTCCCACTTAGATCCATTTTCACCTAAGATGAATTGGGTGCAGTCTTAGTCAAGTAGTTTGAAGACAAATCTGATCACTTATCTTTAGTTGAGTAATTAACTGCCATACAGAGAGCTCTTCATGAGTTCATGTCCGATTTTAATCTCAGATTCCAGAAAACTAGACCAGGATACCAGTTCTGATTAGGTCATCCCTGAATATGCATTTTTTAATTGTTTGAAAGCTCTTAATTCTGACATTAGTGTGATGATACAGTCAATGGGTGGTACTACTTTTCCAGATGCTTATGAAGTTGTAATAAGGGCAGAAAATAGTTTGATACAAGCATGAAAGCTTTCTTCAAGACCTCCAATGCACATATTTCCATAAATAAGTCCTATTCCAGTTCCTCAAGTTCTTCAAATTCCATCATTGGCTCCAATTTCAGCACCTCAAGTTCCTATTGCAACCCCTACTAGTCAAGCTAGTGAGATAGGAGAGTTGAAAAGTTTGCTACAATCTTTTGGAAATGAAATATTACAGCTCAAAAGGCAGCAATTTTAGTTAAATAGGCCCTATCAACAACGAAATCAAAACAACTATCAATCCTTCAAAGATCAAAGGTCTCTTTATCAGGGTTTCAAAGAAAATAGAACACCCTATCAAGCACAAGGAGCCATAACTCCAGCCAAGCCATATGTTGCTTTTGATCCGAATACTCCTTCCACTTCAAAAACCATTGTTCCAACCCCACCTCAAAATAATTTGGTGCAGGATTCAGGTTGACAGCCCTCAAATCTCAATGATGCTCAAAACCAAGCCCTGGTATCACAGAACATCACCATGCCACATATGACACAAGAAGAATTTTATTTTCAAGGAGGTCAATATCAAGGTATAGGTCTGACATCACAAAGAGTGATTCATCAAGTTTAAGGGCAGCTTGATGCTATTAATGTAAATTGACAGGTCGATGATCATGTTGCTTTTACTCAGGATGTTAAAACTAATGATTCAAGTGGTCAAGTTGCAGCTATAACTTATCAGAGAACTAAAAGAAGAGTTGTTGATGAAGCCCAAGTGGTAGCAAATACTTCAATTACTCCTAGTATTATTTCTAAAAGTACAAAAGAGTAGTTTGATGCCCCCGCAACCCAAAAAACTCATAATATAAAGGTTAATAAAGTGCAACAAATACCACTAATTCGTGAGTAGCAAGTACCTCAAAAAGTGCAATCAAAGGTTAGTGCATCTCAGTTCAGTATTATAAATCAAATAAAGAAGTCTAACATCAACATTAGCATGTGGGATTCTCTTTCAATTCCAGGGCAAAAGCATAGACTCATTCAAGAACTTTTAGCTCTTGAATTGTCTCCAAAATCGGTTGAGAAAGGGTGTTGTCTTGACAAATTTGGATCAGCCAACTAAGAAACAGGGGCAACAAGGAGATAAGATGTCAAAGGTGGACAAAACTGAGGTAAAATCAAAGAAAACTCTTATTTTTTATCTTTCTTTGATAGTGGGTGATATTTTGGTTCATAATTGTATGGTGGATAGTGAAGCTAGCAGTACAGTAATGTTCAAACAGATTGCAGACAAGCTTGGCCTTGTTTATGAGCCAAATACTAAAGAGGTATTGCAGTTGGATGGTTCACTAGCAAAGACAATAGGCATTATCAAAGATTTGAAATTGACATTACATGCTTGTCCTAACATTATTATTCGTCAAGATGTTGTAGTGGTGGACTTGCCTCCTTATTTCTCTATATTTTACATTTTGTATAGCTTTTCATGTTTTTCTCTAAGTGCCTTGTGCACATCTTTTTCGATTATGTGTTTCCCTTCCCTAAGTGCCTTGGGCACAGTGTTTATTTTGTTCTGATTGTCCTTATTGCTTCAAAGGAAGGTTCCAGTTTAGTGAAAAAGTGACTTGACTCCATGCCCAATGGATGGATTTGACGAGGCAACATGGTCTAAGTTCTCTTGCATTTACAGGTATGCAACACCTGTGAGCTGTCAAAGATGTTGGCCATTTTTGGCCCCCATATAAAGCTCTTGCATGGTTTGATGAAGCAGTGGATCAAAGGCTTAGAAATGGATCCAACATTTGCAAATAGAGAGGATCCAAGCAAGGTTTCCTAATGATCCAACAACAGTGTTCAAGGATAAGCTTGCAAGCTAGAAGCTAAGTGCAAAATCTTTGATTCAGCTCAGTCTTTACTTGTTCATTTTTTCGAACTTTGCGGGGACTAAGTGTTTCTTCTCTTTCGGGACCTTTTTTGGCTAAGTGTTGAATTCTTTCAGACAAGTTGTCTAAAACAAAGTTTTCGAAGGGATAATTCTTTTGGATATTTTATCCGAAGAAAAAGACAAGGACTAAATTCTTTCAGGGAAATTGTTCAACAATTTTCCCGAAGACCTATTTCTTTTGGGATAATTGTTTCAGACATTTTGTCTGAAACAAAAGGCCCAAAGGATTTTTCTCTCAAAAAATGTACCAAGTAAAAGTTTCGAAAGATATCTTTTTCATAGAGAAGTGCCGAAACAAAAATCTGAAGGGACTTTTCAAGTTTCTCGAAGGGTATGTTCCTTTCGAGAAGGTTCATTTTCAAAAAAAGGCAAAGGGTCCTTTCCCTTCGAAAAGGTACACTCACAAGATTTCCAAAGGGGCATCTTTTCAAATGCTAAAGGGCACTTTTCTTGGCAAAAAGGAGCACTTGCAAAGCCGATGGTTCATTTCAAATAACCAAAGGACATTTACAAAAGTTTCAATGGGTACTTTCCCTTTGGAAAGGGGCATTTTCGAAGTGGTTGAAAGATACTTTTTCTTAAGAAAGGGCACTTCTTCAAAGGACTTTTCAAAATCCGAAGGGTCATTCTCAAAAAGTCCAAAGTTTAATTCCTTCAGGAAAAAAGTCCACGAAAATTGTTCAAGCAAATTGCCCCAAGAAAAGGCTCGCAGGAAAGTGTCTGAAGGAAACATGATGTTCATGTCAGTGTCAAAGTTCAAGCTCATAAAATAGCCGTTGGGATTCAAATATCCCATGATAGGCCCGCAAACATCAAAATCTAAACCCCTGCAAGTAGTCATTTGGATTTGTATGGACTTACATCGACATAAATGGGTACAGGAAAACCAATGCCCTTAGATTGGTTTTCCATCTATAGGAAAGATCTGGTCTAGGTTTTAAAGCAGGAGTCGGTAGGTGCAATTAATGGAAAGGTCTTCATCTTTCAACATGGCCATTATCTCTGACAGATAGCCGCTCAACGTAGAAGCAACATGGCTCGGTCCAGATTCAAAGTTATGGGGATTTTGTCTTTATACGTGCAAGACAAGTGAAGGATAGCATGGGGATGAAAGTTGAAGATCAGGTGATTAGAAAAGGTAGCTTGAGCATTAAGGATGTTCTTGGAGAAGTTCTTGTCTTCTAGCATGTTTGCCAATCAACAAGGTAGCTCAAGGTTATTGGGAAAAAACAAAGTTTCTTTTGTACAAAACAGAACGGTGCCCTAATTGGTCAAAAGGATGGTGGAACATTCATTACAAGAAGGTAGCAACTTAGCTGTCATGTCTCAAACAAGCTCCCCTCTTCCTTTCTCTCTCCCCCTTTTCTCTCATCTCTTTCTACTATATATAGAGGCTTTGGAGTCTAAAAAAAGGATCCCTCGACTGGTGATAGAGTTACTCTGTCCAAATCGCCTTATAAACACTCTCTTGAAGCAATAAGATAAATTTTCTTAATTTTGGTTCGAATTCAAGTATACATTATTAGTGTTTAACTTGCAGATGTATGTCCCTTTTCATCATCTGTAGATTCTCTACATATCTTGCTTTAATTCTTTTGGTTCCTTGTAGGTTGTGTGAAGTGTTAGACATTGGTCCCTTTTTTGAAGTGTCACAAGTTTATAGTGTCTCATACAGACCTATTTCTTTCTATCGTTCAATTGTAGGGTTTCCCTTTGACCTCCACACAAAATACTCATGCTTGTGGCCTTGAGATAGGATCAGATTAGTCTGTGTCTTGGTTAAGTTCATTAGTAGTTAAGGTTTCCAGGTTGAAAGTGGAACATTTCATATTTTGGTGCATCACCATCCTTAGCTTAGATTTCCCTATCATGTTATCTTTCTCTTCTTTTTTCTTAATAAGTAGTAGATTTTTAGTGTGGGAAATGAGCTAAAGTGAAGCATCTGAGGAGCTAACCTCATTAAAAATCCTATAGGTTCAACTTCGTTACAGGATATCCATAGCCTGACGTTCCAATATTGTAGCTGGGAGTGAGAGAGCCTGAAAAACTCTCCCACAAGGGTGTAATTCTAGCCTACAAAAAGCCTAGAGGTTCAACTTCATTATAGGATACCCATAACCTGAGGTTGTTCCAATATTGTAGTTGGGAGTTAGAGAGCCTGAAAAACTCTTCTACAAGGGTGTAATTCTAGCCTACAATAGGTATCTAGCTTGGCCTATATATGGAGGTCACTAAACTAGAACTATATACGTCACATGAGTGACTCAACCCCTATCTAAATCTAACTATATGGATATGGGAGCTAAATTGGTTTGGTCACTAAACTAGAACTGAACTTAAATATATACGTTACATGATCAATAGAGATAGAGTAGAGCGGGTTCTCTCCTTCTCCCTCTCCCTCTCTATATAGATGGGATGGGATGGGATGGTATGGAGATGGGGAGTTGAGATTAGAAGAGATAGTTTTGTATTTTGCATCTCCGATATAGATAGAATTCAATGATATATATATCCGGGATTGAAGAATCTATATATGAGATTGACAAGATAGGGTGTTGGGGACACAACACTGATTGCCAAGGGTGATGAGGAGACTAGATTGCCCTATCCTTATCCTGACGATGGGGAGACAACATTGATGGGCAAGGGGGCCTCTATAGTTTTCCATAGATATATAGACAAGGGGTGGGCCCCTATCTCTCTCTCTCTCTCTCTCTCTCTCTCTATATATATATATATATATATATATATATATATATATATAGGGCCCAACCACATAAAGGGAAATGCCCCTACCTACCCCCTATATGGAATATCTGGGATCTATAGGGCTCTAGATGGATGGGCAAGGGGGATGGGCAAGGGAAGTCTCAACTCCCTATATATAGGCACCAAATGTGATTAGGAAACAATATTGCCCCTACCCTAGATAGATTCCCTTCCCCAGATAGATATATAGGCCTATCTCTATATGGTCCATAGGGGATAGGGAGATCTAATCTATATGGGGCATAGGGAGATCAAATCTTAGATATATATATATATATATAGGGGAGTGTGAGTGGTCCCTCTATATATATGGGTGTAACGATGCCCTATAGTTGGTTAGGCATTAGATAAGATTTGACTAGACTAAGTAAGGTCCTTTGGGAATTGGACTTTGAATAGGTCCTGGGAGAAGATAGTCGTAGGTCTTGATCCGGAGCCCTTAATCTAATCTAATCTAATCTAATCGAATAAGGCCCATTTTTCTCTATAGGGCCCCTTCAGAACCCCCATATTCTATATAGGATAGGGCAAATTCCATTTCTATATATAGGGTGAATGGGGCCCATATTTTTATATAGGGCACCATCCAACAAGTGGATATATATAGGCCGACGAGTAGGTCAGATCGATCGATGAGATAGAGATGTTAATGGATGATGGATGATCCCACCCCCCTCTATAGATATTCGTATTGTATACCGAAAGGGACTACCTAGAAGGTCTTACTTCTCCCTCTCTAAAGTAGAGTAGTGGAGATGAGCGGATGGATCTAGTGTGATCTACAGATAGAACTATAGGCCGTCGCATGGCCCATATATATATTCTATATAGATATATAGACCCGAGTGCTAACTGTCAACTCTATATTGTTATGCTAAGCTGCCCTATATACATATGGCCACCCTTGTCCTCTATGCCATACCCATCTAGTTAGATAGGGGTTGGCCCCCTATTATATGGTATGGTTGGTATGGCCCCTATCTCTACTCTATATGGCAGTCTAGTCGATAGTCTATATCATGTTTGTGCCCAACCTTGGTCCTTATCTATTTCTTTTTATATAGGGAGGGGCGAGCGGGGGGCCATCCCCTCTATAATCTATACTCTATAGATATGGGATATGGTATGGCCCGTTCCTTCCTTCCCCCATGCCCCCTTTATATATTGGATGAGGATATGGATATATGGCAGTGGTGAGATTGACCTATCTCTATTTGTATCTGTGTAACATGACTCACTAATCGAATCAAAACTATGGTATGGTTGGCAGATCAGATGGATCAATGAGTTGGTTAGATTGGTCCCCTCTATAGAGAGATTGACTCACCCTTATCCCTAGATATAGTTGGGGATGGGGCCCTATCCCAATCTATATATGGGGATGGGGCCCTATCTCTATCTACGATATTTCCACTCCCCTCCCCTATAGAAACTATTAGATGAGCCATATCTCCCCTATCTATATATCAGATTAGATGGTCTCTCCCCTCCCCCTCTAACTATAGAGAGAGTTGGCCCCCTCTATACATATATATGATTGGCACCCCTTTATAGATATGGTATGGCAAGAAAGATATATAGAGGGGCCCCATCCAGATCAGTGGTTGGCCTATCTATATAGCCCCTTCCAGATACTGGATAGTTCTAGGGGGCCTATAGAGAGTTGGCCTATAGATAGATGGCCCCCTCCCCTCTATAGATATGGCAAATATATTAGTGCCACCCTTTCTATATCTATTTATGGCACTGGCCTGGCCCTATCTAATATCTTGGCCTATCTCACTATGGCCCTAGGTTAGGTTAGATTGGTGTCTATCTAGTTGGCCTGGCCCCTCTAACTGACTAGTTGGTATGCCCCCCTTTTATAGATATGGATATGGCAATTGAATTGACATTGGGATGACTTATAGATTAGATATCTGGGTTGTGATGATTAAGGAACCAAGTCAGATATAGATAGGCCCGCTCTAACAAAGTGACTAAGAACCTGTCCTGTCATAGATATAGATAGGCCCGCTCTGACAAAGTGATCTGCATGGACTAAAGGAATAATCGAATCGACCCACCCTTGATAGGTAATATATATAGAGGCTTGCCAATGAAACTCAATATATATAGGGGGGTCAATATAGAGTTGCCCTCTATAACTATGTCTATGGGTCAAGCATGCTGAGGGATGGCTGAGGTCCCTATCTATATATATGGGTATGGTCGAGGAGGGATAGTCGCACATCTATTCAAGCGAGGGATGGTCTCGCTCTGTCTAATCAAACATCTAGTTGAGCTCTCTGAGGGAGGGTCGAGCATGTTGAGTGTGTGTGTGTGTATATATATATCTGGGCCCTATATATCTCTCCACTCCCCCCTCTAACTATATGGTATAGTTCCGTAGCCATATCCATAGAAATAGATAGGGGATAGGGGCCACAGTATATAGTTTCATTGGCACCCCATATAGACTATACTAATCAGGGAGCCCCCTACTAGAGACAGAGATAGAGATAGAGACAGGGCTTCAGTATAGATAGGGAGAGTAGAGAGAGGACATCAGATCACTCATATCATATATATAGATCTATCTATCTATCTATCTATTTTATCCCCTTCCCCTATCGTCCACACACCCTCTCCCCCCGCCTATCTATATATATGGGGGGCCTATATATCTATCTAGGTAGGGCACCGATGAATGATGCCCTATACTGATATGCCCACCCCTCTATATGTATGGGATATGGGGGCGATTCCACCCACCTCCCTTCTGTTCACATCTCAATAACTATATATGGCGACCTATATTCTCTATATTGATACAAGAGCGGAGCCCTAGTTCTAAAATATAGAATATATGCCCCCCCTCTATATATATTGAAATTGGGAGGAGTGAGCCGGCGGGCCTAACCAACTGCCAACTGCCCACTATATATAGATTAGATTAGATAGCCAGTGAGTGAGAGGGTAGGGCGAAGGGAAGGCATTGATTCGATATGTGGTGGGTCATTATATCTAGTCATGCCCCAGTCTCGTATAGATGAGATATTTATAGGGGACTGCCTCCCCTCACCCTCCCCCCTCCCCCCCTCCTATCTACTCTATATGGGAGATATCTATATATGGGGGGCCCTCACTAGATAGATAGATATAGAGATCTAGCTTCCCTCCACCTCTAGATAGTAGGAGTGATGCCATTTCCATCTATATATAGGGTGTCAGGTCTATACTATATGGCCTAGCTCATAATCTAAGATTATATGGGATGGCCATATATTGTATATTGCCCCCTCTATATATATTCTCTCTATCTTTGAAGGGAACTCTATCCGATCTCCCATCCACAAATAGATGAGAGACTGTGTACAAGTGTAGGTGGAGGTGGCCATATATACATAGATCTTATCTAATCTATCTAGAGTATAGGGGGGTTGGGACTGATCTCTCCTCTCCCCCTCTTTCTATATGAGTCAGCGCACACACCCTATAGAGATAGAGATGGGAGCATAAACAAACTCCTTAGAAAACTTCTCATCCCCTATCCTACCCTATAAATATGGTGAGCATATAGGAAGGACAAGAGGGTGATGGGTGATGATAAGAAGGGTTCCCCCTCTATATGGCATCTCTAGAATCAGTCATTGGGGTCAAATAGATATATTGGGGGATGCCATATCTATATATCATCGTCTCACCCTGCCGCCCCCACCCGATATATAGATATAGATATGGCTGGGTGGGTAGATATAGTCGGGCCTCCTTTCGCCAAATATCATTAGAAATCTATATAGAGGGGGGGGGGGGGGGCTCTTTTCCTCTAGATTATACCCATCTAACCTAGACTCTATATATCCAAAAGTAAATCACCCTCCAGAGTCGAGTGGTCTATCTGGATATACAGGGTTAGTCGGCTACTATTTCCATTTATAGGCCCCAGTTAACCCTAACTGTATCTAGGCTATCTATAGACAAGGGCAAGATTGAGGACCCCCTATCTATAGATAGCAAGAAAATTGATGACCCCTATCTATCTATCTAGGCAACCCTAACTAGATCTAGGGCATCCCCTATCTATTTATCTATGTGGGCAACCCTAACTCTATCTAGGGCATCCACCCATCTATAGATAGGCATGGATCCCCTCCCCGTATCGGTAGAGGCCCATAGATAGATTCTAGAATGGGGTAGGCATCCGTTCTAGCTATCGGTAAGCTGTGAATCTATAGATAGGGCCCGGGCTTCTCATCGGTGCATCTATATAAATAGGGGTCATGACCCATATATATGGAATCCTATCTATATATGGGGTGGGGCCCCTCGACCAGATAGATATATAGGGCCCTATATATCTATATGGCGAGTGCCCATATCTATAGATCTATGCACTCACTCGACTGGGTGGGGTTCTCTAATCCTATACTCTAGAATCCCATCCTAGTGCAACACTCGACGAAGAAGGGCATTCTGATGGGACACTCTACACTCGTCTATCTCCCATCTCCCATCTCAAAGATAGTCTATGTGAGGCTATCTATGGTGACTAAACCAACCTACTCTATGGGGTACTCAGACCCCTATATATCCATCCACTCCCCCTATCGAATTCTATTATTTGCCCCCTCTATATATATTACCACTCTATAGATGGAGTAGCGAACCCCCCTCTATATATAGGGATCTATGGGGTGGGGGGCACATTCTAGAGTGACTAACTATGTCTATGGGGCCACCCCCACCCCACCCCATATATAGATTAGATTAGATTAGATCTGTGGATCTATCTATATGGGAGGTATGTTGTACTGTATGGAGAGGACCACCCCGATAGTTAGTATGTTGAGTGTTAAACTAGTATGTTGTCTGTCCCTCTAGATATATATGGCCACCCCACCCCATTATATAGATGGAGATGGAGTAGCGACATATCTATATCTATTTATGTCTATATAGTTGGGAACTCTAACTATAACCAGCATCTATGAATAGATGGTACCATTGACGCCATCGTGGCATCAAGTCATATCACGTAGAGAATAGATGGTACCATTGATGCCATTGAACCATACATCTATTCCCTTATCTATGTGATACAACCACTGATCTCCCATCACATCAGGTTATGTATATAGATGGATTAGATGTATGTCTCCCATCATGTTAAGTAGATAGATGAGATGGCTTATATATCTATCTCGTGATGAGATTCATGTTACGTATATAGATGGATGAAATGTATGTCTCCCATCATGTACATCTCCCTTAGCTAGCTAGATAAATATAAGGCATCTCTACTCCATATAGACTAGATCCATTGGTGTGGGGATCGCAGGAGTAGGTTGGTTGCTATCTATATATTCAGCATCCATTGTGTGAACCCGTTGCCCAACTATCTAAAGGTCACTGGTCTAGTAAGCGAAAGGAGTAAGAGCTGCGCTACCACCCATCTCTATATGACACAACCTCTAGATCACCCTTCTATTCTACTAGGGGTTGTAACATTGCCCTATCTATAACCCCATCTATCAATACACTTCCCTATAGGCACCTGCTTCCCCCCCGCAGGTCTAGATAGGGGATGAGATGGAGGGGGTAGGGGTATGCAGATGGATATGGGAGCCCATATCCAGGAGAGGATTTCATGGGGGAGGAATCTTTACCCCTTGGGGGGATTGGGGAAGGGGGGGGGGGCATCTTTTTTTTTATGGGGGGAGAATTCTAATGATCAAATATCTACCCATCTGGCTCTACCATATTAGACATGATGGCTTGAATTCTATGATGGCTTGACTATATGGACCACCAACCAATCTCTATCCCCTAGCTATATATATAGATATCTATCTGGGGCTGTAGGGGATGCCCTATCTCTCTATCTATCTAACCCATCTGGCTCTACCGGATTGGACACACCCAGATAGATAGATAGGGCTGAAACCCCCTAGAGATTTATAGCCCCCAATATATAGATCCCATTTAATCAACTTCACTTTATAGGATTGCCAAAAAAAAGATAGACACTCTTGCCCCTCTATATAAACAGGGTTTGTTTGGCCTCCCCCCTTTATATAGATTGATTGATTAACTATATACAATTGGGGTTGCTGCACCTCCCCCGCTCTACCCCTTCCCACCCTCTATATAGATTGATTGATTAACTATATACAGTTGGGGGTGGCTTCCCTGTCTCCATCTCACCCACCTACCCCCTTCTATATAAACTAAACTAACTCTAATCTATACTGTGGGGGGCACCTAATTCTATTAAATGGGGTTTATAGTCTATCTAGAAATAAAATAGTTGAGTTGGTCATGTATAGATCATATAGAACTAAACTCTATAGAATAGTATCAATCTCCTCATGGCAACACACCTACACCCACACCCAATCGGCCTACACCTACACCCCATATAGATAGATAGGGCTGCCCCGACACCTACTGTTGTAGGCTGAAATTGCACCCTTATGGGAGAGTTTTTCAAGCTCTCACTCCTAGCTACAATATTGGAACAACCTTAGGCTGTGGGTATCCTATAGTGAAGTTGAACCTCTAGGATTTTTAATGAGGCTAGCTCCTCAGATGCTTCACTTCACCTTGTTTCCCACACTAAAATCTACTATTGAAAGATAACATGAAAGGGAAATCTAAGCTAAGGATGGTGATGCACCAAAATATGAAATGATCAACTTTCAGCCTGGAAACCTTAACAACTACTAATGAACCTAACCAAGACACAGACTAATATGCCCCTATCTCAAGGCCACAAGCATAAGTATTTTGTGTGGGGGTCGAAGGGAAACCCTGCAATTTGAAGGATAGAAAGAAATAGGTCTGTATAAGACACTATAAACTTGTGACACTTAAAAAAAAGGACCAATGTCTAACACTTCACACAACTTGCAAGGAACCAAAAGAATTAAAGCAAGATACATAGAGAATCTATAGATGATGAAAAGGGACATACATCTGCAAATTAAACTCCAATAATTATACTTGACTTCAAACAGAATCAAAAAATTCATCTCATTGCTTCAAGAGAGTGTTACAAGGCAATTTTGACAGAGTAACTCAATCACCAGTCGAAGGATTTCTTTTTAGGCTCAAAAGCCTGTATATAAAGTAGAAAGGGATGAGAGAAGAAGGGGCTTGCATGAGAAAATGGACAGAGGGGTCATAAATGGCTGCAACCACCACTATTGTCCTTGAGCTCCCTTTGCATTCAAAGCATGCAATTGCCTTGATCATGAGATGACCCACCTAAGATCACCGCAAACATCCTCGAGCCCTTCGTGCATTAAAGTCTCCCATTGTTTGTCAAGACAAGGTCTCCATACTTATGCATTTGGCAATGTCATGATCGAACTTGTTTTGGGCGGATGTCTGTCGAGGGTATTGCTCGGGATGCTCTTCATTGAATGCAGACATCAAACCTCACTTTAAAACTAGACCCAAGCTCATTATGGAGGGAAACCAATCCAAAATATTGGTTTTCCTAGATTATGGAGGTTAGGGACTTGGTTGAAAGCATGCTTTCACTTTTTCATTTAAGTCACCGACCCACTTTGTGGTAGTAGGTGTGAATATCCCACTTGTGCCTTCGAGGAGCTTTAATGATGGAGTCTGACCTTTATCTACATACTGATTCCACTTTTGATATTTTGAATGCCAATGACTACTTGCAGGCATTGAAGTTGACGTTTGTGGGCCTGTCATGGGATATTTGAACCCCAACGGCTATTCCTTCAAACTATTTGTTTTTGGCTATTGTCTTTGGCATTATTTCAGGCTCTTCTTCTCAGACTTTCTTCCTAAAAGAATTCCTTCGATATTTTGTTTCGGGCAATTCCTTTGGGCTGTTGTTCGGGCCCTTTTCCTGCAAGAGAAAGTCTCCGAGACTTTTGCTTGAGGTGCCTTTATGGTGGAGAGATCCTTCAGAAATTTGTTAAGTGCCCTTCGAAACTTTAAATTGCCCTTTTTTGAAGGGAAATAATCCTTCGGATTTTTGAAAATGGATCGTTGGAACTTTGAAAATGCCTTTGGCTTTTGAAAAGGTATCTTTTCCAAAGGGAAATGACCCTTCATTTTTTTTGTTTAGACCCTTTCGAAAGGACAATACCCTTCGGAAATTTGAAAGTGCCTTTTCAGAATTCTTGAAAAGCCTTTTCCCAAAGGGAAAGAACCCTTTGCTTTTGGAAAGACCATTTCCTCAGAATTTTTGATTTGGTACTTCCCTCCGAAGGAATTCCTTCAGCTTTTTTTGGGACAAAAGTTCTGAAAGAAATCTTCCTTTGGAAAAATTGTCTTAGATAATTTTCTCGAAGGAAATGTGTCCCTTAGAAAATTCTTTTGGCCTTTTGACTTTGGAAAAGTGCCCTTTGGAAGAATTGAAAATGCCCTTCGAAGTTTTTGTAGCGGACCATTTCCCTGAGAAAATCCCTTTGGAAAAATTGTCCTGGCCACTTCGCTTTGAAAAAGATATCTTTCAGAACTTTTGCTTGGTACACTTTCTAAGAGAAAAATCCTTCGGGCCTTTTGTTTCAGACAAAATGTCCGAAATAATTCTCCCTAAAAAATAGGTCTTCGGGAAAATTGTTGCAGAACAATTTCCCCGAAAGAATTCAGTCCTTGTCTTTTGCTTCGGACATTGTCTGAAAGAATTATTCTTTCGAAAATTTTGTCTCGGACAACTTTTTTGAAAGAATTCAACACTTAGCCAAAAAGGATCTCAAAAGAAAAGAAACACTTAGTCCCCGCAAAATCTGAAAGAATGAACAAGTAAAGACTTAGCTGAAAAGGGTCCCGAAAGAAAATAAACACTTGGTTTTTGGCTTGCAGGCTTATCTTTGAACACTACTTCTAGATCTTTAGGAAACCTTACTTGGATCCTCTCTATTTGCAAATGTTGGATCCATTTCTAAGCCTTTGATCCACTGCTTCATCAAACCATGCAAGAGCTTTATATGTGGGCCAAAAATGGCCAACACCTCCTATTCCCATATAGATAGATAGGGGCCCCTAGGTAGATAGATAATCTACCTGGTAGATAGAATAGATAGGGGTTGGTTTATCCACCCACCACATATATGGTTGGTCCACCCACCACATATACAATTGGTTGGTTAGTCCATTCCACTCTCCACAACTAGAACTGCCACCCCCACCCTAAGTCTCCTTTTATAGGCCATGACCATGACCATATATAGATCATGTTATGATGGGCCTAAACTTACGTGATACGAAATCGGATTCCCACTCACATCATTCAAAGAGCCCCCACACTCACTCTCTTGGAGGGCATACATGATATGATGACCGATTGCCATAGTGGCAGATAGGGAGACCGACCTATATGAGTGATTCCCACTCACACTTATCTGTTTGTGGGGAGAAAGAAATAACTCATACGTGATTGCGAGACCACTCACATCAAGAATCCACCATGACTAGGGTCCCCTATCTATATATATATGGTGATATGAGCACCCTATCTAGATATCAGTAAATGTCCACATCGAGATATATAGATATAGAGGCCCCGATTAACGAAGGGAATAGATGGATGGCCAAATAGATAGATAGGGTGCCACTCTTCCATATCCATAGATAAATGCCTAGTCCTCCCCTCCATCTAGATAGAGGGGGTCATCATCCATATCCATATCCATATCCATCTATTATATATGTGATATGATTTCACGAATAGATGATCTTGTCCCGCCTCCTCCCCACCCCATACCCTACTTTGACTAATTCCACTCCCACCCATCCCATCTCTTATATACCGAGAAGGGCACCTCTACTGATACGTGCACACCCTTATATATAGATATAGATATGGCTGATCCCCTTTCCCCTCACCCCCTCAAGATAGGGTTTTTTTGGCCTCCCTCCTTCCCCCTTCTCCCTCCCTCTATATTGATTGATTGATTATGTATGACATAAATTCCCCTATATCTATACTCTAGGGTGTGCCCTCGGCCCCCCTCAAGATAGGGTTTTTTTGGCCTCCCCCCTCTATATAGATAGATAGATTGATTGATTAATGATTGATATTGATATCTAGGGAGGGATGAGCGAGTGAGTACCCATATAGTTATAGGGCCCCCTATCCCATATCTATAGAGATAGACCATTGATCGAAGCCATTGATAGTGTCTCTTATTGTACTCTCACACCCGATATATATATCTAGCCTATATATCTATCTCCATTGATCTCTACTCTCACACCCTATATATGTGTGTGTGTGTGTGTGTGTGTGTGTGTAGACTGACTAATATGAATCTAGAGAGGTAGATCTAGTCTTTACTTCCCCATTTCTACTATGGAGTAGAGTAAGGCAAGGGAAGATCTAGATAGGGAGATCAATCATAGTCTATTTATCTGGTTGTTGGTATGTCAATATTCTATAGAGTAATCCGTCTAGGAGTAAGCCAGATAGGAGTAAGCCGTCTAGGACAAGCTCAATAGGAGTAGACTATTGAGAGCCCATATTATCTAGGACTACTTGTCTATCTCATATCAAGGTTGAGTGGGGGAAGGCTTTCGTCTGATTGCCATATAGACTAGACGAGGCCCACTTCAGAATAACCACCCAACCCCACCCATTAGAATAGATGTGGTATTGGTCATCATATATATATATATATATATATATATTGTGAGATGGCATCCTATCTATATATGTGGGTATTGGTCCATCTATTATATACGTGACCATATATCTCAATTAAGAATCTATAGTTAAGTTTTATATACAAGGCAAGGTGGTTGAGCGTAGCGAATAACCCTCTATCTCTATCTATCATAGTGAGTATAGACCGGGGGGTCTCTATTATATATGCCCTATCTATCCAATCCCCACCCCCTATCTAAATATATCTAATTTTTATCTAGGATTGAGTGGGGTTTGCCCTAGTGCCTATCTATCAAAATAGTTATATATATAGGGGGAGGGGGGCCCATATCTATATCGCGTTGGCACCAACCCTATCTATCCATATGGCTCGAGTGGGGTCAACAGATTGGGAGGCTTGACTGCACAGATGCACTTGCCCAATCCAACCCCAACCCTATCTATCCATATGGCTCAAGTAGGGTTTGCCCCAGATCCTTATTTATCAGATCAGTTATATATAGGGGGTGAGGGGGGGCATATCTATATCGGGTTTGGGGTTGGCTCGAAACCACTATATCCATATGGATCAAGTGGGGTTCACTGGTAGATATATATAGGGAGTGAGATCAACCCCCCCCGCCCCCCCATATAGATAAGAAACTGCCTATATATAGAGGCCTCCCCCTCTCTATATCTACTAGAATCTATCTAGAGAGGGGGTTGTTGACCCCTATCTATATGTATGGCTCTCTCGTGGGAGGACTCTAAAGAGTTGACCCCATATAGATGTCGAGGGAGACTCTCTATAGTCATAGTCGGCACCCCTATCTATATATGGGTGAGTTCTCTATATAAGATATATAGGGGTGGGGAGGCAATGGCCTACTCTAGATTATAGATTGAAGCTATATAGCTAGGGTTGGTCATTAACCTGCGCCCCTTTCGGTCGATCCTAGCCCTAGTAAGGCTCTAGACTGGGGAAGATAGTTGGCCCATCGCCATAGACATAGTTAGGGAGTTGGGAGTTCGTCTGTGGCCTTTAGATATATAAGGAGGGCCCCTCCCCTCTCTATATATGGGGAGTTTATTTGGCCCTATATAGATCTGTCATATATAGATTAGATAGGCTCCCCTCTCTATATATATGGGATAGATAGGGCTTGGGCCATCCATCTCTATTCATCAATTGATGACTTGATTGATATCACATCTATAATAGATGGATGATCTCTACCTCTCCCGCCCTGCTGGAAGGGACGTAGGCCAACCTCTCCCTCTCTAGAGTAGATGGGTGCAATAAAACTAATTACCTGGGTATAGAATACACTGAGGGCCCTATATAGATAAGCCGATCGATGACTGATGATGGATGAGACAATGAGTCACTTTCACCATCTCGTCGCTAGCCATTATATAAGATTAGATAAGATAAATATTTATAGGGAGGTGGGGGGAGGTGGGCGGGGAGGACAAGTCATCATTGATTCCCCCAAAGCAAAAATAGTAGTTGTCACTTCCACCACCCCGTCGTTGAGCCCTATTTATATAACTTGATCAATCGATTGTGATTCACTAGGGAAATCTCTATGGGTCAGCCATATCTATGGTACCCCCTAGATATAGATATGGCACAAGCCATATCATATCAATTTATAGGAAATCAATTTTGAGGTCGCTCTCTAGAAAAAAAAATTGATGGATATAAGATATATAGGCCTTTTCCACCCATGTGGCTATGAAAATGTGAGTCTCGTTGATTCCCCCAAAGCTAAAAATAGATGGGTCACCCCTATCTATCAGAGCATTGCGTATATATGGGGAAAGAAAATGATCAATGGATTGTAGGCCATTGGGAGAGCCATTTCTCTATAATAATTTTATCCACCCACTCGTAGCCATAGTATAGTCATTTTTATGCCATTCATCATTGGATATGGCGATATGGCAATATGGAGTGGCCTCGAATGACAATTAATTGACTATAGATATCTGGAGGTTCTCCTCGGGTGGACGAATGAATGTTCTTATCTTACCACAGATCGGTAGCTGCACCCCCTCACCTCGTCAACTACCATTGATTAGATAAGGGTTGTCCTGAGTTTCATTCACTCGAGAGTTTATATATATAGGGGGGTCACCACCTATATATATATATATATATATGGTGAATTTGCTCTAGCAATCCTTGTATAAATTGGAAAGTAGTTTGTTTTGTTCCTCCTATTATGACCAACTAGACGAAAGTTTCTATTCGTTGGTTGAGGCCCCCCAATATAGAGTTTTTTTGGCAATTGGTTGGTTGTTCCTCCAAGCATCAAATCAATGGGCCCTATATATCTATATGGAGAATCACTCAAAGTTAACCCAGCGATAACTAACCGTTTGCACATATCCATTTGATAGAGACCCTCAAAACAAGAATAACGAACATATAGATCTATGCCACCACCCTCCCCCCTCTCCCTCCCGCGCCCCCTCTCTCTCTTTATATTGATAGATAGAACCCCAATATATAGAGTTTTTTTGGCCCTCTCTATATATAGGAAACTAACTCAAATTTATATGCATACTGGCCCCTCCCCCGCCACCTCTGCACCTGCCCCCACCTCCTCTATATAGATAAATAGATTGATTGATTAACTCTATCTTTGGCCTCCCCCTTCCCCCTCCCTATAGATCTGATCTGATCTTATCTTGAGCATAGTCACCCCCCTCTCTATATAGGGTCTATCAAGATTATTTGGGGCAACCCCCATTCTATCCATATGGCTTGAACTCAACATATATAGATAGGGTGACCGACACATCAACCTATAAATAGGCTCATCAGGGATGATGCCCTATTTATAGATAGATGATGGGTGATCTTCGTTATATATGTGATACAACCATTCACTCTATGCCCACTCACTGTATATCGTAGTCTATCTTATCTCACCACTCTATCTCTATCGGAGAGAGTATCTCTAAGATAGGGATAGATATGGCTATCGTGAGACGGTGTCACGACCTCTCTTCCCGCACTATGGACTAGTACTCATATTTTAAGTGGATTTGGACCTCATTTAGTCTGAATAAGTTGATTATCAAGATAACTTTTGTGTTGATTTCAAAGGTCTATCAGGTAGATCGATGGGAAATCGTGAAAGCAAGGTACGATTTAATTAAAGTTATTTCCTTTCGTAGAAATGTAAATATGCAACGTTGTCATGATTTACAATTGTGAATAGAGAAAATTTAATGAGGTGAATGGATTAATATTGGAAATCGTCAAAAGTTATTTTTTTTCTAAAAAAGATCTTTTTTTAAATTAAAAATAATATTAATAAGTAAAGAAAAGCATTACAAGAAGAACGGGGGGCAAAAACCCCCAGAAGAAAGCAGTAAAAATTGAAAAACTAGGCACATGCCCAACTAGACAATATTATGAACCTCCCTATCAGCGTCCAGAATTCTTTCCAAATCAGAACGCAACGTCGAGGAGAGAGACCCCTAATCCTCAATGTTTCCACCATCCAAATGGTCTGATGCCCATTTAGCCAAAAAATCCGCTGCCCTGTTCCATTCACGTGGAATGTGAGCAAAAGTAACGCTATCCATAAGTGAGCAAATCTGCAAAATCTGTTGCACAATCAGAGATAGTTGCCAATTGACGTCCACCACTTTCCTCTTAATGAGCAGGGTAATCAAGACTTGAGAGTCTGATTCGCAGATAATTCTATGCCAACCTAACGCCTGGGCCTTCTCAAAGGCATAAAGAATGGCCTGGCCTTCCATCATGTTAATGGTTTGCAGCCCCTCAAGAACTGCAAAAAGAAAAATCACCGTACCTTCAGAATTCCTTCCTATCCCTCCAGTACCTACGGGTCCCAGATTACCTCTGGAGGAACCATTCGTATTGATTTTGAGAATCCCACTAGGGGGCGTTGCCACTGACCAGTCCTGAGAATCTACTCCTTGACCTGCTTGCTCCTCCTGACACATGCTGACTTACCAGTTAACTGCTGGAATCCAAGTTGCGCCACCACCTGAGCATCATGTTTGGTCAAAGGAAGGCAGATCGCACTCTTTGC
This sequence comes from Torreya grandis, assembly GCA_037957365.1. NCBI lineage: Eukaryota > Viridiplantae > Streptophyta > Pinopsida > Cupressales > Taxaceae > Torreya > Torreya grandis. The sequence goes on along the minus strand of JARHVA010001140.1, from coordinate 1,733,771 downwards.
TTGGACGGTTTCTTGGATCATCCCCACCACTTTTTGCCATACTCGCTGCACCATGACCCTCACCCCCCGAAAAATTTGCCTATTTCTCTCAAGCCAGATCTGCCAGAACAGAAAAATAGGGCCGCCCAGCCATATGTCTTGTAGGAAGGGCATTCTTGAGGGGGGTTTTCCCATTCCATTCCAGAAATCGACCACAGATTGAGCATGAAAACATGGGCACTGCCAAACATCCCACCAATAATGCCAGAGTTGCAAGGCAAAGGGGCATTGCAAAAAAAGGTGTGTTGAATCCTCCTCAGCCACTCCGACACATAACACATACTGAAGGGCCTTGGAAACCTCTCTTCCGGAGATTGTCCCAGGTCAAGCCCTTGTTCCAAGCTAGCATCCAAGCAAAACAGTTGCATTTAGGCCATGTGAATTTATTCCAGACCTGTCTCCACCAATGCACTTCCCCCTACCCAATCTCTGAAGAAGTAAAGCCTAATATCCAGATGAAACAGTGTAAGCTCCCTTGGGATTGGGACCAAGCTAGTTCATCCTCCTCCTGAAGAGGACTACAGTGACGCCTGGAAAGGATGCTCAACAGCTCCTCATTCTCTTCCTGCGTCCCATTAACAGGCCAAGTTTCGGGAGCTTTCCAGCGAGCTACCTCCACCTGTCCTTGTGTAATGTAAACTTTGAAGTCACTCACCTGAGACCAGCGAGCATCAAAAAATCTCTGACAAAGGTTCAACAAATTTGGAAACTGAGAAATGATGCGAGGATAACCATCCCAAGAGTCAGACCAAAAGAGAGCCTTGGATCCCTGTTTACAAATTCAGAATAAGCCGTCCTTGATGAGAGCAGCCCCTTTTTTGAGAGTACCCCATATTGTCGAACCTTTCCCAATAAGCAAATAGCGAGGAATGTCCCTTTGAATGGTTCCGGAGTAGTACTTCTGTGAGAGAATTCTGGCCCAAGCTTTGTCTTCTTCGGTGCACCATCGCCAATAAAGTTTGGCCACCAAAGCAATACCATTTAAGTCCATCTGCCTCAGACCGAGCCCGCCATATTGTTTGGGGCTGCAGACAATCTCCCATCTAATAAGGCTCCATTTAGTGGAGTTCAGACTACCAACCCATAAGAATTGTCTGGTGACCGAATCAAACTCCTTAACGATTCCCATCGGGGCAACCTGGAGCCTACACCTGTAAATAGGTAAAGCCTGCACCACAAATTGGATAAGTTGGACCCGGCCCGCAAAGGATAACCACCTGTGCGTCCAATGATTCACCTTCACTCAAAATTTCTCCAAAATAGTCTGTCAAGATTCTTTGGATGTACGGCCAATCGAGATAGGGATACCCAAGTAAATAAAGGGGGGAGTCCCAATCTGAAAATGCAGAGTCCTCGCTATCCGTTGCTGAATAGGGCTCTGGAGTATTGAAGAAAAAGATGGACGACTTATCTTCATTGACCTTTTGTCTCTGAGGCCATTAGATAAACATCTAACACCCTGCGTAAATTAGCAGCTTCAGTCATTGTGGCCATGCACATAAGGGCAATGTCATCAGCAAATTGCAGGTGTGATTGCGTCAGCAATTCCCCTCCTCATCGCCATCCTTGGATATGTCCTTCCTCTCTGTTCTTGCTGGTCAACCTCTCCAAACCTTTAGCAAGGAGAATAAAAAGGTACGGAGACAAAGGATCACCTTGTCACAGCGCTCTTGTAGCACCAAAAAGCTCCGTGTGTTCTCCATTGATAAGCACTGAGAAGGAAGCCGAGAAAATGCAGCTCATGACCCATTGAGTCCATTCGTCCGCAAAGCCAAAAGCACTAAGAACCTTCCGTAGGAATGACCATCTGACCCTATCAAAGGCTTTGGCCATGTCCAATTTAATGAACATCACCTTATCTTTTAAGCTGGCCATGGAGTGAATGGACTCAACAGCAATAACAATACTGTCCAGGATTTGCCTGCCTTCCACAAAATCACTCTACTCTTTTGAGATCACAGCACTCAACCCTCTTTTTAACCTATCTGCAATGATTTTAGATATGATTTTGTAAACAACATTGCAAAGGGATATAGGGCGGAATTGACTTAGCCTATCAGCACCTTCGCATTTGGGTATGAGAGCAAGATAGGTCGCATTTGTAGCCTTAAGCATTTGCTTATTGCTTTGAGATTCTTGGACAACAGCTAAAAGGTCAAGTTTGATGATATCCCAAAATTCTTGGTAGAATTCAGTTGGGAAGCCGTCAGGTCCAACCGCTTTCCCTTTTTTTATCTGAACAATGATTTCCTCAAGCTCCACAAGTGTGATTGGTTTCATTAAATGTTCATTCATTTCACGCGTCACCAACAACGGAACGCAGAAGAGACCCTGAGCTTCTTCTGGTGATTCCCCATTAGCATCTTCTCTGAAGAGAGTAGAGAAGTACTGCACTACCTCCTCTGAAATTGCCAGAAAGGAGTTAAGCTGCTCACCTATTTCATTGACCAGGGCCGAAATAGAATTGCCATGTCTTCTGGCTTTGGATGAATTGAAGAAAAAAGATGTATTTCTGTCCTCCTCTTGGAGCCATTCGACCCGAGCTTTTTGCTTCCAAATTTTTTTTTCGTAGCTCGCATTCCTCCAGGCCTTTCACAGCGTGTGTTTCTTCTTGCAATAAGTCTTCAATCAATCCTTCCTTTATTATTCTCGTGATACCATCAAGCTTGGTTTGTGCAGCAGCTTTAGCATGGAAAATGTTCCTAAAACTTTGGTGATTCCACTGCTTGAGCTTGTACTTCTCATATTGCAGTGTTTTGACAAATATGTACATCGTCGTACCATGGGCAGGCCTACCCCAACGCCACCAATTGGCAACACACTCATGTAGAGATTGATCCCGCAGCCACATGAGTTGAAATCTGAAGGAAAGAGAGCATGGGTGATACTGTGAGACACTATTAAGTTTGATGGGCCAATGGTTCGATCCTCTCCAGTCCAAAATTTCAGACCTCGTAGACCACATACCTCCAACCCAAAAAGCTAAGACCAGAAAACGATCAAGTCTCTTAGCTATGCAATGTTTCCCACTCCTATGGTTGTTCCAAGTAAACTGTCCATTATTGGGCCTGACGTCAACTAAATTCAAAATTTCAATGTAGTTGCGCATTAGCAAAGCAGATGGGTCCAGCCTTGACGTGCCACCACTCTTTTCAGTCAAATCAAGAATAGCATTAAAATCACCTGCCATAATCCAAGGGTGGAAGGGGGCTAGGCTACAAACAAAACTTATGTGGCCCCATAAGGAGTTTTTACCCCGCCAATCATTGGGAGCATAGATATTGGAGAAGAGAATGACTTCCCCCGTCTCAAAGCTAGAAGCAATCATAGTCATGGAGTACTTAGAAGTCAGCCAACCTATGAGGCCAATCTTTCGTGGGTTTCACAGACAAGCTAGTCCTCCTGAGAATTCGGTAGCGCCAATGCATTGACATTCTCCTTGCCACCACAACTTGGGTGCTAGTCTGGACATGTCTTCAACTGAAAGCTTAGTCTCATGCAAGAAAAAGACATCCGGCCTATGACTTTTAATCAGGTTGTGAACATCATTTTGTCTGGAGCTGTTGTTCAAACCCCTTACATTCCAAGATATTGTAATCATTTCAGAGGGTTCAAAAAGTGTGCATCTAGAGTCTTTACTGACTCCGACTCCACCAAAGTCTCAGAGCCTTTACTGACCCCGACTCCACCAAAGTCTCTCCCATTAGCTTGATCTTTTCCATGTCCTTTTTTCTGCCAGGCTTGCCAGATTTCTCTCCCCCTCCTTTCTTAAGGTCTTTTTGCAGAAGTCCGAGATGAGGAGAAGATTTACTGCTTCTTGCTGCCCTTGAGTCCCCAATGTTCTCGGTAAGGGGCATATTTCTGTCTTCTTTAAGGGGAGCAACTGAGGAAGTCATTCCTTCCGAAATTATCAGCTGCTGGTCCATATCCATATGACAATCTCCAGCATCCTGTGTTTCAATTAAAGCCCTTGAAGCATTGGTCCCCTGAGCTGGTCCTTCAATCCCCTGGTCCAAAATCATCAACCCGAGATTCACCTCCTGCTGATTAAGGTCGTCCAATATTTCAAATCTATTGAGCGAGTCATCTAATTATCTTTCCTTCAAGGACCGTTTTTGGCCTCTATTTTTATATCGGTCTTTAACCGGCATAAAACCATTAGTTTCAGGGACCTCACTTGGAATCGGATCCCTGTCCTTGTCAGTACCAGGAGTGCGAGTAGATTGAGTTGGCTGAGGTGCAGTGGATTTCGAGGTGGGACACCATCACTGCAAATGCCTATAAGCATGACATAGATGACAGCGAAAATGGAGGGTTTCATAGTCTAGCTGTTGTACCCATGAAAAAGGGCCCGCACTCATTTCAACAGCATCTGGTAATGGCTTCCTAAGATCAATTTCAACACAAATGTGGGCATAAGTCATTACCTTTTTCCCCAGGAGTGACATTGAGGAACCGACTGGCCTTCCCAGCAAGGATGCAAGTAATTGGAGAGTGTCTTCTCGGCAGCATTCCACTGGAAAGCGGGGTAGACGCACCCACACCGAGACACGGTTTGGTAGTTCCTCTGAAGGTATGAAACCGGCATGTCAGGGCTTGATAAACAGTCCCACTTGATTATGGAAGTAAGGACCTCCAGCAAAAACTCTTTGACAATCTGTTATACAGGGAAAAGTGACCATGAAATAGCTATTGGCCAGCAATGTAATATCTATTTCTCCTTTTGGTGCCCACGTCCTCTGAGCCCATGCTTCTAGGAATAACAGTGACGTCCTAAGCCCCAAAAACTTGAAGTACAGGGAGTGATTGGAATAGTATTCAATGTCTTCAGCAATCATTTCCATTGTTATAACCAGCTTGGGCCTCTCCTTGCATCTTTCCAGACAGCCGTTGACTTTGGGGATGCACATACTTGGTTGCTCAAGAGCAGCAAAAGAACCTAAACCTTGCAAAAGTGGAGCCTTCTCACTGCTGCGCGCTCCCTGGGATGCCTGCTGCAGTCCAAGCGCTTCCCTGTAGCTGCGCCCTGCTTTCTACACAGTCGCGCCCTCTTGCTCACCTTCATCCATCGCGCCTACATAGTTGTCGTCTAAAAAGGAACCTTTATTTTATTTTATTATTTTAATTTTTAGAACTTTCAAAATAAACTATATTTCTTAAATAATTTAAGAGTTCAGTTATTTTTAATTAATTATATTTTCGTAAATAAATTTTTTAAGGATTATTAATTAATTATAAATTATAAATAATTTTAGGTTATTAATTAATTACATTTTAAGACTAATCTAACTTAACGTAATATAGAGAGAACAATAATAAACTTCAATTTCAAACTAAAATCACTCTACCTCTAAAATCATCGCCACTTTAAACTCATGACACTTATAAAGGATCTGCCACATCACGGCCACATAAGTGATAGTCAATAAACAGTTGAGTCAAGTTAAAAGCCAATCAAAAAGAGAGAATGACGCTTGGAGAACTACCACATAAAGAAATAGTCAAAAACCATAATTAAAGGGTGAAAACAAATAAGCGCACCATGAGGTACCCGTGTGAAAGAAATAATTTGCATGAAGAAAAGATATAAATAAAGATCATCGCTCCACCTCCGTAAGTCTACGCCCACTTTAACACATGCAAAGAAAAAAGGGACTGCCACATAAGAGTTAGTTGTAGCCAATCACCAATCAAAAGGAGGAGAAGAATTTTTTTGTGAAGAGCAGTTATAAATAGAGGAAGGAAAACGTAGAAGAGGAAGAAAGGAATGCATAAGTTGTTGCCATATGAAGTTTTGTTCCGTTCTCTTCTTTAACTCAGCGAAGATCAACACCGCCACCATTTTCACAGTTGTTTCAATTCAAGCGGATCCACATTCCATTTCTATCAAGGATTTCAATGGCATAAAATAAATGTTTTAGTTTATTTAAAATTGTAAGGTAAAAATTTTGTTTTATTTAAATTGTAAAATAAATATTTTATTTTATTTAAATTGGAAATAAATAATTTATTTTATTTAAATGGTAAGATATATATTATTTTATTTAAATTGTAAAACAAATAATATATTTTATTTAAATCGAAAGGTAAATAATTTGTATTATTTAAATTGTAAGATGAATATAATATTCTATTTAAATTGTAAGGAAAATATAATGTAATTATTTTTAGAAGACAAAAATAGAATGAGTTTAGTATTACTAGAAACAAAATGATATCGTCGCTTGTTGTTAGGGAAAATAAATGATTTTTATAGCAAACAATAATGTAATAAGTAATCAGATATTCAAGAGACATATAACATATAACATTAACATGATCTCTATACTCGATTCGGTGAAAAAAAAGTAGAATATAGCATTAAATAAATGAGTTTTGTTTTCTATATACTTAGTTATAAATTTATGAAATACATTTGATTTAGTTTGTAAAGTTATATGCGTAAACCTAGATTGTGAGAATATTGATTTAAATACATGAAATTACCATAAAGTAATCTAAGTTATCATAAAACAATATTCTAAGCGGACCGTTACTTTGATTGTTGTTGAACTTTGATGATGAATTTGATTATCATTAAGATTAGTATGAAAATAAATATCCTTCATTCTAGGGTTGAACCCTCAAATTTCAAAACCCTCATTTCAAACGTATAAATGATTTATTTAAATTCAAGTTCAATAAACTCTTTGTGTATAAGTTATTATTTTTATAAAAGTTTACTTAAATAGACTAAAGATATAATTGTCTAGAATAAACATGGTTGAAAATCGACATGATGATTAAACTATGAGATTATGTTTCTACTTTCCTACTAAAGAATTTGCTTTTGAAATAAAATGCATTAATTTATTTCAAGTATTCTTTACCTTTCAAATCTCAAACTTAGATCAAGAATTTAAGGTTAAACAAAACTACGCAGCGTTCGGTATTAAGCAGTGCCTCTGGCTCACGTTTACGGGTAATGCCGTCGCGCTTGAGCTACTGCATTCATAGCCTAACACAGCTACAACAACGACGTCTGGGCATCGTTCCTATAAATCGTCGGGGAGAAATAAGGACCATGTCATGTCATTAAGACCAAGGGGTGGGATAATCCCTCTTGGTCAACAATACTAATTAAGATAAGAAAATAACTTCGACTAATTTAGACGATTATGACTAGTGAATTTATGAAATAAAATGAAAAAAAAAAATTTCTTACTCAAAACTTGATACCACCAAAAAAGAGCAATGAAAACTAGAATTAAGATTGTTAAACCAAGTACTATCAAGAAACTACCAACCATATGGCTTTCATATAAAAAAAAATTGGCAACAACAATTGTACGGATTAGGTTGTCTAAAGCAAGGATCAAAAACATTGTTGATGTAAATAAAAAGTAGAAAGGAGAGATGTAGCTTGCAAATGTTTATTTTTATTTCTTGTTAAGATTTAAGGTTAGTTTAGTTAAACAAATATTTAGTTACTTTAACTGATACTTTTTGCTCCCATTTGGGTAGCAATCACAGAGGAACTATCTGGAGATTTGTGTCGTAAAAAGCGCTGCATACCCAAATTTACAGTTCACATGCAACTTAGAATAGAAAATAAAACTACATGCATACTACACCTTGATCTTGTTCGGAAGCACGTATGTAGATAGTCTGGGAAGCGAATGATGCTTCCAGTATGCAGTTGAATAAAATGGGGTTTGGGGTTGTGCTCTAAACAAGATTAAAGTTAGATGAAAAAGCAAGACCATTATAATAAGACCCTAGTTTAGATAAACAAAGCAAAGATAAGAAGGATTCTCTAATATACTTAGAATGATCCTTATTAGATCATCGTAGTTTCTGAGGCTTTTAGGTCAAATTTTGAGACATAATACAACTTTTTGTTATATGTTTTATACATGCTACTGTCACGACGACTCGGTGATTATCTAGTAAAGATGAGCGGTGAACAGTGAGCGACTCACGATCCGGTTGATCTCGATGAGTCAAGTCTCTGGCTAGAGCATAACCTACTCATGTGCAAATGCTTAACCTGTATAGTTATATGCTTGCCCATTTGACAAAGGATATTAGATGCCTAACCCGTATGGTTAAATGCTTGCCTATTTGGCAAATGATATTAGATGCCTAACCCATATGGTTAGATGCTTGCTTGATTGGCAGAGGATATCCAATAGAATAAAGTACACTCGAGTTATATTCACAGACAAACTTTAATTAACAAAAAAAAAAAATCTATGTTTTATGATAGAAATTGTGGTCTCTATAGATGGCCCTATCTATTTGACAAGTTGCGAGATGGTCCTATCTATCTATCTGGGACTCCCTAGTCTTGGTCTGGTCGTGAGATGGTCCTATCTATCTATCTATCCATATATTATATATGTGACCATATATATCTATCCAATCCCCACCCACTTAAATTAAGGGTGCATTGGTTGAGCCTTCTATTCTATCATATTCGATTGTTTGGAATAAATAATAAATAATAATTAAATAACTTAACTTCTACATGATACATCTCGTATCACACAGATAATGGAAGTGTACCGATAGGTTGAGGTGTGAGCGTAGTGAACAATTCTATACCATACGTAGGGGACCACTCTCTCTATACCTCCCTTATATTATAGTTACTTGACTGACCGTAAGGGAGATACCTGATTGGGCCTAGGATTGATCGATTGGGCCTATCGATTGATTGATTGGGAATTACATTAGTTTAGGTTTGTTCCCCGCTTCTATGGGTGCACAAGTGTGGTAATGGGTGAAGCTAATGCTATTGCTATTGCTAATAGAGTCTGAGCTAATGCTAGTACTCGTGCATCTATATGGGATATGGCGAGATAATGGTAGTACCTATAGATTGGCTGGCCCCCTATCTAATCCAAATCTATATATTAATATGGGCATAGTTCAAATATGGGGCTCTCTATATAGTTTTTTTTTGGGCAGCCCATGTATCTATATATAGGACCTCCAACCTAGCTCATGTATCTATTTATAGGCCCCCCAACCCAGTGATATATAGTTTTTTTGGCCAACCCAGATCTAGCAGAGGAACCCAATAGTTATATATATAGAGGGCGGATCGAATTAGAATATTAGGATAGAAACCCCTATATATAGATCCAATCCCCACAGTCTATTATAGAGTGAGTCTATATTTAGTTTATATAGGGGGTGCCCCTCCACCCCTGATAAGTAGATAGGCTATATGGGGATAAATCCCTATCTATCCAACCAAATACTCGACCTTTGTGCCATCACTGCTTCTGTCTGCTTGATCGATGAATAGCTCAATGCTCTTCTCCTTATCTATAGATGGGCCAACCAACAGCTCTCTAATCTAACCAATGCCATATATCTCTATAGGCTTGGCGCTTCTCTCTAATCTAACCAGCGAAGCGGATCTTAACTATGTCTATCACCACCACCCATCTCAGGAAGATACAGAATTGGTGGGCCCCCCCAAATATATGGGCCCATCTCGAGTTGGGTCCCCATCTATATAGAGTGGTACAAACATCTTACCCACATTGGTTAGAAGACCATATATCCCACCACTATATAGGTAGGCAACCTTATATATTTGTATGGGGTCATCTCCCCCACATTGGTTACTGCTCTCTTTAGTCAAGCATCTCTCCCGCATTGGTTACTCCTCTCAGTTAATTACCCGCATTACTCCATATAGATAGAGCCAAAAAAACTCTATATTTTTGAGCATCTCACCCGCATTGGTTAGTCCCATACATATAGAATAGAGGGGGGGCACCCCAGATAGATATATAGGCTGGAGACTTTCCCCCCTATATATAGAGTCTAGGCCCGATGACTATTAATCTATGGGTCGACTGGACTATCTTATCTATAGTCAGTCCACCCTCAATTGTAGTGATGATATGGCCCCCTATCTAATATGATCTGGTCGGGTGCCAGTTCTATCTAGAGTTTAGTCATTCCCCCAATCCCCTCCATCTTTATGAGGTGGACAGCCCGACCCTATATATTTATCTTTGTTCTCGGAGATCTATAGGGGGTAGGTGTTCTATCATTGAGAGTTTGTATGTCCAAAGTAGAGGATAGATATATAGGGATTCAATACGAGTATTAATAGATGGGGTGGGGATTGGATAGATAGGGCATATAAAATTTTTATATAGCCTATCTATCTATCTATCTGGGGGGCTCGCACCCACTATATAAACTGAATATAGACTCTCTATAATAGACTATAGGGGATCAAGTGCCTAGTCTAAGGCTTTCCTTGTTTGTATGAAGGTGCCTAGCCATATATAGATAGGAGGGGATAATCTAAATGGGTGGGAATTGGATCTATATACAGGGGGATTGGGTACCTAGCCTATTTATCTATCTAGATGGGGCCTCTATATAGGGTCGAGCATAGTGGGATCCAATGCCTGGTCTATCTATCTATATGGGGCCAGTTCTCTATATAGGTTGCCTAGCCTATCTATCTATATGGGGGCTCGTAATCCCATATAACCTATCTATCTATCTGGGGGGGGGCCACCCCTATATAAAGTGAATATAGACTCACTCTATAATAGACTGTGGGGATCTATGTACAAGGGGTTCAGTCGTTAGTGTGAAGCTTTTAATATACATGGGTGCCAATTAACCATTATACCATGGATCTATATATAGGGAGTGCCTAGTCATTTTGAGGAGTGCCCCTATCTATATATGGGGCCCATATGTAAGAGTGTGTTTTCCAAGAGCAAAGTGTGAGAAGCTATATAACTGAGTCTGAGGATCAACCATTCCCACAAATAACTCGCATGCACAGAAGATGGCTTAACTAAAGATGGCTTAACACTCTAATGTACACTGAATTTGGAGTGAATTCAACTCGCATGCCTAGACTGACAGGGGATTAGTTGAGAGTGAGGGCACACTTAAAACATTATTGAATGTTCCACCATTCACTTCAACAGACCCTCTCCCGAGAACCTTTTTAGAAGTGTTGTCACACAGTTGTATAGAGGACATGTCACATGGTTTCAAGGAACTAAACTCACTCTGTGAAGAGGCCATGTGACGTGAAGCACCAGAGTCTGACCCATGTAGGAGGAGTTGGAGGTACAACTGCAACTAAGGCTTTGTCCTTATGTTTCCCCTTGTTATTCTCTTTTGCCTTTTCTTTGCCAGAGTTGTTTGCCTTGGTAGATTCATGGGTTGATGAAGAAGGTTTGATATAATCTGGAACACTTATGTTGTTCTGAATAAGAAGGCTAAGGTGGTCAATTTGTTTCTTCAAACATTTACTCTCATCATGCTTACCTGAGCAATGCCCAGATTTGATCCAATCTTTCTTGGGCTTATGACATATAGGGCTAATCTAGATAGAGATAGGTTGGCATATATATATATATAAAGGCCATTTTCCTCATCTATGTATATAGTTATTCGGACTGCCCTCCCTTTCCCCTAGATAGATATGCCATATTGGTAAGATCTATATTTGTGATTCCCTATCAATCCCCTATAGATTCGATGGGGGTTGGGTCACCCATATCTCTATATAGACCATCTCGTGGCCCATATCTATATATAGGCACACAAATGCATGTATCCATCTAGATCTAGAGAAGACGCCCTGTAGATAGATAGCGTGATGGGTCATTGATCGCAAAAGATTTGTAGTTGTACTCAAGTCAAGTCATAAGAGGTCGATGACCTCTGTTGGCTAGATTTTATGTACAACTTAAAACCTAGGCAGTCATGAGATAAATATCCTTCATTTAACGGTGAACTTCTCGTATAAGATGTTTATCTATTGAGGTTGTGGATCTTAATAACTAATTTTTGGAGTTTTACTTTAATTGCCTCAGCTCATGAACCATAGCTGGGTAATTTGGCAGCAAGTAAGCAACTATGTTTGTTGAATATTGGAGAAGAGGGGAATATATAGTAGTAACAAAAGGGGGAAAATGTGTTTAACAATAAATACATTTCAAAGTTTACTGCATCCACACAATCATAAATAAACAAGAAAATCACACTTTCAGCAAGAAAGAGAAGGAATAAATTCTACCTCAGATCCAAAATAACACAAAGTTCATCTTGAGATCTTAATAGAATGTTCAACAAAATTTCGTAGACACAAAGTTCGCCAGAAATATACTTCCCTTCATTCAATCCAAACTGGTTCACAAATCACATCCAAGATTTTCAACACAAAGTTTGAAATCTTAAAAATGCACAAGTTACAATAGCTTTTTGCCAAAATGTTCTGACGTTTAGCCTGTAGGCTTCTTCCTATATTTGTAGTGTCTAGAAGACAAATATAAATAAGAAACATCTATGTGCAAGCTATAAAACTGGAGATAGTTGAGAGTCTTTCTCCACAATTCCCTCATTGTATGGCATGGATGATTTTCAACTTAAAATAGAATCTTCCATTTTGCATGTTTGCCACCTATTTCCAAGTAATTGACTTTTTCAAACAACTTGAAGTAATGGATTTTAAACCAATTATCGGAGAGAAGAAGGAAAGAAAAATAGGAAGAAGAAAGAAGAGAAAGTTAATCCAGTTGCATGGCCTTAATCTTGTTCTTATTTCGGTATTGGATGTACCTATCAAATATGTATTGCACCACTCCTCCATCAACCTTTGCAATAGCTTCAGTGTCTATTCTAAACCTTAGGAACTCTCTTTCTAGGATCTTGTCGAATGTGTTTACCTTTGTCAAGCTGGGTTCTAATTCCTTGACATCACCATGAAGTTTAATCAACTTCTCAATTGAATTGCAAGTAAAAGGAGTGACAACTTCATCTATCTTTTTCTAGGGAAGTGGAAGAAAGTCTTCAAGGGATGTTGGAGCCTTGTCAAGTGTATAACTTGTAACATAATAGATACAATTATCCAATTGCTCCATCACTTTATCAACCTCTTCTAATCGCTGCATTTCACCCAGAATGTTTTTTAGAGTTTTTGTGCAGAAAGACATGATTATTTGTAGTTGTTTGCCCCTTTGTACTGATTTATCTAGTACAATTTGTTCTTCAATCAATATTTTTTGAAGCAATGAATTTATTTCAACTAGGGTTTCCAAATGGCATTCAACAATTCTACTTTCACTGTCTATCTCCTCTATCAACTCCCTCAACTGAGCAAACTTACTTTGTAGATCACCCAAGCTATCTGAGATTTCTTTGTATTTCTCTATTGCTTTTTGAATGATCTGCTCTATCCACTCATCAACAGCCCTGGCTTTGTCTCCTATGTCTTCAAATTCTTTGATGACTTGCTCATTGAGTTGCTCTTCTACTAGCACGGGCTGAGATGAATATTGTGCAACCTTTGCAATGATATCACATAACTTGGAGAGTTGCTCATTTAATTTAGCTTTTTCAACTTTTTCCTTACCCAGCTTGGAGAAGAGTGCATCAATTAGATTCTGGGTATCTTGTTTTAGTCCTTCAGTAGTAACTTTTCCCAGAGGGACTCTAGTTACTGTTATGTTTGTTGCAGTCAATTCTCCCTTTTGTTTTCCCTCTACTGGAGTTGACATTTGAGCAAACTTTTGACCAGAAGGTTCAATGATCAACTTTGAAGTCATTTTGGCAGCTTTTGACCTTTTACCTCTTCCTCCAAGGATCTTGAGCAACTGTAGATCTTCCTCTTCCAAGTTTATTACTTCCCTAGCCTCTGGAACTACTTGTGAAGCCAACCAAGATGAGAAGTCACTATTTGGGGGGTGAGGAGTGTCAACATGTGCCACCATCTCTTGATTGGACCCTGTTGCATCAAAAGTTAACACTATATCATAACCTTTTCCTTCAGCACCATCTAGAGAAAGTACCCTTTCAAACTCTATCATTTTCTCCACCATCAACTGCTTCCTCAACTCTTCATTTGTAGTAGTCCTGCTACCACTTTCTACTCCAGTTGCCTTTTCCACCACTGCTTCTTTATGGGCATGAGTATCCCCCAAAGATGAAGAAATGGTATTTGAAGGAGGAAGTAAGTATTTGGGTGGTGAGAAAGGAGGGTGAGGTGATGGATCTATTTATTTTACTGAAGGGAGAGTGAAAGATGTTGGCTTTAAAGGTGGAATAATTGTGATCTTTTGTGAAGCTTCTGAGGTGGGGTTTACTGGGGATGTTGAAGTGCTATGAGTTGATATAGAAGGAATTTTGTCAACAGGCGATGCTTGTGAAGCAGATGAAGATTCTCGCTCCCCTGTTGCTCAAGATTTTTATGCACTTTAAACTTTTTTGGTCTCTGACTGCTCTCACCTTCATGTTTCCTCTTTCTGAAACTCCCCTGCCTTATTTGCTGCATTATTGCCTCATCCAAACAATGTCCCTTTTCCTGCAACCAATTTGAAGTATTAATGAGGACGATTGAATTTCTCTCTTCAATTATTTTGGAACTAACTTTAATGGTTGGTAGAGGGGCTTCTCTCCTTCCATTTGATTGTATGCATCAAGTATCACATGGCCATCATCAAGAAGACTTTCAGGTATCCTTGCCAAACCAAAATTAACAATTTGTTGTATTGTTATTCTGTTGAAGTCCCTTCTAACTTCAAATTCATTCCTGCAGTTCATCCAAAAGTCCTCCAATGCGGGGATGTGCATACCTTCTATAGAGATCATCTTTTTTGCAATCCCTTTAGGATCAAAGTTCATCCTAGCTTGGAAGTATTCCTGCTCATAATAAAGAAACATTTCTGTTTGGACATTCTTGGCCTTTTGGATACTCTGACAATTCCAATTATCAATTGTGACGGGGAAGTTAACTGCTTGCGAATTATTGCAAGTCATGTAATTCTACCAATTGTCTGCATAATTCCATTATTACCCATTTGTTATTGGGGTATCTTGGTAGCTTAAGTGGTGATCCTGAGAAACCACTAATCTTGAGGTAAGTGAAATCAACAAATTGAATGAAGATGCAGCAAAATGAGAGACAACCTTCAATGCCTCCTTGCTTACTCTGCGTGTTTTCATATATTGTTTAGCTTACAAATGATTTCATAAAAGAAGCCATCAGTTACTGTGTTGTATTTCTTGAAGAATTCAGGCAATACTAGTTGTGGGTAATACTCGTAGATAGGGTTTGTTGCTAACATCCCTCTCCTATCCAATTTGGAGAATATTCCTTCTGACGCTATATCATATACTAGATATAAAGTCATTTTGAAATCAAGTGTCTATCTAACCTTGCGCTATTCACCAATGTTATTATTATTTCAACGCAACTGATCATTGCATTGGCTCTATTGACCTCAATTGTTTTGATGAAGTAATACATCTATGAGTAGAAGAATTTTTCATTTCTTTCTCCATTTATTTTGTTGCTAACATCCCTTTCCTGTCCAATTTGGAGAATATTCCTTTTGAGGCTGCATCATATACTAGATATGAAGTCATTTTGAAATCAAGTGTCTGTCTAACCTTGCGCTATTCACCAATGTTATTATTATTTCAGCCCAATTGATCATTACACTGGCTCTATTGACCTCAATTGTTTTGATGAAGTAATACATCTATGAGTAGAAGAATTTTGCACTTCTTTCTCCATTTATTCTGCATAACAACTAGCTGATGTCATCAACTTCTCGCACAAGATCTGATCTTTGAATGGTCTTCGGGAATCTAGATGGCTGCTTAAATTTCTTCAGATAACTTTTATTCATGATACTTATACATTCAACTGTGTTGCTTTCCCATCTATCAATGGCCCTTTGCATGTTGACATCAAGTACTTTGGATTTTGTTGGAATTTTAAGACAGTAGCTGAAAAATTGTGTGTCCAACCTTATCACTGTATTACTTGATGTGTCCCTGACTGTTTTAGTTAGAGGAATGTAAAATTTGGCACACTCTAAAACAAACTCTGGCAATTGGGTAGTACTTGAAAATGCTACAGCGTAAATGATCCCACTGTTAACCATAGGGGTGTCTTGCGGGTTGCCTTGCATCTGTCAATTAGTTCACTTACAGACACGTCCCATATCAGTGTCACTTATTTCAGCAAGTTTAGATACTATACATGATTCCACTGGATAGCCCTTGTACTAGGTTCCCTGAATATGCTTTTCCCTGAGATTTTTCTTTTCCTCTCTTTCTTGAAGCTTTTGCAGTTACAAGACCGGGATCTTGTGAGAAAATTATTTCCCCTGACCTTCCTGTCTTTTCTGTCTCCGAAGATCTCTTGTATGTGAGACATTTTCCACAATTTCCCTATAAATATATGCACAACTTAAAATGTTCCTGTAGAAAATTTGAAGAAAACTTGTAACTCAACATTTGTCAAGTTCATTCATGCATATAATCAGTGCACATAATGAGAAGTGGGCTAAACTGGGAGAGAACAAAGAGTTGTTTTGGTATACTTGCCTTTGCATGATGGATTTGGAGGGCTGCCTTACTCATTTTGAGTCATAGAAATTCCGTTTAAGCTTTCTCTTTGTATTGAGGACTTTTGAGGGTGCATTACTTTATAAAAGAGAAATAAGTAATGACTTAAAAAAGCTCTGGTTAAGCTTTCCTTTGTATTGAGGACTTTTTAAAGTCACTTACTTTATAAAAGGGAAATAAGTAAAGACTTAAAAAAGTTCTGATTGAGCTTAAGTACTGAATTAAAAAAGTTCCATTTGTATTGAGGACTTTTTGAGGTGCATTACTTACTTTATAAAAGAGAAATAAGTAACGACTTTAAAAAGTTCCGGTTAAGCTTTCCTTTGTATTGAGGACTTTTTAAAGTCACTTGCTTCACAAAAGAAGTAATCACATAAGCTAATCCCGATTTACACTTCAATCTTAAAATAAAGGACTTTTTGGATGCATCGATTTATTAAATCAAGGAATAAGTAATAACTGCAAAAATGTCCGATTTACTCTTGCTATGGACTGTGGAAGTTTTACGAGGAAGGACTTGATAAGAAGTGAAGTAATGCAGTCCTAAAAATTTATGAATGGAAACAAAGGAAATAAGTAATGCAACCTCAAAAATCTGATTTTCTTTGCATGGCGTGTTTCTCCTTGGTATTGCTGGTATGTTGGAAATGGGATGAAGGCTTGACTCATTTGTTGTTTTTAGAAGTAACAAATTTCTTGAGATTGCCTATGAATGGAGCTAGATTTAAGCACAACTTCACTCACACCCAATCTATATTGAAATGGCGATAGAAAAACATCGACTAGTTTTTCTTTGGCAAAGGAAATAAAATGATTTTTAGAAAATTATAAACCAGATATGCAGTTGATGTAATGGCCATTCAAAACCCTAGGAAGAGAAAAGATCAAACAATGGAGGCAATTGTCCATAATGGGAAAGAACGATTAGGGCTTGGGTTTCCACAAAATTAGGGAAAAAGATTACGGCAAAATACACAAAACTAAAAAAAAAACATACATGAAATCAAGAAGAAATTATGAGAAGAAATTTGCTCAAAATTACTCCATAAGCTAGTCCATGAAAACTTTTATAGGGTGAGTTGCTCCAAAGTGACGTGGAGATGACTTGGAATGAATCTTTTATTTTCTCAACTCATTACTTTATATTGTGGGTTTGGATGACTAAAAACCCCGCTTGCTTGCTTATTTTAGGAAATGAAGTGAAGTTCCCTTTTATACCCGATTTACTATGAGTTATAACAAGCGGGGTTTTTAGACAACTTTACTCAATTAAAACAAGTAAAGCATCTTAGGAAACCCACTTGGGTCTAGGATGAATGAATGAGCTTTTGGCTTTTTTTTTTTTAATGATATGAGTGATTTCATCCCTGTGGATATTTAGCAAATTTGACCTGAGTATCTTTTATGACTTCCTGGAGAAAAATTTGAGCAAGCCTGCAAACGAAAGCATAAAAGCAAAACCAAAAAAACTAAACTAAACGAGAAAGCGACAACATGACCCACAATTAACACAAGTCAAAAAGATCAATTTTTTTTTGAAGGGGTACTCCAAGATTTCTAGGTGAAATCTTGCAGACACCAACCTTCACTATCTATATATTGGTTGGTCTACCTCGACGGCTTCCATTATCTATTTGGGACAGGATCGCTCTAACTACGTAGGGTGGCTATAGCTATATATAGTCAGGGTTGGGTCAGCACCCTCCCTATTTATAGATACAGGATATGGCTATCCTCATTATTCACCACTCATGCTAGTCCATTCGGTCGAGGGGAGTGTCCTATTGTAAATGTAATATGATATCATGTGATGTATGTGATGGACTACATCCCATGACCCCTATCTATCTATATGGGAGGTTGGGGCAGATGCAGTGAACGACTGACCTACCTCCTCTATTCCACCCATTCCATCGCATAGTAGTAGCCTCTTCCAATCCTCCATGGTAGCCTACTCTTCCAATTCTTTGGTACTTGACCTGACCCCCATCAAATCTATAGGGGGATAGTCGAGAATCATCTCGATCGGAGCTTTTTACAATACGATAGATGCAGTGAATGACTGACCTACCTCCTCTATTCCACCCATTCCATCGCATTGTAGTAGCCTCTTCCAATCCTCCATGGTAGCCTACTCTCTTCCAATTCTTTGGTACTTGACCTGACCCCCATCAAATCTATAGGGGGATAGTCGAGAATCATCTCGATCGGAGCTTTTTACAATACGATAGGTATCCCAAGAGTTGAGAGGCATGAATGGGTTGTAATCAATGAGAGTAGATCACTCGATCGTGGTCATTGATTGTCATCAATAAAAGGGGTGATTGTTGCCTCATCAATCACGTTACGATCACCTCGATCGACCCCAACCTCCCATATAGATAGATAGGGTGGGATTGGGGATTGGATATTAGAACAAAGGACATATGGGATAGGATTTAGTTTGCATCACTAACACTGATCGACTCGTATAGATATTTAGGGCTCGATCGATCATTTCCTTTATGCGCTTGACCGACTATATAGATTTTTTTGGCCCAACCTCCTATAGAGATAGATAGGGTGGGATTGGAGATTGGAACAAAAGGACTTCCCTCGACTATCAAGGTTGAGGGGTTGCATGTACTAAGACTAAGGGATGTGCCCCTCAGTTCATCATCACCCCACCATAGTGAGTGATCGACCCCTTTCCCACTGAGGAAACAACCCATACCTTTTCCCACCCACTCCCTGGGTCGAAGTCTATCATCTATCTATTAGATACATATACATAATATGATTCATGAGGTGGAGATAGGAGAGGAATGTCAATAACAACTGGTGATGATCGAAACTAGTCCATCCCGAACATGAATCCAGAGTTATTCATCTTCGTCAATCTCAATCTTCACTCCCTGGCCAGTTGTCGATCAATAGGGACTTACTGATCAGTTGGTGATTGATAGAATATATATGGTGTCAGTCCCTGTCTGTTGTTTAGAATTCCACAGATTAGATTGTAGGGTGTTGAATTATGTCGTGGGTGTCTCTATGACAGCTTCGACTCACCACTCGATCTTGATGTCATCCATTCTGTACTTTGAGGTTCCAATCTGCTTCATTGGGCATAGTGGGAGAGACGTGATACTGGGTTCTTTACTCACATCAGGACAAGTAATTAGTAATTAGTCATTATTGAGGTTTTCGGCAAGGGCGGTTTGCCATTACCTATTCATTCAAATTGGGAAGTGGTAGGATCCCTCATCAATGGTTCGTCCATCCATCGATTCTTGAAGAACAGTTAGCGATCGACATAGATGGAGAGGGACGCATAGCAAGAATCAAAGAAACTATTTTGAGATGCTGCCCGACATTGTTTAGTTCCCCTCTCTCCACACTCTTTCGACCTATCCCATCAATAGTCATAGGTAGGTTAGATGCACATGTGATTCTTCGGGTGACATTTCTCTTGAGATAAGAAGGGCTCTCTATATAGATGCGATGCAAATCTAAGTCCAACCTGAATTCCATAAGTGCAGCCCAGACCCAGTTCGTCTCGATCAGGTGTGATGGATGAGACCAGTCCTCAATCGTATCACATCTATTGGATAGAAGGATGTGTACTGATCAGGATTGGCACTTGATGGCTCGATTGACGAGCACACATAAGCAATGAAGCATGTGGTTGAACGAGGCATGTATGGACACTGCATAATGGCTTCTAGAGCTCACTGGTCTAGCGCTCACTAGTCTAGCTCCCTAGTATTGAAAAGAATTGGATGATTCACGAAAGCACTGACCGGCTCTTATGTGTGGGTCATGCCCTATCTATCTATATATCTACCAACTAGATATTTATGCAGTGAGCTAGGTGTTTCAGGATGGGTGTGAGAGATGACTAAGGAACCAAGGAGTCCCAAACCCTAGATCTGTGAATCGAGAACCAATTGTTATAGGATTAGGCATGTCACATAGAAGAAGAAAGTTCTCCTGAGGTTCTGGGGTCATTTGTCGAGTTCCTAGTCGGTGGGAGTAATCATGGTTAATTTGATTGATACGCTTTGATCGATAAGTCGTGCCCTCTCCATCTATTGAAGACTTTCCCATTTGTCCCATCAATTACAGTTAAACAACTAGTAGGACCTGATTACCCTGAGCCTAGAGGCATTTAATAGTTTTCTTAATAATAGTTCAAGCCCTTGGGACCCATGGATACCTATAGTGATATTTCGTTAGCAAAGGTGCTTGCTTGCACCTTGATCTGAGAACCCCTCGAATTGGAACCTCATGAATTTTGTCCACAGGTATGGAGTGAATCAGAGTGCCAAATAAATATAGGGCCCTCCTTGTTATTATCCCCCAAGGTCGAGACCCTCTCACAAAGTGAGCACCAGATAGAGATAGGGCCCCTCCTCTAACATGTGATAGGCATACTAAGAACTGAGAAGAGGGAATCACAAACAAATTGAATAAATAGACATCTATAAGTGTTAGGACTTTTCGGCACTCCGCTAGCTTCCTATCCATCCCTTGAACTCCACTATACTATAGTAGCTCCAGTGCTTCGAATTGAAGAAATTCATATCGCCACTCCTTCTCAAGTGTTTGGTCTCACCGCTTCAATGACATACTCGAGCTTCGATCTAAGCATCATGGAACTTCATAATTGCCTGTGCCTGATCCATATATAGATAGGGCAACATTGACATAGGTAAGGGATCGCCCACTCTTTGAACTAGATGAGATGAAGTGATTTGAGCAGGGGAGCCCCACCCACTTATTCATGAGAGAATATTTCTTGATTATGATTCGCTCTCCATCAAGCTAGAGAACCCCCATCCCCATTAGAGATAGAGATAGAGATAGAGTTTCTTTGGCATTGGCATTGGCCTCAACTATATCTAGGGATAGGGTGCAGGTTATCTCCAATGAGAAGCTGAATCATATCGGTACATTCCAGCCTCATAAAGTAGGGAACTATAGTCTATAAATTGAGCATACATCCTTTTTGACAGAGCAAATTATTTCATTCGATTTGGAACATACCATACATCTACATCCCTTCCAATAGAGTGATTCAGATCTGCACCTAGGCTGGTGAGCATACATCCACATCTGAGCATCTTGTCGCATCTGTTCCTCATTGTAACCACACTCAATCATTCTACTCCCTGACAATGGAATGTAGTTGCCTTTATAGAGAGATTGAAAGAGGATCTTAGTGGATTGGATAGTTGTAGTTTCCAATCCATTGAAGGGGGATCTACCCACCTGATACCATAGAGTTGTGATGGTCCAGTGCTAGGGCCCGTATGGTATTGGGAACTACCATTAGTTGATCGATCAGTTGAGTCTCTTCAGTGCCGTGTCGATCGACCACAGGGTCAGTTGCGTCTCTATAGTGCATGATTCTTTTTGCCATTCTCCCCCATATATCTATATAGTTATAGAGTTACTTGGCCCCTGGCATGAGGTAAACACAAATTAAAAGGACTCTAATGAGCCATATCTCATCGGATCAGGAGTGTGAATTATGGATTAAACAGTTGTATCAGGAGTAAGATCACGCAAGTCATTTGGGCCCTTAGTCAATCACCCCCACCCTTAGTTCGAATAGAGATATAGATATAGGGGTATATGGATAGGGCCCCCCTCTATATATATGGGATATATAGGGAGCCTATATATCTATTTGGGAGTGCCACTATCTATCTAACTATATACATACTACGCCCATATAGTTAGATATCTGTGCACCCCTTGTCTAGTCTATATATATAGGTTGGGAGTGTCATTAACAACTATATACATAGCGCTCATATAGTTAGATATTCGCTCACCCCTCATCCCCTCCCCCCTCTATATATAACTATATATGGGATCTATAGGGCGCCTATAGTTTTATCTGGGAGTGCCCAGATCATCTAGAGGCTAACGCCCATATAGATAGATAGGCCCTCCTAGATAGATTGATATATAGAGCCCCCCTCCCTATATAGATCTATAGAGATGGCCAACCTATCAATTCTATCTGGGAGTGCCAAGATCATTCTATAGGCTAACGCCCATATAGATAGATAGGCCCTTGCCCCATACATAGATAGATCTTAGTCCAACATAACACTTAGAAGTCCCTGGGTCCTTTTTCCCTTCCCGATGGATATTGGGCTAGGGAGATGCTCTTGCTCCAGTAAGTCGTGGAGGAGAGAGATAATCGGGTTTTAGAGATCCATTGATCGATGGCCACACACAAAGATAGATGTTCCTTGGGTTCGGGAGAAGGCAGACCAATTGGCGACCACATGGGACAAACACAAATGTTGTGATATAGGTTCAACCAGCCATATAGCTTATGCCGAATAGAGCAGGAGGATTGGACATTTCTCAGTTGTTGGATCGATTACCTATAAGATTTCATGAGAATCTATATATGGTATGGTCTTTCTCAACAAACAGATTGAAACCCCCGATCTATATAGAAATAGAAAGGAGGCCCTATCTATATGATTGCCAGATGACTTTCCATCGCACTGCTAGAATTCCATCCAATCCCTATATATATAGGTAGTAGAGGTGGAATGACTACATGAATAGAATGATCGGATGGCCTGTAGAGAGAGGGGGCCCTATCGCGTCCATCTATATCCTACCATTGGGTGATGGGATCGATCCCCTCTACTTTTAAGATTAAGATCTAGATCCACTCTCTCGACGCCCATCTATTGATGTATATCTTGGCCCATATGGTATAGCAACGAAGTTTATATAGATATGGGACACTGACAAAGTCTATATAGATAAGGATGGCCGCTATATATAGATATGACATTTATGTAGATCTATATCCAACCATGCTCTCTCTGGGGGGATATAACACCTCCTTGCATTATGGGTATGAACAACACAACACGCTAAGGTGAGGGGGAAGGGGGAAGGGTTCATACATTATCTCGGTCGATGCATTGTCCTCGAGATCGATCATCTGGTCAAGTTCAAGTTTCAATACGATCCATCTGGGTGTCAAGAGAGGGAGAGCTATGCACGATTATGCTAGAATCCAAAGTTCTTTCTGTTCTCAAAGCGACAGTATAGGGTGCTCTCCAATAGGAGTCGAGCCCTAACATCGCCATCTCATCTAGATATATCTATAGGGTGCTGACTACCAACTATCGATTCTATAGTATAGCCTATTCGTATATCCTAGTTGTTGACATAGTGGATTGCACCCGGGGCAGGACGCCTAACACCTGTGTTCCACACGTCAAAATGGAAACTCGCCTGTGGGACTGGCGAAGCTGGAGGGGAGTCTCTAGATAAGGGCTATCTCCCTTTGATGCATCTGAGTTGTTCCAATAAGTGCTAATACATATATATAATGGGGGTGTGAAAAGGGAGAAGGATTACAGGAAAACAAAACTACTCTAAAAGAGGTGATGCACCAAATGATTCGACTTACTCACACTCACACTTGAAACCATACAAACACATACGTACACTTTAAACTGGCAAAAGGACTAGGTTGCATGAAGCTTAACAGGGAGGCTTTAATGGAACTCACAGAAAACAGGTACTCACCATAGGTGTTGTGGAAAAGGCACACTGTATAGTAGTTCTTCTGTCTCTGCGCTCCAAGTGCAGCTCTCCTTGTCACTTATAGGAATGGCACCTTATAGACACTAGGTGCATTGGTGTTAACCCTGTGAAAGCATTAGGAAGCAATGACTAAACACAAAACTAACACTCAGACACACACAGAGATATCTAACCAGAATATATGTAAAAATGCGTTTATTGATTTCAGGTAAAAATTGCCAGGGCTTCGCCGTACAATGTGAAAAGATGATTTTCCAAATGACAAGTCTACAATATATAGAGGAAGAAAGGAGGCCCTTTGGCGCCCTTTTTACAAATGACCCATGTGCATTCCGATCATTGGGAAGAGCAAGCCACTTAAACATCATATGAGAAATTATGGGCTGCGCCGTTTGTCTGCAAACAAGACCGCTCTTTCAAGACGATTACGCAACTTATCTGCTCATTAATGCAAAATGAAAAAATCAGGTCGTGTCATTAGCCGTTTGTGCCTCTTGATGATCAATTCACAGACACTGTATCACCTACTAGAGTAACTTCTTGAGTCGACGCCTTCTTTTGCCACTTGGACTGCTTTGTTCGTTTTTGCACTTGGTCTTTCTTTTGCCTTTAAGCCTTTGAATTCCTTAGAGTTTGTGCTTAAGTTTGTGAAGATCAACGACTACCTCACTTCCACAAATATTACGTCCTCGGGTCTGTCATCCTTCTTGACAATTCATTCGTGTCTTTCCAGCTTGCCTTGGCTATTTTTCGCTGATTCCAATAAGTGACATGTGGCGTGTTCCGCCGTTGAAACAGGGAGGGCACGTGGCAACGTCTGCTGAATTTATAGAAGCTTCAAACACCTTTGGAGAGTTCTATGGAAAAGGACACGTGGTGGCTTCCGCTCTCTTTAGCAGTTCATCGGGGCCCACCAAAGTGCTCGTAGGACAAAAAAGGGAGAGACGACAGGTGTTGACACTTGTCGGCTTTCGTCGAGCCTTGTAGGGAATACATGACACGTTCTGCTTCTTTTAGAGAAAACATGTCAAAGCTTTCGCGATTGCCACTTGTCACTTTCCGCGTTCTGGCTTTCCCTGGTTTTGTCACTTTCTAGCTCCTTCGGCCCTCGGGCTATCTTCTTGGTGCGTCGCTGGCTCCTTGGTTGGCACTCGTGCATTTTTTTAAAAACAAATGGCTGTTTCACCGCCTTAAACTTGACGTTCGCGGGCCCGTCACTGCTTGAAAACCAACGACTAATTTGTTGTGTTTTACTTTGACATCCTCAGGCCCATCACCCTTGGACCTTCCTTCGGCTATCTGCTTTAGCCTTTTTGCCCGCGGGCCTCTTCTGCGGGCTTTTTGCGTAGACAATTTTCTCCCAGACAAAAAGTCCGCGAGAATTGTCTCAGCGGCTTTGATTTCTTCAGAATTTTCCTCGGGTCCCTTTGAGCTCGCGGCCTTCCGAATTCCTTTGCCTTAACAAAAATTTGAAGGAACTTACCCTTGCGGCTTTCTTTGGCTTCTTCGAAGTGCTCCCTGCCCTCCGCAAGGGCTCTTGAACCCGAAACTGCCCTCCGCAAGGGCACTTGTCCTTCGGGAGGCTTGAACTTTCGTTTGAACTGCTCCTTTGAACCAACCGTTGAACCAATTGATTGAACCGGTTCAACGGTTCAAACAATTGTTGAACCAAGGCATTGAACCGTTTGATTGAACCTGTCGAGGAACTTTGCGTTGAACTTTGCCGATGAACTTTAACATTGAACCAAAAACGTTGAACCAACGCATTGAACCAAGCCGATGAACCCTCTGAGTGAACCGAGTGATTGAACCATCCAATTGAACCGAAACATTGAACCAATGAGTTGAACCAAGCCGATGAACCGTTTGATTGAATGAAAGCGACGAACTTGCCGATTGAACCAAGGCGTTGAACCAAGGCATTGAACCGGTTCAATGGTTCAACGGTTCAAAGATGTTAACCTTCCTTGTGAAATTTTGACAAGAGTTCGAAGAAGCTTTGCAAAACCTTGCACTCTTTGAACTGTTCTTCATGTGCCGAAGGACTCCCTGCAGAGTTCGTAGAAAAATCTTCTTTGCAGAATCTGTAGAAACTTCACCTGCAGAGTCCATAGAAACTTCACCTGCAGAGTCCGTAGAAAATCCATGCCTGCAAAAAAAGAAGGAAAACACCTGCTGAGTCCGTAGAAATAGACCTACAGAGTCCGTAGAAATAGACACGCAGAGTTCGTGGAAATTTTTAGACTTGTGCAAAATCAAAAAATGAATTGGCCCAGAACAGCAGGGGAAGGAGACCAATTTTTGACCTGTTGGACCAAAAAATGGTCAACAAATTGGCGACTCCTAGGGGAAGCATGCCTGCTATGTTTAGAACCCAGTTGCCTCAAAATCCATTGGGCACAGAGTCAGAATGTAACTTAAAGATCAGCAATAGCCCCGATAAATTCAAGAACCAAACACGAATATTTACCCCAAAAGGAAGCAAAAACACACACAAAGCTAAGAAAACTACTAACATGTGCAAAAAGCACTTAGGAAAAGCAGGAGAAAAGTAAGGGAAATATATACATGATGGAAAAGGGACTCAGTGGTAGTGCTTAAGATGTATCCCACTAACTGGGATATATAGTTCTTCACCATCCAATCTAGGAGAGTTGGAATGCATTATGCTGCTTGCACTGAGTGATTACGTATGGGCCACTCCATAGGGCATCGAACTTCGCATGCTTTCCAGGCTTAGCTCGGTCTTCATCCCATTTCAAAACAATGTCTCCTTCAGAGAAACCTTTTGATGAAGATTTCTTGTCGAAGTGTCTCTTCATTTGCTGTTGGCGGCTGGTCATAGAAGCCAAGCGTGGTCCCTTGTCTCTTGAAGCTCCATCAGCTCGCATAGCCTAACCTCCATGCTATTTCCTTCTTCTAATTGCAGCTAGTGAGCGAGTTCCAAGGTTGAAAATTCAAGTGAAATGGGGAGCCTAGCTTCCCCTCTATAGACGAGCGTGTATGGCGAGTTACCAATTGCCCTCTTCGGGGTGACCCTATCTGCCCACAGGGCTATTTTTAACTTGGCATGCCAAGTGCTCTGATTCTCCTCCATGGTTCGCTTGATGATCCTAATCAGGTTCTTATTTGTAGATTCAGCCAGCCCATTCCCCTGTGGGTAGTAATTGGATGAAGTGTTGAGATATATACCAGCCCATTCACTTGTTTTAGTTTTCAGAAAAGCTAACGCGTTATCTGAGATTATGGTTGATGGAACTCTGAACCTTGCCACCACGTCCTCATAAAAATCCAGGACCACACTTTCATTGGCCTCCTTCAGAGCAATAGCCTCTACCCATCTTGTGAAATAATCCGTGGCGGTCAGGACCCACTTGTGTCCAGCACTGGAGAGAGGATTAATCATCTATATGAAGTCCAGGCCCCATTGCATGAATGGCTGCTCCACTTAAATAGGCTATAAAGGCATGGCAACCAACCATTGCTTCCCATCAAAAAGTGCACACTTCTGGCACTTTCGTACCCATGCATGGGTGTCCCTGAAAAGAGTAGGCCAGAAATAGCCAGCTCTCATTATTCTTGTTGCAGTAGCCCTAAGAGCAAAATGATCGCCAACTGGCCCATCATAAAACTCAGACAGCACCCTGTCGGTCTGTCCTGCGTCTAAACATCTTAAAAGGACTCCTGAAAAATCCTTTCTTAACAGCACTCCATCAATCAGGGCATAAGGGAGACACTGGAGTCTAAAATATCTCCTCTTGGTCCTATCAAGGCCCTGCAGGCACTCACCAATGAGAAGGAAATACCTCACGTCTGATGTCCTATCTTTCATGACAGCTGGTTCCTCTGCTGTAGCTGCATCATGAATTAGCAGACTATCCTCTTTTTGCTGCTTAAAGTCTGCAGCAAGGTGTTCACACATGCCTCTTTTTCTTACCAGATTAGTGATCTTGATATCCACATCATATTCCATCACCTTAGTGATCCACCCTGCTCTCTTCTCATTTAGGTCTCGGTTGATCAAGAAATCTTTGATGTCGGGATGTGGAACCATGAGGTGGATTCTGCTATTGGACAGCATATGTTTGAATTTTTTCAGACTCCATGTGACTGCTAGGACTTGCTTTTCCACATATGTGTATCTGACTTCAAAACCTTCTAGACCTTGGCTAAAAAATGCAATTGGTTGCTCAAGGTTATCATCACTTGCCTGGGTAAGCATGGTGGAGATTGCCTCTTCATTGCCGAAGGTGTAGAGGTTGAAATATTTGGTGAAGTCAGGGCTGATCAAAGTGGGAGCCTGGGGTATGGCCTGCTTGATTTCTTCAAAACTGTCCTTTCTTTATGCTGTCCATGTAAACTCCTCACCTTTCCTCAGCATAGAGGCCAAAGGCTTGACCATCTCCGCAAAATTCGAGATAAATCTCCGTATGAAATTTATCTTGCCAAAGAAGCTTTGCAGGCCTTTCTTGTGCTTAGGCAAGGACAACTCCAAGATGGAGCGAACTCTCTCTGGATCAATAGTCAGGCCCTCCGAAGAAACAATGTGACCAAAGAGCTTTCCCTCGTGGACAACGAACACGCATTTCCTCGGATTGAGAGAGATTTTCTTGAGGTGTTTCATGTGTTGGCTCGCTTCCTTGGAGAAAACTGTCACATCATCAAGATATATACTAGCACAGTATTATTTATCAGGCCTTGAAAGGCCATGTCCATAGCTCGTTGGAAGGTGGCACCAGCATTAGACAGTTCGAAAGGCATTTTCCTGTAAGCAAACGTTCCCCACTTAGTTGAGAAGGCTGTCTTGTGCTGGTCACAGTGTTGCACCAAAATCTAGCTATATCTTGAATACCCATCCAGGAGGGAGAAACGTTCGCTGCCTGTCACCATTTGAAGGATCTTCTCCATGCTTGGAAGAGGATAGTGGTCTTTCAGAGAGACTCTGTTGAGGTCTCTAAAATCAACGCACAATCTGATCTCCCCATTTTTTTTTTCGAACAGGAACAAGGTTGGCCAACCAAGAGGAGTGTTTGAGTGAAAATATTATCTTGGACTCAATCAACTTAGTGAGCTCCTTCTGCATGAGAGGTTCAATCATCGGGTTGACAGGGCTCTGCTTTTGCTTGATTGGCCTGGCACCTTCTTCCAGCTCAATGGTATGTTGGGCCAAACTTGGGTCAAAACCCTTCAAATCGCTATACTCCCAAGTGAAGATATCAGCAAATTCTTGGCACAACAAGATGAAGGCCTGTCTTTCATGGTCCGTGCACACTTTTCCAAGTGCAAGCAGCTTATCCTTGAATATTTCCACCTTCTCATGGTGCTTCTCCTTCGTTGCAATGCATGCCTTGTCGCTTCTCAATTGGTCATCTCCATTGAAGATACTCTCTAGAGTGACCAAACCTTCAGGGAGCTTATTGTTCTTTAGCTGAACAATTTGGTTCCCATATTGCTGCTGCAACTTAACCTAGTTTTTTGTAGCAAACTCAGCTTCTTTCTGCAAGAAGAGTGCTATTTGTTGATCATTGTTGAAGACCTGCCAGTTGGTGACATTGTCAGGTACAGAGGGTCAGATCACTACCTTCAAGTGACGTGAACTGTGGTCTCGACCTATCTCTTGAGGGATATCGAACTGGGCACCAACTGCTGCCAGCCAATCTGCTTGCTTGTTCTACTCTCTAGGAATGGAGGAAATATTGAAAGCAACGAAATTTTCCACTAAGTCCCATACCCCATGTTTGTAGGACTTCAGTAAAGAATTTTTTATCAAATTCTGGCCTCTTACCTGATTGACAATCAGCTCACTGTCACCAAAAACTTGCAGCTCTTTGATTCCTCTTTTCCTCGCCCACTCCAAACCATGGATGAGGGATTCATATTCCGCAACATTGCATGTGCAGGAAAATTGGAACCAAAAACCTGAAAAATACCTCTCTTTTGAAGGAGAAACCAACACCGCTCCACCATCAACTCCCAACTTACTTCTTGAACCATCAAAGAACGACTGCCATAGACCTGAGCTTTCCTGGTTGGCTTTCATTAGATTTGGTACAAAAGTACCTTCTTCATGCATGCATTAAATTCCAAGGCCCACCTCCTCTATGAATTTGTAAGGATCATGCTCGAAGTTGTCACTTCTCCATTCACCTAAGAGCAGGTCTGCAACTCCTTCAAGGGCAAAGGATGGAGATTGGTCTCTTGGAACTCCTCTTGGTCAATGATGGCGTAGGTAACATTTGCTGCCTTGAATGAGTAAGGTTTCAGATGATCTCTGTGGAGTGGCTTGGATTCAATCTTGACTTTATTCTCATACTTGGTTCTAAAAACCAGATAAGACCAATTTGCTGCTAAGTAGCTGCTTATCTTGGATGTAAAATCTCTGGATAAGCAGATGGCAAAGTAAGGGGGGACATCTGCCACTACCACATCATGAAGAACTGAAAAGGTTGGGAAAGCATGCAGCGTCAAGCTCAAACCTCTTTGCTGGGGTTCTATCCAGCTACAGGACTCCCTTGGTCATTTCTTCGTATTTCAAGCCCAGCTTGTCGACTGTACATTTGGGCATTACCGAGGTGCTTGCTCCATTATCAATGATGCAATTGTGCACCAAGAAATCTCCTATGACCAAGGACACATAAAAAGGAGGAACCTTTTCTTCTTTTCTGACCTGACCTGAGGTGGAAGGCTGTCTGTTCATCATCAAGACATTATCAGCCTTTGTTGGGACAGCTTGGTCATTTAGCTCATGCAATTCCTTTTGTAACATGTCTTTTTGCCCCGATATTGATAGTGAATCCCACAAGGAGATGTTCATGTGCAGCGTTTTCATCTGGTCAACCACAATGACTCGAGGATTGCCTTTTTTCAAATTTTCTTTGGAAATATTTATAGCCTGAGGTGCAGGCCAAGGGGCTGAAGGTACAATCGGTGGTCTGAAGCTTGGGACTTTTTGATTTATAGGTGATGAAGAGGGGATTGCTGATGTTTGGGCAGTAGCTTGAGCTTCTTCCATTGATCTCTTTTTGAATCTTGTGTTGGCTGCAACACGATCAGCCTGATTGTCTGCATCACCCACATAATTGACTAAATAGAATTCTCCTTCCAAATGATTCATGAGAGTAGAATCAGGCTGGGTCTGACTGCTGCTTGTGTTGGGTTGCATTGGAGCCTCAAAACCTTGGGAATGGGCGACTGCCTGATTGTCTTGTACATTTGGGTAATAACCTATCATTTCATTCATATAAACAACCTGCTCTTGACCATATCCCATGGTTGAACAACTTGGCTATTATTGCACCAGATTGTTTTGAACGGGTACCATAACCTTAGATGATGAAGGGGCGCCTGGGTTGTAGCCTTGAAAGGGTCTGGCCTGAATAAGCTAACCCTGTTCTTGATTGTAATTTTGGAAAGGGGGTCTAGGAGCTTGACCATACTGCTGGTAACCTTGGTTTGGTCTGTTGCTTTGAGCTTGCTACCTTTTAATAGCCACAAGTTCATTTGACATATTTTGCAACAGACTCTTGACTTCATGAAGTTCATTGGATGGAGTAATGGTTGGCTTTTCTATGCTAGGCAGAAGAGCTAAAGTGGGAGTAGCGGTCTGAATTGGAGGCAGCATTTTCGGGAAAAGTGGCATATGGGGTCTAGGAGCTATTTTCCCAGCTTGCACTAGGCAATATTCAGCTGCTATAGCTGTCATAGGCGGCAGGCAACACATGTCCTCCCATGGACTGTATCATAATAACGATATCGTTGTTTAATGCTCTTAAGTAATATAAGAAAGCATAGCTAGAAGTCGGTCTTACTAGAACGGGGATTCTATCCCATGTTTTCTGAAACCGAGTGTTGAAATCCTGCATGTATTCATGTGGGGCTCTTTTCATGGTAGTCAACTTCTCGACAAGTGAGAGGTGGACGCTCTTTTCCCCAAAACAGTCTGTCAAGTGAGTGCCCAATTCATTCCAGGAACTGATTGAATTTATGGCCAGAATCCCATACCAGTCCAGGGCTTTGCCCTTGAGAGACAAAGCCAACAATCTGGTTGCAATATTATCCTCAGTAATATTGTGAATATTGCAGAGGTTAGCAACATTTTTGATGTGTTCGATAACTGTAATGGGCCCCTCTCCATCAAAGGAAGGCACACTTTTGAGGACTGCTCTTGGAATTGGGTCATAACGTTGGAGATTCAAAGGACTCTGACCACGAAAAGTCAAAAAGGGTAATGCCATAGCTATGACAGGATGTAACTGCGGCCTTCTTGCATAGGTGTTCTTTATAGCAGGTTTGAGAAAGTGGTTTGCTGAATAAGGATTGGTCCTCTCAAACCTTAGTCACTTTGTTGAGTTTAAAGGCAATTTAATGAATTCGAAAGGGACACCCTTAGAAGCAGACCGTGTGGTGACTTTAGGCATAGGAAGTCAAACTGGTCTTTGATTAAAAATTGAAGATCTTACCAGTGGAGTCGCCAGATGCTAAAAATAGTTGATTTTGCTGTAACAGGACCAGCATCAATTCTAAAACTTTACTGTGTAAAAACTGAGTCCCACCGGGCGTGTCAAAAAATTGTTGATGCAGTGGATTGCACCTAGGGCATGACGCCTAGCTCTTGCCTTCCACACGTCAAAATGGAAACTCCCCTCTCGCCTGTGGGACTGGCAAAGCTGGAGGGGAGAGTCTCTAGATAAGGTCTAGCTCCCTTTGATGCATCTGAGTTGTTCCAATAAGTGCTAATACATATATATATATATATATATATATATATATATATATATATAGATATATAATGGGGGGGTGGAAAGGGAGAAGGCTTACAAGAAAACAAAACTACTCTAAAAGAGGTGATGCACCAAATGATTCGACCACTGACACTCACAATTGAAACCATACAAACACATACGTACACTTTAAAATGGAAAAAAGGACCACGCTGCATGAAGCTTAACGGGGAGGCTTTAATGGAACTCACAGAAAACAGGGACTCACCATAGGTGCTGTGGAAAAGGCACACTGTATAGTAGCTTCTTCTGTCTCTGTGCTTCCAGGTGTAGCTCTCCTTGTCACCTGCAGGAATGGCACCTTATAGACACTAGGTGCGTTGGTGTTAACCCTGTGAAAGCATTAGGAAGCAATGACTAAACACAAAACTAACACTCAGACACACACAAAGATATCTAACCAGAATAGAGGTAAAAATGCATTTATTGATTTCAGGGGAAAATTGCCAGGGCTTCACCTTACAATGTGAAAAGATGATTTTTCAAATGACAAGTCTACAATATATAGAGGAAGAAAGGAGGCCCTTTGGCGCCCTTTTTACAAATGACCCATGTGCATTCCGATCATTGGGAAGAGCAAGCCGCTTAAACATCATATGAGAAATTATGGGCCGCACCGTTTGTCTGCAAACAAGACTGCTCCTTCAAGACGATTACGCGGCTTGTTTGCTCATTAATGCAAAATGAAGAAATCGGGTCATGTCGTTAGCCGTTTGCGCCTCTTAATGATCAATTCACAGACATTGTATCACATGTTGGAGTAACTACTTGAGTCGATGCCTTCTTTCGCCACTTGAACTGTTTTGTCTATTTCTGCACTTGGTCTTTCTTCTGCCTTTAAGCCTTTGAATTCCTTCCGGTTCGCGCTTAAGTTTGCAAAGAGCAACAGCTACCTCGCTTCCACAAATTTTACATCCTCGGGTCCGTCATCCTTCTTGACAATTCATTTGTGTCTTTCCCGCTTGCCTTGGCTGTTTTCCACTGATTCCAATAAGTGACACGTGGCGTGTTCCGCTACTGAAATAGGTAGGACACGTGGTAGCGTCCACTGAATTTATAAAAGCTTCAAACACCTTTGGAGAGTTTTGCGGAAAAGGATGCGTGGCAGCTTTTGCACTCTTTAGCAGTTCGTCAGGGCCCACCACAGTGCTCGCGAGACAAAAAAGGGAGAGACGGCGGGTGTTGACACTTGTCGGCTTCCACCGAGCCTTCCCTGGTTTTGTCACTTTCTAGCTCCTTCGGCCCTCGAGCTATCTTCTTGGCGGGTCGCTGGCTCCTTGGCTCTTTTTTGGGTGGTGCTCAGTTATTTTTTAAAAAACAAACGGCAATTTCACCGCCTTAAACTTGACGTTTGCGGTCCCGTCACTACTTGAAAACCAATGGCTAATTTGCCGTGTTTAACTTTGACGTCCTCGGGCCCATCACCCTTGGACCTTCCTTCGGCTATTTGCTTCGGCCTTTTTGCCCGCGTGCCTCTTCTGTGGGCTTTTTGCGCAGACAATTTTCTTGCGGACAAAAAGTCCACGAGAATTGTCTCGACCACTTTGATTTCTTCAAAATTTTCCCTGGGTCCCTTTGAGCTCGCGGCCTTCCGAATTCCTTTGGACTTTTGTCCGAAGGAATTCCCTTGGACAAAAAGTCCGAAGGAATTCTGCCTTTGCCTTAACAAAAATTCGAAGGAACTTACCCTTGCGGCTTTCTTTGGCTTCTTCAAAGTGCTTCCTACCCTCCGCAAGGGCTCTTGAACCCAAAACTACCCTCCGCAAGGGCACTTGTCCTTCGAGAGGCTCGAAGAGGCTCGAACTTTCGTTTGAACCGCTCCTTTGAACCAACCGTTGAACTAATTGATTGAACCGGTTCAACGGTTCAAACAGTTGTTGAACCAAGGCATCGAACCATTTGATTGAACCTGCCGAGGAACTTTGCATTGAACTTTGCCGATGAACTTTAACATTGAACCAAAAACGTTGAACCAATGCATTGAACCAAGCCGATGAACCGATTGAGTGAACCGAGTGATTGAACCATCCGATTGAACCGAAACATTGAACCAAGGCGTTGAACCAACGCATTGAACCAAGCCGATGAACCGTTTGATTGAATGAAAGCGATGAACTTGCCAATTGAACCAAGGCGTTGAACCAAGGCATTGAACCTGTTGATTGAACCAAGGCGTTGAACCAAGGCATTGAACCGGTTCAATGGTTCAACGGTTCAAAGATGTTAACCTTATGAAATTTTGACAAGAGTCCAAAGAAGCTTTGCAAAACCTTGCACTCTTTGAACTGGTTCTTCATGTGCCGAAGGACTCGCCTGCAGAGTTCATAGAAAAATCTTCTTTGCAGAATCCGTAGAAACTTCCCCTGTAAAGTCCGTAGAAACTTCACCTGCAGAGTCCGTAGAAAATCCATACCTGCAGAAAAGGTAGAAAAACCCCTGCAGAGTCTGTAGAAATAGACCTGCAGAGTTCATAGAAATATATTCGCAGAGTCCGTGGAAATTTCCAGACTTGTGCAAAATCAAAAAATGAATTGGCCTAGAACAACAAGGGAAGAAGGGGACCGATTTTTGACCTGTTGGACCAAAAATGGTCAACACCAGTCGAGCGATAGTTATAGTTTTTTGGGGAACTGAAGACTACCGGTTATAGTTCTATAAATGGGGAGGGGTAGGAGTGCCTATATATCTTCTATCTAGGCCCATTGAACTCTATATGATGAGTATTCTGACCCCCTTATATTAGAACTTGACAACTTTAGACTAGACTATAGACGTGATATGATGAGTGAATATTGAATACTCGTATTCTGACTTCATCTATAGATGTGATATGAAGCCCTATATCTATATGGCACTCGAGAGATAGAGAGATAGGCACTTGATTATAGACGTAATACGAAGCCCTATATCTATATGGCACTCAAGAGATAGAGAGATAGGCACTCTAGATGGTCGCCTATATATCTATTTGGGCAGAGTGAAGGTTGAATATCTATATTTGGGGCAAGCTTGCTCCCCCTAGATATAGATATAGATCTGTGCCACCCACCTCTATCTAATCCATAGTGAATATATATCGTGCCAATGAAACTCTATACATACTACTCTCACCCTATACATATATATATATATATGATGACTACCCTCGGGGTTGAGGGCATTGAGTTCAGCCCAATGGGAGAGGGGAGAGGTGGCATTGGCACTCGACTGCCCTTAGAGTTCTATGGAGGGCACTCGACTGCTTATATATAGATCTAGATTTGGCCCCTATCTTCTAGAGTTGGGCCCCTATCCATAGACATAATTGGGGCATCGATTGAGTTATCTCTAAGCGCCCAACCCACCTCTACCGATCAATGGACACCTTCACCTTAGAGTGGCTCAACTTACTACTGGGTATGGGCCCCATCTAGTTGGGGGCCCTAGCTTGACCTCCACTATGATTTCAGCCCAACTATGTCTAGGGCAGGGCATGAGATAAACCCCTTATCCAATCATGAGGACCTCATGATTAGGGGTATTCTTGTTGGGCCCCTAACCCTAACATATTTCAATGTTCACATCAAGTCAAGATGGATAGATAGTTAAGATATAGAGGCCCCGATCAATGAAGAGAATAGACCGCCACTCTTCACCCCAACAGTTATTGCTATTGCATGATGCATGAATGATCATACCGTTTGAATGAAAATCATCTCTCTATCTATGTAATATGAATTGAATGATGCATCCATCTTCCACCACATACACTCACTGGACCGGATGCATCCACCTTTCAACCCCATATAGATAGAGTTCCCCATCTATAGTGATTGGCCAATCCCATCCCCATCTAGATAGAGATAGAGTTTCTTTGGTTTTGGCTATAGATAGAGATAGAGATAGAGCCCCTAGACCCTATATATCTATTTGGTCAAGGGGTGTGGGGCTAGGCCGTTGGGGCCTATCTACTTAGCTGAGATAGGGTTCTCACCGCTCACAACAACACTCGACTAGGTAGGGCATTTCTCTAATCCAATCTATATAGGTACCTGACACATATAGATAGGGGGTGCTCGGGAGATATATATAGATAAGA
Organism: Torreya grandis; assembly: GCA_037957365.1. Lineage (NCBI taxonomy): Eukaryota > Viridiplantae > Streptophyta > Pinopsida > Cupressales > Taxaceae > Torreya > Torreya grandis. The sequence goes on along the minus strand of JARHVA010001140.1, from coordinate 1,696,907 downwards.
TAGTGGGGGCCCATATAGAATAGATATATAGGGGATCAACATAGATTTCAAGTCATCCGTGCCCCCCTCTCTTTATTTATGGAAAATTAGATAGAGTTTAGTTTATAGAGAGGGCACCCCTCCCTTTATCTCTATCTATAGTTCGTTGGGATTGGATCTATATATAGGGCACTACACATACATGGATGCATCCATCATCCATCCACCCATCATCCATCATCCATCCATCTATTATATTGGCTATCGACCATGACCCTATATCAATCTAAGTCCCCATTAAACTCAACTTATATGGCATATGGCCTAGGGCCCCCATTAAACTCAACCCGACTTATATGGCCTGGGGGGGCCCATTAAACTTAACTCTATATGGCTATCTATGGGGTGGGGGACCCTATCTATCTATATGGAACTATATACTTTGGGGGCACCCTCACCCCTCCCCCTCTATATAAACTAAACTAACTCTAAACTCTAAATTCCCAATGCCAATCCCCCATAGAGAATATAGACTCTATCTCTATCTTGCCACCCCCTCTATCTCTATCTATCTATTTATCATAGTGAATCTAGACCACCCCCCCATTAAACTCAACCCAACTTATATGGCCTGGGGGCCCCATTAAACTCAACTCTATATGGATATCTATGGGGTGGGGGACCCTATCTATCTATATGGAACTATATACTTTGGGCCCCCCCTCACCCCTCCCCCCTCTATATAAACTAAACTAACTCTAAACTCTAAACTCCCAATGCCAATCCTCCATAGAGAATATAGACTCTATCTCTATCTTGCCACCCCCTCTATCTCTATATGGATATCTATGGGGTGGGGGGCCCTATCTATCTATATGGAACTATATACTTTGGGGCCCCCCTCACCCCTCCCACTTCTATACAAACTAAACTAACTCTAAACTCTAAACTCCCAATGCCAATCCTCCATAGAGAATATAAACTCTATCTCTATCTTGCCACCCCCTCTATCTCTATCTATCTATTTATCATAGTGAATCTAGACCACCCCCCCTCTATCTCTATCATAGTGAATCTATACCATGGGGGCTGATGACGAGACACGTATATAAAAGAGAGATGGATGCATCCATGTATATATAGATCCAATCCCCACAGTCTATAGATAAATATAGAGATAGAGATGGAGATAGTCTATATTTTGGGGCATGGGCCCCCACACCCCCCATAGATAACCATATAGATTTGAGTTTAATGGGGATTGATTAACTATATCTATGGGGGAGAGGGCCACTCATGTTACATATGTATATAGTATGGACTGCATCACTATAGTCTAGTCTCTCTCCTGGGCAAAGGTGTCGCATCTCTGCATGGATTCCCCACATTTACCTACACAATCCCGATCAGGGCAGGGGATAGACACCGATTGGGTGCCGATCGATTCCCCACAAGCCTGATTAGGGGAGAAATGAGATGTAATCCATAATCATCCCCATTAAACTCAACTCTATATGGCCCCATTAAAATCTATATGGCTATATAGGGGGTGCCAAAAAAATATAGACCGTCCCGTCCCCTCCCCTTTGTATCTAAACTCCCATATATAGATAGAGGGTCCCATATAGATATATATAGAGAGAGAGGGTTGATCAATCTATATAGAGAGAGGTGCCACCCCCTCTATCTCTATCTATCATAGTGAATATAGACCGTGCCCCCCACAGTCTATAGTGATCTAAACTCAACTCTAGACCGTGGATAGACCCTATATAGATAGGGGGCACTGATAGGGGGGCACCTGTTCCTTGCCATTGAGGGGGAATCAAATTGAGGGGATAGAGACATGACACAATGATTTTCCATCCTCAAACAACCCATATTCTCCACATAGAACTAACATTTGATAGATTATTCGACCCTGAACAATTCGAGTCATTGGTGGGGTTTGGTTCGTTAGCTGGTATTCATCTAGCCATTCAGATAGTGATCGACATTTTTCCAGCTATGCATTACACACCTCATGTGGGTCCATCTTTCAACAATGTAGAACACATCATGAGAGATGTTGAAGGGGGCTAGTTGCTTCGTTATATGCATGCTAATGGGGCAAGTATGTTTCCCATCGTGTTTACCCCCATATTTTTTATGGTTTGTATTATGTGAGTTATGACAGTCCTAAGGAATTCGTTTGGTGCCTTGGAGTTGTCATCTCCTCATTAATGATTGTGACTGCTTCCATAAGACATGCACTACCTTAGAGTCCAATGAGCTTCTGGGGAGCTACGATAATTACAAACAAGCTCAACTAGTTCCATACTTGTAGTGGGAGATACGATAGTGACTCAGTCATGGGGTGGTTTCCTCGTGGACAATGCCACCTTAAATCATTTCTTTAGTCCTCATCATCCACTCCTTCCTATTCCAGTAGGCGCCAGTCCTCATCAATATGGATCAAATAATTCATTGGGTGTGCATTCAAAGATGGATAAAATTATTTTTTATCCCTATTTCTACATGAAGGATCTAGGAGGTTGGGTAACTTCTACTATCTTCTCTTACATTTGGATTTCTTGTGCTCGTAATGTCTTGGGGCACCTTGACAATTATAAACTTGGTATACCCCTCCAATCCATGCCATTCCTCATAGTATACCCGACAAACTTTTTGGTTTTTCCTAGAAGATTGCTTACTATCAGGTCCAATCGGATGTGAACTCATGGAGGCACCATATGTGACTATTGGACAAATTCCTCTAGTAGCTCTCTTCTTTTTCTTTGTCCTAATGCCCATTCCGAGATGAGTTGGAAAAAAGAATGACCAATTATTACACCAATCACTCACAATTTGAGGGCATTGATCGATAGGGCATTGATGACCAACCTTTAGGTTAGGTCGAGGACTTCCCTCTCTTGTTGGTTGAGGTCTTCCCGACCCTAATTGTATAGAGTTTTTTGGGCAACCCCACTTTGTCGCCTCTTTGCCCACCCCATCTATCTGCGCATCTATCTATATGCGAGTGGTCGAGTCCCTCGCCCTCGACCTCCTATATAGAGTTGAGTTGAGTTGAGTTTAAATAGAAGGGTAAAGGCAGGGGCAGGGGCAGGGGCAGGGGCAAGCGCAGGGCATCAACCCCCTGTATATAGAGAGAACTCTAGATGGTCCCTCCCCCTCAACCTCCTCTATAGATAGATATAGGCCTGCCCAGATCTGATTTGATCTCTATAGATGGGGATGGGGCCAATGCCAAAGCCAAAGAAACTCTATATATGTCATGCCATCACTCCACTATAGAGGGTTGCCAAAAAGCTATATATACCCAACTAGACTAGATATAAACTCTATATAGTCAAGGGGGAGGGGGCTGGGGGGGTTGGGGTCAAGAACCTATTGATTTCTCCCATCTCTATCTATGAAACCCCCTATATATCTATCCAATACCCAAAGTATAGAGTTTCATTTAGAGTTTATATAGAGGGGGGGGGGAGGGGGAGGCATGCTATAAATTAGAGCTAGTTTAGTTTATATAGAGGACCAACTCTATCTTGGGGAGAGAGGAGGGGCACAATATATAGTTAAATTAGCACCCCACAGTATATAGTTTAATTGGCACCCTCGCTGCCCCTTCCCCACCTCCTCCCCCCCATAGATAGATTTAGCCATATAAAGTTTAATGGGGCCATATAGAGTTGAGTTTCATGGGGATATAGATTTAGATTGAAATTTAGATTGGTTTCATTGGCCCCCAAATAGATATATAGGCTATTTGGGATTTATTCTATCTGGAGGGCCCTATATCCCTCTCTAAATAGAGGGTATAGACTCTATCTCTATCTATAGCCAAAGCCAAAGCCAAAGCCAAAGAAGCTCTATCTCTATATTTATATCTCTATAGATGGGGTTGGGGCACTCTAGAAAAGGGGAGGACGAGGGAGAGGACCGATCGAGCTCTTCCTCCATGCTTTCCATTGGTAAAGAACTGGCCACCCGAAGCCCTATATCTCTATATCTCCCTAGTAGTATGTATCTCTATAGTAGTCTCTTTGCTACTCATTTACAGTTGTCTCTTTACCATTACCACACTACTCGTATGAGAGTTATGGATATAGGAAGGGGGAATAGAACTAGATCAATGATGCCCCAACTGGTTCAATTCTCTTATTTCACACAATTCTTCCGATGTCGCTTGATCTTCTTCGCTTATCATCCTCCCCTATGCAATGATGGAGTACCTAGGCTCAACAGAATTCCCAAACCGTGGAACCAACTGGTTGCACACCAACGAAGGGGGAATAACATTCGAAGCAACGACCCCAACAGTTTGGAAGATATTTCGGTAAGAAGTTTTCCCAATGGTTCATCATATATGGACTCTAGTTTATTTGAAGTATCATGTTGGTGTGACGTTGACTTACTGGGGAGGAAGAATAAAATCACTTATCCCATTTCGGAGAAATCAATGGCTCATAGAGAATGGAGGGAAACATCCTCTATCTGATTCTGAAGTATTCATATGGCACAACTCCCAATCCTCTATTTGGATGGGGGAAACCTTGTAGGGAGAACATAATGCTAATCCATGTTTTACATGACCAAGTGAACTTGATGAGATGAGTTATATATATAGGGCCATTGCCCATTGCCATAATGATATATAGGATGAGCGTAGTATGTATAGAGATAGAGATAGAGATAAAGTCTATATTCTCTATGGGGGATTAGCATTGGGAGTTTAGAGTTTAGAGTTAGTTATAGTTTAGTTTATATAGAGGGAACCCCCCCGCCTCCCCCCTCCTCATCGCCCCTCGCTCCCTCCCCCGGCCTCCCCCCTTATAAACTAAACTAAACTAAACTCTATCTAACTCTATACATAGAGAGAGGGGCCCCCCTCAACTAATTTTATCTAACTCTAATCCCCATCCCCATCTATATAGAGAGGGAGAGGGAGAGGGAGAGGGAGAGGGACGGGGGGCCAACTGTCTATCACTTTTTTGGAAACCCCTCAAGATAGAGTTTCTTTGGCCCTCTCTATATATATGGGGAGTGTCTTTGGTCCCCCTCTCTACTCTTTATCTATTCTAGTTCTTTTGTTCCTCCCCCCCCCTCTCTCTCTATATGGTCTATCCCATTCAATCTATAGGGTGCTCATCCCCTCTCCCCCCTCTATATAAACTAAACTCTATATGGGAATTAGTTTACATAGAGAGGGGCTCCCCATCCCCATGTATATAGAGAGAAGGGGGGACGGGGGGGACGGGGGGAGTTGGGCTATCTATCTATAGGGCACTTGATCGAGGGATTGAGGGAAGGCAGGCATTTAGTTCGTGATGAATGCCCTGAATGAGAACCTTTACAGTTAGTTTTCAAGATCCCTGCCCATGCAATTCATTGTGGAAACCAACGATTCTTTCTACTCCTATCAGATCAAGAACACGGGAGAGCACCCCTATAGATCTATAGGCACCAAGATCTAATCTCTATAGATGGGGATGGGGCCAATGCCAAATCCAAAAAAACTCTTTGTCTATATATAGCCAAAGCCAAAGAAACTCTATCTCTATCTCTATATATAGCCATAAATCTATCTATACAGTCGAGGGGGTAGTTAGATAGATAGGGGCACTCCCCCAAACCCTGTTTATCTATCTATGTGGGGCCCCCAACCCAATAGATAGAGGCCATTTAAACTAACTCCCATATATATATATATAAAGGCACTTCACTTTATATGGTTGGGGTTGTCCCCACCTCTATATAGATTACGATAAATAGTTGCCAAAAAAATGATAGACAGTGGCATCCCTCTCCCCTCTCTATATAGATGGAATGGAGTTAGATAGAGTTAGAAGGGCCCAAGCCCTATCTATCTATCTATCTATCTATCTATCTATCTATCTATCTCTGTTTCTTTGGCCCTCCCCCATCTATATATATAGATGGAGTAACGAATAGGATCTTATCTTGAGCATAGCCCCCCCATTATTATATAGGGTCTATCGAGACTTATCTTGAGCGTAGCCCCCCCTCTATATATGGCTATCTGGGGATCTTATCTTGAGTGTAGCGAATATTATCTTATCTATAGGTTGGCCTCCTCCCAAGCCCTATATATCTATCTGCCCCCACTTCAATAGATAGAGTTTTTTAGGCCTCCCTATATATTCTTGAGTGTATATCTTATCTATAGAGTGGCCCCCCTCTTTCTATATATAGAGTTAGATAGAGTTTAGTTTAGTTTAGTTTAGTTTATATAGAGGGGGGGATAGGGGAAGCAGATGAGGGGCCCTCTATATATAACTAAATTATAACTAACTCTAAACTCCCAATCCCCCATAGAGAATATAGACTCTATCTCTATTTTGCCCCAATTTATATATCCCCTATCCCTAGATCTAGTTGGGGCTGGGGGCGAATCCACTCTCTATCTATCATAGTGAATCTAGACCGTGCCCCCCCTCTGTTTATATAGGGATAGATATATATATATATATATAGAGGGGGGACCCCATAGATAAGGGGTCAAGCCCTATCCATCTATAGGGCACTCGATCGATAGATTGAGGTGTGTGCGATATTATAGAGTTTAATTGGTGCTCTCTTGATACGGCCTCGCCCAATAGGCCCATCTATGAAAACCCCCTATATCTAGATATGGATGGCGATGAGATTGAGCCCTATCTATATATGGGGCCATCTCAACTCCATCTATATGGGGTTGAGGAGGCCAAGGGAACTATCCTCTCTCAGGTTAAGGGTGGGGCCTATCTCATGGCTTGACAATACTTGAAGCAACAAAATGGGGCGGAGTTGTTTATGACTCTGAGGTATTCTCATCACTCGGTAGATCCAAGTCCATGGCCTATTTGGGTTTGCTCAGAGCTTTGGCAACCACAGTTGGAGGTGTTATGTACATGCACTCATTTACGGGGGGTTCAACACTCCTTAGTTTGGGCTTGATCCTCATCTTATATACCATGTTTGTATAGTGGTGCGATGTGATACGTGAATCCACGTTGGAGGGACATCACACCAAAGTCATACAATTCGAACTTTGATATGGTTTTATTTCGTCCATCGTATCAAAGGTATCATATTGAAAGCTCAGCCTGAGGAAACCTTTTGTTTGTTGTTTCCCTACTCACATCGAAATAGGATGAAGTTTATCCCACTTTGCTATCAAATATCTATTCATTTTGGCATATTCATGCGGGGATCGAAGAGACTATGGTAGATCACATGCACCAAGGAATGACCTGGAATTGGATTTTCATCCTTCTGGGATCGTTCTTTTTCATCATAATGAAAGATGTTTTCTTGTTTCCATCCTGCTGAGATAGAGATGGCCACCACAAATAGAATAACCCAATGGTCGACTGTTAGGGCATTTATGCTCCCCTATCCCTATATAGATATCCAATCCCCACCCCACAATATAGAGATACAGATACAAATACAAATAGAGTCTATACTTAGTTTAGATATGGGGTGGGGGAGTATCGTTTAGAGTTTATATATGGGGTGGCGGTGGGGGACCCCAGAAAGATATATAGGCTATATGGGGGTTAATTGATTTCTATAGAGGGGGCCCTATAGATTATATGGGGCCCCCATATAGAAACTCCCCATAGAGAATATAGACTCTATATCTCTATCTATAGCCAAAGCCAAAGCCAAATCCAAAGAAACTCTATCTCTATCTAGATTAATAAGATATAGATCGGACAAGGGAAGGAGGGGCGGAGTAGGGGGAGGGTGCATTATAGAGATCAAATCTGAGAATCTATAGAGATCTTGAAGAGCCTACATCTATATCTCTATATAGGGATAGGGAGGGGGCCATCAACCATATATATATATATAGGGGGTCTATCAAGGGGCCGCCGGATACGATATATCCAGGGGCCACCCCAGATAGATATATAGGCTGGAGCTAGAGGTTATCGAATGAATTGAGCTCGGTGAATGTATGATTGAACTTTATATGGATGCTATAGAGGCTCAGGGGGCCTATCTATCTGGTCAAGGCACCCCTAATCCCTAACCCCTAACTATATAGGTGGGCCCGACAGGACTATCTACTATACTCGACCCCTATTTATTTATATAGGCCATCGATTGAATGCATGTAATAGATAGACTATCTATTTGAGATGGGATAATACCACGATGACTGATGTAGTATGTTTGCTCCCCATATAGATAAAGGGGCCCCATAGACAATTATAGTTGGGGTTGGGCTTGACCCCCATATAGTGGTGGCCCTATCTATATATCTCTATATAGGGATAGGGAGGGCGCATTATAGAGATTAGATTTGGGAATCTATTAGATCTTGAAGAGCCGAATCTAGATAGGGAGGGGGCCATCAACCATATATATATAGGGGGTCTATCAGGGGGCCGCCAGATACGATATATCCAGGGGCCACCCCGAATAGATATATAGGCTAGAGCTAGAGGTTATCAAATGAGTTGAGCTCAGGGAATGTATGATTGAACTTTATATGGATACTATAGGGGCTCAAGAGGCCTATCTATCTGTTCGAGGGACCCCTAACTATATAGGTGGGCCCGACAGGACTATCTGCTATACTTGACCCCTATTTATATAGGCCATCGACTGAATGCATGTAATAGATAGACTATCTATTTGAGATGGGATAATACCACAATGACTGATGCAGTATGTTTGCTCCCCATATAGATAAAAGGGCCCCATAGACAATTATTGTTGGGGTTGGGCTTGACCCCCCAGATAGTGGTGGCCAGATAGGGAGTGCATATTATAGAGATCAGATCTGGGCATCTATAGAGATCTTGAAGAGCCTATGTCTATATCTCTATATAGGGATATGGAGGGGCCCTTCAACCATATATATATAGGGGGTCTATCAGGGGGCCGTCGGATACGATATATCTAGGGGCCACCCCGGATAGATATATAGGCTAGAGCTAGAGGTTATCGAATGAGTTGAGCTTGGGGAATGTATGATTGAACTTTATATGGATGCTATAGGGGCTCAGGAGGCCTATCTATCTAGGTATATACGTGGGCCCCTAATCCCTAACCCCCAACTATATAGGTGGGCCCGATGGGACTATCTACTATACTCGACCCCTATTTATATAGGCCATCGACTGAATGCATGTAATAGATAGACTATCTATTTGAGATGGGATAATACCACGATGACTGATGCATTATGTTTGATCCCCATATAGATAAAGGGGCCCCATAGACAATTATAGTTGGGGTTGGGCTTGACCTCTAGATAGTGGTGGCCCTATCTATATATGGGGGCACCGAATGCTCTGATCAGAATATTTGTGCTTTGATGGAGGGAAGGATAGACTAGATTATGGACGAGACATAGCTATAGCCGCACTCATAGCTAGATCTGAGATCTGATCTATAAACAACCGAACTGACTTCGAGAGATCAACCCTTGAGACAACGTGAACTAACCCTATCCCTATCCCTATCCCTATCTAATTTATATATAGTTATAGCCTCTAGGTGAGAGCTCGACTAAGTTATAATAGAATTCTGGGGGAGTAGACTAAATGATAGAATTCTGAGTTGTAGATCCCTATCCCTGATATGGCCATGGAACTCTATCTATCGACAAGCCTACTATACTTTGAAGTGGAGCCTACCATGAATGCACCCCCTTGGTGACATCATGAATTGGCTTCCCCCTATTCTATATGCCACTACCATGTTTCGATGGACTACCCATCCATATAGGCATCAATGACCATGACCAAGCCCCAAATAGATATATAGGGCTATATAGGCATCAATGACCATGACCACCCTCCAAGATAGATATATAGGGCTAGATAGGCATCAATGACGTCTATATCTCTATATAGGGATAGGGAGGGGGCCATCAACCATATATATATAGGGGGTCTATCAGGGGGCCGTCGGATACAATATATCCAAGGGCCACCTCAGATAGATATATAGGCTAGAGCTAGAGGTTATCGAATGAGTCGAGCTTGGGGAATGTATGATTGAACTTTATATGGATGCTATAGGGGCTTAGGAGGCCTATCTATCTAGTCGAGGGACCCCTAATCCCTAACCCCTAACTATATAGGTGGGCTTGATGGGACTATCTGCTATACTCGACCCCTATTTATATAGGCCATCAACCGAATGCATGTAATAGATAGACTATCTATTTGAGATGGGATAATACCACAATGACTGATGCAGTATGTTTGCTCCCCATATAGCTAAAGGGGCCCCATAGACAATTATAGTTGGGGTTGGGCTTGACCCCCAGATAGTGGTGGCCCTATCTATATATCTCTATAGAGGGATAGGGAGTGTGCATTATAGAGATCAAATCTGGGAATCTATAGAGATCTTGAAGAGCCTACATCTATATCTCTATATAGGGAGGGAGGGGGCCATCAACCATATATATATAGGGGGTCTATCAGGGGGCTGCCAGATACGATATATCCAGGGGCCACCCCAAATAGATATATAGGCTAGAGCCAGAGGTTATCGAATGAGTTGAGCTCAGGGAATGTATGATTGAACTTTATATGGATGCTATAAGGGCTCAAGAGGCCTATCTATCTGGTCGAGGGACCTCTAATCCCTAACCCCTAACTATATAGGTGAGCCCAATGGGACTATCTGCTATACTCGACCCCTATTTATATAGGCCATCGACCGAATGCATGTAATAGATAGATTATCTATTTGAGATGGGATAATACCACGATGACTGATGCAGTACGTTTGCTCCCCATATAGATAAAGGGGCCCCATAGACAATTATAGTTGGGGTTGGGCTTGACCCCCAGATAGTGGTGGCCCTATCTATATATGGGGGCACCAAATGCTCTGATCAGAATATTTGTGCTTTGATGGAGGGAAGGATAGACTAGATTATGGATGAGACATAACTATAGCCGCACTCGTAGCTATATCTAAGATCTAATCTATAAACAACCGAACCAACTTTGAGAGATCAAACATTGAGACAACCTGAACTAACCCTATCCCTATCCCTATCTAATTTATATATAGTTATAGCCTCCAAGTGAGAGCTCAACTAAGTTAGAAAGAATTGTGGGGGAGTAGACTAAATGATAGAATTTTGAGCTACAGACCCCTATCCCTGATATGGCCATGGAACTCTATCTATCGACAAACCTACTATACTTTGAAGTGGAGCCTACCATGATGCACCCCCTTGGTGACATCACAAATCAGCTTCCCCCTATTCTATATGCCACTACCATGTCTCGTTGGACTACCCATCCATATAGGCATCAATGACCACGACCAAGCCCCAAATAGATATATAGGGCTATATAGGCATTAATGACCATGACCACCCTCCAAGATAGATATATAGCGCTATATAGGCATCAATGACATCTATATCTCTATATAGGGATAGGGAGGGGGCCATCAACCATATATATATAAGGGGTCTATCAAGGGGCCATCGGATACGATATATCCAAGGGCTACCCCAGATAGATATATAGGCTAGAGTTAGAGGTTATCGAATGAGTTGAGCTCAGGGAATGTATGATTGAAATTTATATGGATGCTATAGGGGCTCAAGAGGCGTATCTATTTGGTCGAGGGACCCCTAATCCCTAACCCCTAACTATATAGGTGGGCCCAACGGGACTATCTGCTATACTCGACCCCTATTTATATAAGCCATCGACCAAATGCATGTAATAGATAGACTATCTATTTGAGATGGGATAATACCATGATGATTGATGCAATATGTTTGCTCCCTATATAGATAAAGGGGCCCTATAGACAATTATAGTTGGGGTTGGGCTTGGGCTTGACCCCCAGATAGTGGTGGCCCTATCTATATATGGGGGCACTGGATGCTCTGATCAGAATATTTGTGCTTTGATGGAGGGAAGGATAGTTTAGATTATGGATGAGACATAGCTATTGCTGCACTCATAGCTAGATCTAAGATCTGATCTATAAACAACCGAATTGACGTCGAGAGATCAACCCTTGAGACAACCTGAACTAACCCTACCCCTATCCCTATCTAATTTATATATAGTTATAGCCTCCAGGTGAGAGCTCAACTAAGTTAGAATAGAATTGTGGGGGAGTAGACTAAATGATAGAATTTTGAATTGCAGACCCCTGTCCTTGATATCTGATATGGCCATGGAACTCTATCTATCGACAAGCCTATTATACTTTGAAGTGGAGCCTACCATGAATGCACCCCCTTGGTGACATCACAAATTGGCTTCCCCCTATTCTATATGCCACTACCATGTCCTGCTGGACTACCCATCCATATAGGCATCAATGACCATGACCAACCCCTAAATAGATATATAGGGCTATATAGGCATCAATGACCACGACCACCCTCCAAGATAGATATATAGGGCTATATAGGCATCAATGACCACGAACACCCTCCAGAAAGATATATAGGGCTCCCAAGATGGAGATGGAGACCCAGACCCAGATGGAGAGAACCACTCCTATCAGTATCATATATACAGGTAGGCGATCCTCGATCTTTGAAAACATTTAAAATAGACAGGGATAGGGCAGGTTCTAGAATCAGGCTGAGTTTGGGTTTGGACGTGATATGAGTGATTGACCACTTGCATCACATCGCAGTTATAGTTCTCTCGATCGTTGATCGGCTTATTGGACCTAGCCTATTTTATTTGAGGAGTATTCATTTCTGATAGGATCAAGGTGAAGATCTAGATAAGCTATATAACTCATGATATAGATAGGGTAAAAGGTGGGAGGTGCCCTTGGCCCCATATAGATAGAGGACAAGACCCATATAGAGAGTTTGGGCTATAAATATATGGGTGCCTTTCACCCAGAAAGGTAAGATAAGATAAGATAAGATATATAGGGAGGGGGGAGGAGGGAGGAGGGACGAGGGAGAGCCAAAAAAACTCTGTATATTGCGGGGGCTTTCCCTATATATAGTGAGGCCACCAGATAGATAAGATATATAGGGAGGGCCAAAAAAACTCTATCTTGGGCCAAAAAAACTCTATATATTGGGGGGAGGCAGATAGATCTATAGGGCTTGGGGGTTTGGGAGGCTGAGCCCTATATATCTATGGGGATTGATTATCTACGTGATACAACTGATGAGATGACTTCACCGATATCACGTACATAAATAAATGAATAAATAAATAATAGAAATAGATGATGCCACCATCTATTATCTATATCTATTTATATAGAATCTAGATCTATACAGAGATCTGGATTTTATATATGTAACATGAGTTGATTGGGACCATCCATGTCTCGACGAGGTTGAGTTAGAGGATGAGGATAACGAACCCATATATAGATAGGGACCTCAACCCCAACTAGATAGATAGATAGATGGCTAGATAGAGTTTTTACAATTACAATCAACATGAACCAACACCATGTTGAGAGTCATTCTCCTGCCTTTCCCCTTTCCATATAGATTACTGGATAGGGGATAGGGGAGAGGGGATAGGGGCCCCCTATCCTGACTCGACTATTGTCCCCTCTTTTCTATCTGGGGGGTCGAGCCAACTATGTCTAGGGTCATCCATCTATATTCTCTATTCTAATATGATTGATGAGCCCTATATCTATCTGGGAGCCACGTATACAATAAATAGATTGGCAAGCCAATCTCAAATCACATATCCCCCTCTATCTATATGGTATGGGTGCGGAGATCATCTTTAGATAGCCCATCTATTTATATATAAAGATGGGGGCAGCTTCTTATTGTCTCGCCCTCCCACAACAACCTACTTCCAAAGGGAGGGAGCACTAGAACTAGAACTATAGCCATAGCTGCGAGTGCCAACTATTGATGGTCCCACTCCGTATTGATGCTCATTTGGGGATAGATCTATAGGGGTGCATGAATGAAGCTAAGTAGGCTGGACCCTCCCTCTATTTATATGGGGTGAATCGCTCGATTGACCCTATATATCTATCTAGGTGTAGTTCATCAATCGAGTTAGTCCCCACCACTATCTAGGGGTCACCATAGTGATCTATAGGGTGCCATAGCATAGATGTCCAATCCCCCAATCCCATCTAGTTAAGTTAGATCTGGGCAGGTGCCCCCCCTCTGTTTAGACAGTGTATAGACTAGTTATGCTCTCCCCTAGCCTCTCTATATATGGGCAAGCTATATAAAGTAGGGTAGGGGCCTATCTAATCTAAAATCCCTCTGTGTAGTGTAGTTTCTATTCCACTCTAGCCTATTGTATTGGAATCAAATGGATGCCCAGGCATTGACACTTCCTTTGTCTGGTCCTAGCCGCATATGTTTCTCAATTCATATGGATCAGTGTTGTTTGGTCAGTTTCTATGCTAGTAATAGAGACTGACTAATAACTTGGTGGTGTGGTTGACTATCCTCTCAGTCGAGTGGAATTAGTTATATCTATAGGACCATTTCCATATGGATATATAGGGATCCCCCCCTCTATTCTATATGGGATATAGGGCGATCACACTAGATCGATCCGCTGCAAACTGGACTATGGTTGGTCTACGTATAGTCCGACCACCATCTAGACTCTATATATAGATAGGGGAGAGCAGAGTGCCCCCTATATATAGATTTATTCCCCTCCCCTATATATCTCATCTATCTAGGGGAGCGCTCTAGGGTTAGATGGGGGTGCATATGTGTGAACCAAATCGGTCAATTGGCCTCATGGCAGGGGGTTAATCCTGTCAATGTATAGTGAGGGAACAACCTAGCTACCACCCAACACTACCCCCCTAGATAGCGGTGGGGTAGAGGCGATCGAGAGCAAGCCTATATATCTATCTGGCTTGGGGGGGCCATTAAACTCAACTCTATATGGCTATCTATGGGGTGGGGGTGAGCGTAGCAAATAATATCTAAAGTAATCTATATCGTGGGGGCCCCTATGTATCGATATGGAACTCTATACTGTGGGGGGCCCTATTTATCTATATAAAACTCTATACTGTGGGGGTGAGTGTAGCAAACTCTATATCTAAATGAATCTATACCATGGGGGCTGCCCCTATATCTATATCTATGTTTGGAGGGTGAGGACCCCATATATAGATAGGGTGATTGGCTAGATAGCCAGATAGATAATATAGCCAGATAGATAGGGAGGGGGGAGGCCATTGTATGTAATTTTTTTGGGAATGCTATAAAGTTGAGTTCAATGGGCTCTATCTATTTGGGGGGGCTATCTATTGATATGGGGTAAGGCAATCGACCTCTATATATGACGAGCGTAGCATAGTCTGTAAATAGTTCGATAGATAGGGGCACTTGACTAGACAGATATATAGGGCTTGCATACCCATCTGGCCCTATCCTATCTGTATATAGGCGAGCATAGTCTGCATATACTTAGATAGATAGGGGCACTCGACCATATAGATATATAGGGCATATATACCTACTGGCAAGGGGCCCCTATCTCCCTATCCCTATTTGAATAGAGGGGGGAGCCTCAGCCTCCTAGGATGGATAAATGCCTACTGCCATATAGATCTCTAGGGTGCCCCTATATGTAGCTTTCTACGGGATGGGTGATCCATCTATTCTATATGTGATATGACTGATGACTGAGGGAGAATAGAGAGCCAGTCTTCCCGTATCGACTCTGTCTCCACACTCGTACCAACCCTCATGCCATATATAATAGGGGGTAGATGTGGTGCTCGACCCTCAACCCCCAACCTACCACTATCTAAGGATAGGGTCCCTATCTCTATATCTAGGCTCCATATATAGGCCGAGGCCATAGATAGAGTCTATCATAAATTAATCTATATAAGGGGCTCGGGGAGGGGGGGGCAGTGACCCCCGACCATTTAAGGTTAAGTTGATCGAGTTGATTCAGTTTCCTATCCTATATATAGAGAGTTCCCACACGCCTTCCCCCTAGATAGATCTAATCTACTCTATTTATTGGGCCCCAACCCTATATATCTATCTGGGTTAGATCAAATCTATCTAGGGGGGAGGGGGGGATCCTCCCTAGATAGATCAAATCTACTCTATCTATTAGGGCTCCCCATATATATAGAGAGGCCCCAACACTATATATCTATCTGAGTTTGATTAGATCTATCTAGGGGGGAGGGAATGGGGTGCTCCCCCCTAGATAGATCTGATCTGCTCTATATGGCACCCCATATAGAAATTAAAGAGGGGGGGCCTAAATAGATAGATAGGCTCACAGTCGCCTATGTATAGAGGGGTGGATCTAACCCTATCATATAGAGAGGGGGTCGAGGGGGGGTAGTGACCCCCGACCATATAAGGTTAAGTTAAGTTGATTGAGTTGATTCAGTTTCCTATCCTATATATAAAGAGTTCCCACGCGCCCTCCCCCCTAGATAGATCTGATCTACTCTATCTATTGGGCCCCAGCCTTATATATCTATCTGGGTTAGATCAAATCTATCAGGGGGGAGGGGGGGTCCTCCCTAAATAGATCTAATCTACTCTATCTATTGGGACTCCCCATATATATAGAGAGGCCCCAACACTATATATCTATTTGGGTTAGATTAGATCTATCTAGGGGGAGGGAACGGGGCACTCCCCCCTAGATAGATCTGATCTGCTCTATATGGCACCCCAAATAGAAATTAAAGAGGGGGGGGCCTAAATAGATAGATAGGCTCACAGTCGCCTATGTATAGAGGGGCGGATCTAACCCTATCATATAGAGAGGGGGTTGCCAAAATCGGTTGGTTGAGTCCCCCCCTAACTATATGGGGGAGATAGGGGCACTCCTCTCGATAGCCAGAGGGTGAAGTACCTATCGGCCCCCTCTATATAAGGTTGAGTTAAGTTGATTGAGTTGATTCAGTTTCCTATCCTATATATAGAGAGTTCCCACGCCCCTCCCCCCTAGATAGATCTAATCTACTCCATCTATTGGGCCCCAACCCTATATATCTATTTGGGTTAGATCAAATCTATCTAGGGTGAAGGGGGGCTCCTCCCTAGATAGATCTAATCTACTCTATCTATTGGGGCTCCCCATATATATTATAGAGAGGCCCCAACACTATATATCTATATGGGTTAGATTAGATCTATCTAAGGGGGAGGGAACGGGGTGCTCCCCCCTAGATATATTTGATCTGCTCTATATGGCACCCCATATAGAAATTAAAGAGGGGAGGCCTAAATAGATAGATAGGCTCATAGTCGCCTATGTATAGAGGGGCATATCTAACCCTATCATATAGAGAGGGGGTTGCCAAAATCAGTTGGTTGAGTCCCCCCTAACTATATGGGGGATATAGGGGACCTCCTTTCGATAGCCAGAGGGTGAAGTACTTATCAGCCCCCTCTATATATAGAGTGTGTGCCCTATCTATCTATCTACTGAGAAACCAAGAGATAGATTGCCAAGGACCTATGTTGAGGACGCTATCGTTGTGCTGAAGGTCCCCTCCCCTTATAGTCTAGACTTCTACTTCATCTTCATGCTAAATTATATATATCTATTCTATATAGATAGATCTGATCTGCTCTATATGGCACCCCATATAGAAATTAAAGAGGAGGGGCCTAAATAGATAGATAGGATCATAGTCGCCTATGTATAGAGGGGCATATATAACCTTATCATATAGAGAGGGGGTTGCCAAAATCGGTTGGTTGAGTCCCCCTAACTATATGGGGGATATAGGGGCCCTCCTCTCGATAGCCAGAGGGTGAAGTACTTATCGGCCCCCTCTATATATAGAGTGTGTGCCCTATCTATCTATCTATCTATCTACTGAGAAACCAAGAGATAGATTGCCAAGGACCTATGCTGAGGACCCTATCGTTGTGCTGAAGGCCCCCTCCCCTTATAGTCTAGACTTCTACTTCATCTTCATGCTAATTATATATATCTATTCTATAGGGGGTGGCTAGGCAATAATAGTCCCTGTCCCTACATCTGAGATCACACCCATATAAGAGGGGAGGGGGTCGAGCACCACAAAGCCCTATCAGATAGATTTTTGATGGGCCATCATCCATCTAAGTCTACCTATTCATATTCATATTCGCCACCTATAGATGATGTGGTGCTTAACCGACATTCCCTTATATAAATAGGGGGCCACTTGGGAGATTAGTTAGTTTACCCTCCCCAGAAGAGGTACTTACTCGGCTCAGTCATTCTCTTACTCAAATCGGCATTCCCCATATAGAAAGAAGGGGGTCGGGACCTATATATCTATTCTATATGGCAGTAGTGTAGCCCATATCTTCTATCTGGCAGTAGCGCAACCCCTATCTTTCTATCCGACCAGAATTCGATAGGTTCCAAATCCCGATGCCAATGATTCCATAGGTTTCTTAGTGATCAACTGGTGATGGCACATACCCATATATAGATTTATATTCTGAGTGAGTTATATATATAGGGCCCACCCCATCCCCATCTAATAGAATCTAGAATCTGGAATCTAGAATCTGAATCCCTCGGTGAGGGCCCCTGTTTATGGCACTAGGGTAGGCATAGGTTATAAAGACTACACCTTTCCCCATCCCCCAACCCATCCTATATAGAGTTAGGATTTGGCATATCCACTGGGCTATCGGCTATGGGCTAACCCAATCCACCCCATATAGAGAGAGGGGGGGCCTCTCCCGACCTCCATTGTGATTTCAGCAACCCCTATATATCTATCTATAGGGTGGGTCATTCATGCAACCCAACCCCCCTAAATAGAGTTGGGGGCCATATTCGTATCTAAATTGACTTGGTCATGTTTCACCTACTATCTAATTACTAATCTTCCCATAGATAGATAGATAAATAGATAGATATAAGCAAAGGGGTTATCCATCAACATATACCGATCTATAAATGGGTTGATGGTCCATCTATATCCATATTTATATATAGGGGTTGATGGTCCATCTGTTATATACGTGATACAAAGGGGTCCTATCTACCCAACCCAACCCAATATAGAGGAGTGAGGATAGCCCACTCAATAGAGATCGAGAGGCCCCTTCGTCATTATCACTATATAGATGCCCCTATCTATGGTGAGGGCCATAGGTTCATCAACAACTATAGAGCTATGCTCGACTAGACTCTAGAGCAACCAATAGACTGTACTATAGAGCTATGCTCGACTAGAAAGATATATATATGGGGGAATAGATAGTTTTTTGGGTCCATCTATCTATCTACGGGGTTCACACTATAGATAGAGGTGATTAGACAGATGAGGGGCCTCCCAACTAGACTATAGCTCTACTAGACTAGACAAGGGGCATCAGACTCTACTATAGCTCATAGAGATAGAGTCCCCTATCTATATAGAGAGGGGTGGCACACTGTTGGCCATTTTTTTTGGCCCACATATCAAAGTTTACCTAAGTATGGGAAAGGTAGCTTTCAAGGAAGAAAATGGTAAGCCTTTGGGAGGACTTCGAGTTTTCCAATAGTGACAACTTTGGGTTTTTTGAAGGCACATTACCAATCAGGTTTCCAGCAGTGCTTAGCTTCTAAATGTTTCATAAGTAGAAGTAATCCGGGTTTACAAACCCGAATTACTCATAGATAGTGTATTTTGGGTTCTTCAAGGGGCACTACTTGGTTACTTCATAGTTGTGAGTAGTCAGAAACCCGAAATAAGCAAAGGGGCTTGACAAATGCGATTTGGTCTTGAAAAATGGTGCTTCTCGGGTTCTTCAAGAGACGAGTCTTTTTCAAAAATCTGAAGGGCATTTTCAAAATGTCAAAGGGTCTTTTTAGGCAAAAAGGGACCAGTCAACTTTTTCGAAGGTACACTTCAACTTTTTCGAAGGGTTTTTTCTTCTCCAAGTGGACAGTTGTAATTTTTTCGAAGGGTATGTTACCCTTCGGGAGGACCATTTCAAAATTCTTGAAAGGTATCTTTCCATTTAGGAGGATCATTTGTGGAAATTCGAAGGGACATGCAGAAAGCCGGAAGGGTCTCTTACCCTTCGAGAAAGTCCATTATGAAAACCCTGAAGGGTAGTTTCTAAAAACAGATGTAGACAAAAAGTCCGAAGGAATTCCTTTAGACAAATTGTCCAAAGAAATTCCTTTGGGAGATTTGCCCAAAAGAAGTAAGCCGAGAGGGAAGCCCGAGACCAACTATCTGAAGGAAATGACGGGCTAATGGACATCAAAATCAGGATAAGTGACTAGATGTTGGAAGTAACTGGGTTTGTAAAGCCCGAAGTCTTAAGGTTTGGGAAGCAGCAAAGTGAGAAGACTTGAAGATGAACAAGATTGAAGTAAGTAGGCTTAGAGAACCCAAATTACTTTGCATAGAGTAAATCGGGTTTCTCAAAGTACTCTACTTAAAAGGCCTTATAAGCGAAGGATCTGAGAAAGTCCCAAGTTGGAGAGGCCAAAGAACCCGAATTACTCTACATAGATTAAATCAATATTCTTTGAGGGCTCGACTTAAACTTGGTCTGGGAACGCTAGAATCATGATGCAACGAATGGAAGGCTTCCACGTGGCATAATTGGAGTAGAAAGGGCCAATCCATAAAGGACAAGTGGCACAAAGATGTTCAATAAACATGGGAGAGTCTAAGCGGCTGGTAGCTAGAAGTTATGAAGGCTCCCATCCGCCATGGTTCATTGCCTGCAATCATCAGTCGATGCTTAAATGCGTCACGCCAAGAAGAAACATTCCAGCTGCTCATAGCATGACTTTTCAGATGTGCCAAAGAAAGTCTTAAAGACGAGAGGGGCTCAAGAGTATTGGGCAGCGATCTGGAATGACACATTTATGAACATTAGGGAAGGATAACAGGATGTGTTAGCCATCTATGACTTATTGTTTCTTCCCTTTCTTTCTTTCCCCTTTCCTTATAAATAGAGGCCTTGAAGCCTAGAAATGTAGCCCCAGACTGGTGATAAAATCACTCTGCAAAAATTGCTTTGTAAAAGACTCTTTTGAAGTAATATAAGGAAAACTTTTTAGTTTTTGGTCAAAGAAAAGTGTGCATTTTTGGTTTTATTTGCAAAATGTATGATTGTTGTTCATCACCTGTGTTTTCTCTAAGCACCTTGATTTTGACTCTTTCGATTTTATGCAGGATTGCATGAAGTGTCTGTGTGGCTAGTTCCCTTTGAAGTTTGCTAACTCAGTGTTTCCCGTAGACCTATTTTTTTATTCTTCAAAATGTAAAGCTCTCCTTCAACCTCCACGCAAAAGCTCCCTGCCTATGACCCTGAGATAGAACCAGAATAAGCTTGCGTTCTGTTTAGCTTCATTAGTAGTTTGCTTTGCCAGACCAAGTGGATCACTCTCTTTTGGTGCATCACCTCCCATTAGCCTAGGTTTATTTTGAAGTAATCCTCCTACCCCTTTTCTTTGGCCATTAGTATAGTTTAGTGTAGAAATCAAGGAGTTGAAGTGAAGCACTTGAGGAACTAACCTCATAAAAAGTCTAGAGGTTCAACATCACCATAGGACACCCACATCCTAAGGTTGTTCCCATGCTTATAGCTAGAAGTGAGAGAGCTTGAAGAACTCTCTCACAAGGGTGCAAATCCAATCTATAACAGGCACAATATAGAGTTGAACCCTCTATATATAGATGGGACCCTCTCTATATATGGGAGTTTAGATAGAGGGGGGAAGGGGTATTCACTCGATATGAAGAGTCTAAACTGAAAATTTCCTACTAAATATGAAGAGTGAATATCTAGTCCCAGTCTATATCTAAAGGGGGCATATCCCCATCTCCAGTCTTTAGTCCCTTATAGGGGCATATGGATTAGATATATAGGGTGCAATCTAGTCATCGATCGAGTGAAGTGAGAGATGTCTAAGTTCATAGCCTACTGTATCAGATCGCCCTAGCCCTATATATAGAACTCGTCAGATGGATATGGATGCCCAAGCATTGATGCTCTCTACCTATATGGGGCCCTATAAAGTCTATATCTATGAATGCCCAGGCATTGATGCCCCTCTATCCATATGGGTCTCGATTGGGTTTAAAGGCCCTATCCTATATATAGATGGGGGATGGGGACCAGTTGGGCCCTCTACTCTATATGGATGGGGACTGAAAGCCTTGGTGGTTATACAAGTCCTATATATAAATGGGGACTATTAGGGCCCTCTCCCTCGCGCTATAGTAGATCTGATTTGATTTGATCTATAGATGGGGTTGGGGGCGACTATCTAAGATAGTGGTTAGGTCAACATATATATAGAGAGGGGGGAACACCTATAGATATATAGGGGCCCCCTCTCTATATATATGTAGATTTTTTAGCTAAATAGATAGAGTAGGCCATCGGTGCTGAAGTCACTCCACATATAGATAGGGTAGATGCTCTTCTCTCTTTTATCTCTCTCACCAGTTCTCGGGAGGGAGCCAAATATATAGATAGGCCCCATCTCCCATTGATGTTGATTGTAACGAACTATGATCGCGTGAATGTAGATGGGAGATAAGATAGGGCACATCTATCTATACCTGGGGGTCACCCACTATATCTAGGGGGCTTGGGTTGCATGAATGGAATGAATCAAAGGCCCAATTCTATATATATCACATACGCCTAGATAGATACATAGGGTGATGCATCCATCCAAGAACAAAGAGAACTCTAGAATTGGGCCCAACTAAATCCGAGTGGGTGGATATAGTCAGGTGGGTCTATGATTGCATGAATGTAGATGGGAGATAAGATAGGGCACATCTATCTATATCTGGGGGTCTCCCATTGATGTTGATTGTAACAAACTATGATCGTGTGAATGTAGATGGGAGATAAGATAGGGCACATCTATCTATATCTGGGAGTCACCCACTATATCTAGGGGGTTGGGTTGCATGAATGGAATGAATTGAAGCCCTAATTCTACATATATCACATACACCTAGATAGATACATAGGGTGATGCATCCATCCAAGAACAAAGAGAACTCTAGAATTGGGCCCAACTAGATCCGGGTGGGTGGATATAGTCGGGTGGGTCTATTCTAGTTAGAGAGAAAGAAAGATCTATAGAGCGGATCAACGAATAGAGATATAGATCAACAGATGGATATATAGATAGATTGCCAAATCTATATATCGAATGGATAGATAGAGAGATCAACGGATCACCCTCCCCCGTCGGCCCCTTCCCCTTTATATCTAGAAATAGATCAGCGAATAGCCCCCCACAAGGTCTCTCACTAGAGTTCCCCACTCTATAGTCTAGTGTAAGCCCCTCACCCTAGAGTGGATTCACTACTCCATCTATATAATATATATATCTCGTCTAGTGTAAGCCCCTCACCCCCCCTAGAGTGGATTCTATACGGAGCTACTCCATCTATATAATATATATATCTCGATAGATACAACCCTATAGAGAGAGGTGGGGCTAAATATATAGCTCAAGATAATATTTTGCTACTCCATCTATATATATGGGATAAGATAAGATCTATAGGGAAAAAAACTCTATATATAGGGGCCCCTATATATATGGGATAAGATATTCGCTACTCCATTTATATATATGGGATAATATAAGATCTATACGGAGCCGCCCTCCCCTACCCCCCCCCCCAAATAGATCTAACCTAGATAGATATATAGGGTTTGGGCCCCTCTAACTCTATCTAACCTCATATATATGGAGAGGGGGTCTCTCAACTAACTCTATCTAACTCCCCATATATATAGAGAGTGGGGGAGGCCAAAAAAACCCTATCTATTGGGTTAGGGGGGCCAGATAAATATATAGGGTTTGGGCCCCAACCCTATATATAGGGTCGACGTGGCCCCAACCCTATATATAGGGTTTGGGTTTCTTTGGCTCCCCCTATATATATATGATCTACTCTATCTTGGGGGGAAGCCACCCCAAGTAACTGTATATAGTTTTTTTGGCAACCCCAACCCCCAACCTTATAAAGTGAAGTTAAGGACAGGAACATATCATGGCAAAAGAACAAGAGAATGCTAGATCAGGATATATATATATGGGAGTTAGTTTAAATATAGAGAGGTGGATAGACTAGACTCTGTATATAGAGAGGTCCAAAAAAACTCTATATATAGGGGCTCCCATATATATATAGAGGGGGGGAGGTCTCACTGAGATGGCATCAAGACAACTTAATGTCTCACGATAGTGAGATGGCATCAAGACAACCTAATATCTCATTTAGAGGGGATTGCATATGATAGTAAGTTGTATTACTTATGTCTATCTATGCCCAATATAGTATTTATTGGTCATCTCACATCCTATATATATATATCTTAAGGGACTGGTACGTGCTTCCAACTACTCTTACTCCCTAGATCTCATGATTGTGAGATAAGTGTTAATTGGGCAGTATCCCTTGATCTCACTGAGATGGCATCCACTCTCTATATGTAAGTCTCTAATCTGTGATCATATTGGGATTGGATTGGAGAAGAGTTGGACCCCCCAATTCGTGACGATTAGAGTTTCTTTGGCTCTCCCCCTAGGTATTTATTCAATATATAGAGGCCCTCTATATTTAAACTAACTCCTCTATATTACCAAAAAAACTCTCTTTGGCACAGCAGCCCGAGCCGCACAGATCCAGGTTTTATTTGTAATTTGCTAGATTTCAAGACCATATTTGTATTGTTTTATGATATGTGGACTGTATTTGCAATTGCATTCAGATTTATATCAGTCTTGTTTTATCATTGGATATGGTTGTTCCATTTGACTGAATGCATGCAAGTAGTTGAAATCAGTTTTGAAAAGAATTTGCATCCAAATCTAGTTTGGGATATTTTACTCTCCCCTATCCCCTCTCTATATAGATGGGATGGGATGGAGTTAGATAGAGTTAGAGGAGCTTCTCTATATATATATGGAGTTTCTTTGGCCCCTCTATATAAACTAAATTCTATGGGATATGGGAATATCTAAACTCAACTCTAGACCATGGATAAATAGGGCTTAGATCAACTCACTATCTATATATTCTAGAATACCGAATGATCTCCCATATAGATAGATAGGGCCCCTCTCTATATATATGAGTGGCCAATTTATTATTTGGGGGGGTCGCCTATCTATCACTGTGGGACAGTCAACCATTGATCTCATGTAAGATCATTGGGGCACGACACAATGGTCATCTATCATGAGATAGCCATATAGATAGATAGTGAGATGGTACCCTTGCAGGTCTATCTCACGATAGTGAGTTGTATTACTTATGTCTATCTATGCCCAATACAATATTTATTGGTCTATCTCACGTCTTATATATATATCTTGCATCTACTCTACTCTACTCCCTGGATCTCATGATTGTGAGATAAGTGCTAATTGGGCAGTATCCCTTGATCTCATTGAGATGACATCTACTCTATATATGTAAGTCTCTATATCAGATTGGGATTGGGGACCCCCAAGATAGAGTTTTTTTTGGCTCTCCCGCCAATAAATAGAGGCCCTCTATATTTAAACTAACTCCCATATATATATAGATTCACTTCACTTTATATGGTTGGGGGTTGCCAAAAAAACTCTGTTTAGCACCCCTCTCCTCTCTGTCAGAGATATATAGGGGCCCTCTCCCCTCTCCCCTCTCTATATAGATGGGATGGGATGGGATGGGATGGAGTTAGATAGAGTTAGAGGGGCCCCTCTCTATATATATGGAGTTTTTTTAGCCCCTCTATATAAACTAAACTCTATGGGATATGGGAATATCTAAACTCAACTCTAGACCGTGGATAGATAGGGCTTAGATCGACTCACTATCTATCTATTCTAGAATACTGAATGGTCTCCCATATAGATAGATAGGGCCCCTCTATATATATATGGGGAGTGGCCAATCTATACTATTGGGGGGGGGCGGGTCGGGGGGGGTGCCTATCTATCACTATAGGACAGTTGACCATTGATCTCATGTAAGATCGTTGGGGCACGACACAATGGTCATCTATTATGAGATATCCATATAGATAGATATGCGACTCCCTCCCACCCAACCCCCACGCCCGTTGGTCGACCCTCGCGCCCCCCGCCCCCCCCCGCGCTATATAGGACTAGACTCTCTACGGGTTAGGCCTGGGTCTAGATAGATAGGGGTTGGGTTGGGTTGGTGAAGGGGCATACAATCTATCTACAGGGGCTTGAGATCTATAGATGGGGCTGGGTTGGTGAGGGGCATACCAAATATCTATAGATAGGGGCTTGAGATATATAAATGGGGGCATATCTGTGTATAGGGGCTAGATAGATAGGGGAGATATATAGATATATCTATTATATAGTTACCACTCATATCTCATATGCCCCTTTATCTCTGATGGACCCTATCTCTACTCTATTCTATACACCCTATCTATCTAGCCCATATAGATAGATAGGGTGTATCTATATAGGACTAGACTCTATATATAGGGGTGGGGCAAGGGTCCATGGAGAGAATAGATAGGCCTCTAGGTCTAGATAGATAGGGCTTGGGTTAGGCCAGGGTTAGGCAAGGGAAGGGAGACCCCCTATATATATATGGGATTGATAGATAAATCAACGACCCTATTTATCTTCGTCGTTGGCTTTGATAGATATAGATATATCCATCTATAGAGAGGGAAGCGACCCCCAATAGATAGAGCACATGAAACTCAACTCAACTCATCTCAACTCTATATGGTGGCCTCCCTATAGATCTTATCTTGAGTGTAGCAAATACTATCTCGAGATCATCATCGCTATATTTGATAGATATAATGGTAGATAGATATAGATAGGGAAGTACCCTGGCCACACCTCCCACCTGCACCCGCCTCCCCCCCACGCCCCTCGCCTATCTATATATTGGGAGCCGCTCCCCTTTATATCTAAACTCCCATATATATATAGAGGGTCAACTCAACTCTATATGGTTGGGGGTTGCCCATTGTCCCCCCTCACCTGTGCCCCCCCACCTCGCCACTTATATAGATTGATTAATTATATATTGTTGGGGATGGCCCTTCCTATATATCTTATGTTATAGTTATATATCCATTTGGGGGTGGACATATCTATGATGGCCCACCTACTCTACTCTATATGAGGGAGTAGGTGGGGGGGTCAACACATACAAATAGGTGGCTCTCGAATCTACATATCTAGATAGAGGAGAGGGGAGCACCACAAAGCCCTATCAAGACATATTTCTGATGGGCTGATGGGCCATCTATTTAATTGATTATGTATGTGATATGACTAATGAAAATATAAGATATTCACGGCCCTTATCCTATATATATACATATACATATATGCGTCGATGGGAGGCCCACCATCTATATATGAAATGTGGCTCACGGTCCCATCTACCACCGTGTAGATATTCGAAATGGATGCCCCCTATCTAACTAGATGGATATGGCTCAGGATAGGGGTCGATGCCCTCCCCCATTTCTCTAGAGTGGAGTCAGGGGAGTCCCTCGATCTATCACCATCTATCTGTAGAAAGGGAGCGACCCTCACCCCCTATATATATATATATATATATATATATATATATATATATATATATATATATATATATATATATATATATATGAGACTATATATTCTCTGGGGGTGCCTATCTATCTATATGAGAATAGAATAGTTGAGAAGATTAAATCAAATGCGAATGTACTATGATCCCTAGTCAATGACCCATATATAGAGAGGGGGAACCTTGACCCCAACCCTATATCACCTAACTCGCTTCCCTAGTTCACCCACTTGTGTGCGGACCACCTTCCTCTGAGTAGTGTCAGATCGAATAGTGATGTTGTGGACCCAACCCATATATATATGGGGGGGTTGATAACTATGCTCACTCCTCTCCCTATCACAATATAAAGAGATAGGGTGCTGTCAGTTAGATAGGGGTGGGGGGGCCATATAGAATAGTAGGCCCGCCCCCTATATATATATATATCTTTCTCTAAGTCATATCACATATATAATAGTTGGATGATGGATGATCCGCTCCTGCCCATAGGATAGATAGGCCCCCCTCTATCTATATAGAGTAAGTCATCGACCCCCTATCTATAGTATATATACCCCATATCTAGATCTAGATAGGGGCAAATAGCCAGATGGAATAGATATGGGCAGGGGAGTGCCCTCTAGCTATAAAGGTCGGCAGTGCCCTATCCATAGATAGTGATAGTGATATAGATATAGATAGTGATATAGATATAGATAGTGATATAAATAGTAATAGTGATAGTGATATAGACTCTAGTTAGGGTTGGGGTCGAGGGCACTATAGATAGATTATAGAGAGTCGACTCCCCTCCCTAGATATCTATCTATAAGGCGACGACCGGGATCTCATATAGAAAGGAAATTGATCAATAGATCGAGGGTGACTAGTGATAGTTCTTATATGGAGAATAGATAGACCCCTATCTATACTCAATCCCCCATCAAACTCAACTTATATGGCCCGGGGGCCCCATTAAACTCAACTCAACTTATATGGCTTAGGACCCCCATTAAAATCTATATGGTAGTTTAATGGGGATTTAAATCATAAAGAGGGGGGAGGGGCTCTCTCTATATGGGGGATTGATAATGGGGCATTGATTACCCATTGATGTAGATAAGAGATATAGGGTTCACGGAATAGAGAACATCACCTACGTTCCACCATTCTATTCTATCTGGACACTTGAGTGACGAGGAATGCATCTGACATCCCAATGAGAAATTGACTCCCGATGCCCCTACTAACCCATAAACATAGTATTTGCTACTCCATCTATAGTTAGTTTAGTTTAGTTTAGTTTATATGTGGTGGGGGTGCCAATGAAAATATATACTGTGGGGGGTGGGGCCTGTCTAATCTATAATTAAATGAAACTCCCGTGAAGACGAATGAGGCACAGGAGGCATACTCTTCCCGATGAACAAATAAATTATAGGGTCCACTCACATGTACGATAAGGCCCTTGTTAGGTTAGAGGTTAACCACATTTATCCTCTCCCTCGATGACCCCATATAGATATAGACTCACCCTGCATCCGCTTCCACTTTCCACCTCTGGATCCGACTTGACAACGAATATATACCCCATTGTTCCCATATATAGATAGAGATAAGTAGGGCCCATATATATCTATATAGGGTTGTTCAAGTTGTCCCTATCACCCTATCATTTAACAAAATGCCAACCCCGCCTATACATCTATTTGGCCCATTCAAGGCCCCTCATCTCTATTCTTCTTGGCTCGAATAGGAGAGATCGAGCTAAGTCACCATCTCATTTTGAAAATATAAACAAGGGTAGGTGGGTTTCCTCATTCATTGTCTTACCCTATGCATGTATGGATATAGGGTCACCCCTATATATCTATCTATGGAGGGCACCTATGTGCTTAACCGATAAGGTCAGGGCGAGAGGTTGGGGCGGGTAGGGCATGCAACAGTACTCGCTCCAGATCTATATCCATGGGGCACCCTATATATCTATATGGGAAAGGCACTCCATTCCATATCATTTATATGGGGTGAACCCCCCTATCTAGATAACTTCACTCAGATAAGACATGGCATCTGGGTACAACTCTAGAATAGACCATCTTAGTCTAGTCTATGATAATGGGCACTCGGATGGACACACACACACACATATATATAGGGGGCACTCGACTCAATGGATAAATAAAGCACTTGGGGATCATAGATAATGACCCATTTGAGGTATTCACTGGCACTTGTCCATCTCATGAGGGGGGTAGTCCTATAGACTTAGACTAGATAATGGGGATGGTTAGGTTGGAAAACACTTGGTACTCAACCGCACTATCTATCTATATAGGGCAATACTTGACTCTCCCAATGATTGGAATTCTGAGATTGAGATCTAGATCTATATAGAGGGGAGGGGAGGGGTCTGCATCATGAACTGGTTATGCAAACTCTATATAGAATAGAACTTGCATTGCATGGTCACGGTATAGTCTAGTCTAGTCTATATACCATGGTTATGGGTTGAATTGTTGAATTTCTCTACTTTTTAGATGGGCGAGGGGAGGGGATCACCACATACTCCAATCCTAGGGATAGTTAGGTTATTGGTTATTCCCTACTCTCTAGATGGGCAAGGGGAGGGGATCACCATGAACCATGGAATTATCTCTAATCTAGGATCGAATCACTTGAAAATGAGTCAACCTTGGACATGTTGATTCGAACGAGTCGTCATGTTCTCATTCACATGAATGACCCCAAACTCGTTGAGAGGAGAGCGATTGGCGTCGACACCCTCTAGTTTTATCTAAATTGATGTGGATGAGGGTGATCGGTGTTGGTACCCTCTAGTTCTTTCTAGATAGGCCCCCCCCTCTCTATATATGGGGCGATAAGATATATCCATTTGGGGGTGGCTGCGGCTATATATAGTCATAGTCAGCACCACCTATAGATAGATTATTAATTAGATATGGTGACGACCCCAGCTATAGTTAGCTCTTGATTTCTCGGTCGATGCCTATAGATCAGATCAAATCTATATGGAGGGGGGAGGTCCCCTATCTATATCTATATAAGGGAATTGTTGGTGCAAGCCATATAGATCTAGAGGGCCCTATCCTCAACTGTAAAGATAGACTAGTACTAATACCTTTAGATATATGGGCCCCATATCCCATATGGTTTAATTTAGTTTAGATAGAGCCCCCCTCCCCCCTATATAGATCTGATCTAATCCAGATAGATAGATAGGGCTTGGGCCCCTCTAACTCTATCTAACTCCATATATATAGAGAGGGGGCCACAGTATATAGTTAATCTATATAGGGGGAAACTATATATAGTTTTTTCCCTATAAAGTGAAGTGGATTGAATGGGCTAGAATCCCCATCCCCATCTATATAGAGAGGGAGAGTGTTGACGCAGTGGATTGCACCCTTGAGAGAAGACTGAGCTTCTCTCTTCCACGTGACAAAATGGAAACTCCTCTCTTGCCTGTAGGTTTGACAAAACTGAGGGGAGAGTATCTAGATAAGGGCTAGCTCCCTTTGATGCATCTGAGTTATTCTAGTAAGTTGATAATACATATATATAATGGGGGGGGTGAAAAGAGAGAAAGATTACTGAACAATAGAACCTAACCTAAGAGGGTGATGCACCAAACAAGTTTGATATACTCATACTCACCTTCTGAACCATAAGAACACATACATACACTTTAACTGGTAAAAGGACCAGACTGCAGGGAGTTTGACAGGGAGGTTTTAATGGCAACACACAGAAAAAAAACTCACCATAGGTGTTGTAGGGAAAGCACACTGTCTACTAACCTTCTTCTGCCTCTGCGCTCCAGATACAACTCTTCTTGTCACCTGCAGGAATGGCACTTTGTCTATACCAGGTGTATTGGTATCAAGCCTATGAGAGCATTAGGAAGCAATGACTGAACACAAGACTAACACTCAGACACACTCAGAAGAATATCCAACCAGAATAGAGGTAAAAAATGCATATTCTATTGATTCCAGGTGAAAATTGGCAGGGCTTCTCTTTACAACATGAGAGATATCTTTCTCAAATGAGAAGTTACAATATATAGAGAAGAGGAAAACAAAAGTGTCCTCTTTGGAAAAGACTTTGGCACCCTTTGACAAGTGGCCTACGTGTGTTGAGAGCGTTGGGAAGAGGAAGCCACTAAAAGATAATGCTATGTTGACTCCGATTTTGACTTCAGGCGTTTAAAAAACATAGACCGCACCATCTGTCTACAAACAAGACCGCTCTTTAAAGGCATTTACGCGGTTTGTCTGCTCATCAATGCAAAGTGGAGAAAAATAGGTCGCGTCGTTCACTGTTCGTGTCCCTTGATGACCACTTGGCAGGGACTGTGTCAACCACTGGAGTAACTCCTTGAGTCAACACCTTCCTTTGCCACTTGGACTATTTTGTTCATTTCTGCACTTGGCTCTTTTGTCTCTTCCCATCTTTGTCTTTTCTGTCTCTTTCAGCCCTTGAGGGCTATCTTCTGCTACTTCTTTGGCTCGTTGGGCTCTTTCATCAGCAGGTCGCTGAGTTCATTCTTAACTTTTGTCTTTTCCCAGCATCTTTTCCTAGTTTTGTCTTTTCCTCTCTTAGCTCTTTGGGCTCCCTTCTGGTTGGCACTCAAGTATTTAAATATCAATGACTATTTCATTGCCATAAAATTGACATTCATGGGCATGGCGCCATTTGAAAGCCAACGGCTAGTTTATTGTGACCAACTTTGACATTCGCAGGGCCGTCATCCCTTGGTCAATTCCTTCGGCTTTTTCCTTTACCTCAACCTTTTTGCTTCCTTTCCTTTGGGCTTTTATCTTTGGAACCTCCCAAAGGGAAGGTGTCCCTTCGGGCCTTGAGAGAGTCCCCCCGTCCCCTCGCAAGGGCACCTGCCCTTTGGGGTCCTTCAGCGGCCTTGCTCTTTAAATCCTTCAGACAAAATGTCTGAAGGAATTCCTTTGGACATTTTGTCTGAAGGAATTCCTTTGGACATTTTGTCCAAAGGATATCTTCCTTTGAATTCCTCACTTATTCCCTCGGGCCCTTTTTCTTTCGGGCGAATTCCTTCAGACAAAAGTCTGAAGGAATTCCTTTGGACTTTTTGTTTGAAAGAATTCATCTTGTCTTTTACCATGGGATTTTCCTTTGAAAAGATTTCTTCAGACAAAATGTTCGAAGGAATTCCTTTAGACATGTTATCCGAAGGAATTCTGCCTTTGCTTTTCCTTCTATCTTTGCCTTGCAGAAATTTCCTTCAGACAGAAAGTCTGAAGGAATACTTTGTCTTGGTCTTTCTTCCCTTTAAGTGCTTTCCTGCCATCTGCAAGGGCTGTTTGGTCTCCAAAATTGCCTTTCAGAAAAGTCACAAAGGTCCTTTTGTCGCCTAAGTGCCCTCCGCAAGGGCACTTGTCCTTCGGGCTTTTGGAAGACTCCTTTGAACTTTTCGATTGAACCATTGCTTGAACCAACCCGTTTGAACCAACCCATCAAACCAATCACTTGAACTGAACCAAAAGATTGAACCAATTGAAACTGAACCAACTCATTGAACCAATTGAACTGAACCAACTCATTGAACCAATAATGGTTCAAAGTTCAAGTTCAAAATTCTTGGAAAGATCATGCCATTGGACCCCAACGTCGAACCACTGAACTGGTTCCTCCTTTTGCCAAAAGACTTGTGCAAAAAATCAAATTTTGAACTGGCTCAAAACAACAGGGGAAGGAGACCGATTTTGGCCTGCAGGGCCAAAATGGTCAATAGAGAGGGAGAGGTGGGGTGCAGGAGGAAGGGGTTAGGGGGAGAGGGCCGCCCAGATAGCCTCTTCCCCCTTCAGATAGGATAATGGTAGTAGCAGTAGCAGTAGGTTCTTGAGCTCCTGGGTAAGTTCCCCCAGGGCAAATATATCCTTTGTCGGTTCACAACTATGTACTATATAATAGACTCTATAGAGTAGTAGGGTCGAGTTTTACTCTATCCCCCATAGTAATTAGCAGAGGATCCTTCCATCTATAGATCCTAATCTAACCTAACCCCCTATAACTAGATGGGTAGGTGTAGGCCGAAAATCCCTAGAGTAGGGTAAGGGGTTCCCCCAGTCTTGTCTTGTCTAGTCTTGTTTTAGCAGGCCTATCTATATGCCCTCCAGTAATGAGGGGCCTGCGACCTACTAATAATCCTCTCTACCGATTGGGTTAAGGGTTCTCTCTTGACTAATGGGGTGAAGGGTCACTTGATTCAAGGCTCGAGAGAGACACCCACGGCCAGAGAATAATAGTAGGCTATTCTCTCTGGACCTTATAGATCAAATCTATATGGGGGGGAAGGGTCACTTGTCTATATATATCTATCTATCTGGACCCCCCATACAATAAATCTGATCTATTGCCAGATAGATAGATAGTTCAGGGAAGCTCAGTTGGGCTAAGGCTAATCCATATCTAGTGGAAAGTGGGTAGTAGAGATGGGACCCCTATACAGAGATGGGATCTGGGAAAGCAAGGAGCCTCTGAGACCATCCATATATCGCCAACACCCCAGCCTCTAGACCCCATCTATTTTATTTATATGGAGTTGATTCCATGGAGTGGAGCTAGTTCTATATTTTCCTTGAAACTCTTAGGGAATAGAATAGGCTGGGGAATAGAATGGGAAAACTCCCCCTCGAAATATCCTAGGATAGGATGGGGTACCATATATCCACCCTCTCCCAGATATACAGTGAACCCTATAGATCTATTTGGGGCCATCAGGACCCCTCCCATAAATAGATAGTGGTGGGCATAAGCTATATACAGTCTACCTCGGGTGCCGACTAGAGTGATGTAGTCCATGCTATAGATGTAACATGATGAGATGAATAATTCGTATCATGTATAGAATCCCACCCCTCTCTTCACTCTCTAGGTAACAGATGGACATATAGATGGCTACCCTCAATATATAGATAGAGGGGCCATATCTATAGAGAGGAACTAGCGGCCATATGCATATATAGAGGCGCCCATATAGATATAGGGCAGTCATATCACGTATATAATAGATGGATGATCTCGACCTAGATCTATATAGGGGGATATATAAATGGGGGCAACCTCCAGATAGATATATAGGCTCACATGATTGGAGCTAACCCTCTCATCTACTGCATCGAAGGGGCCCAAATCTTTGTAGGCTGTATGTTCGCAATGGAGGGAGTGTCCTAGCAGTCGAACCTATCGGCCCCTATATATCTATCCAATCCGCACAGTCTATAGATACAGATAGAGTCTACCATTCTAGATATATAGGCTATATGGGATTAAGATCAATTTTCTATTCTATATAGCCGCCCTCAGACCCTAGAGTTCTATATGGCTTAGGTCCTCCTCCCACCCCCCTCTCTCTATATATAGGGTTTAGTTCCCATATATAGAGATAGGGCCCTCAAACCCCATATATCTATTTGGGTTAGATGTATCTACGGGGGGCCTCTCTTTATATAGGGTCTAGCCCATTCAATCCACTTTATAGGGTTGGGGGTGGCCCTTAAGCCCTATATATCTATATAGGGGGGGGGGGGGCTCTCTCTATATAGGGTCTAGTTATTTTGGCCCTCCCCCCTCTATATATAACTATATTTTTTGCTATCCCTATCTAAACATGGGTTGAGGAGGGGCGAGGGAGACTAGGCTCTACTTACTCTATATAGTCGATAGTCGACCCCTATCTATAATATTAGAATTCCGGGTTGGGGATTAACCCCATGGTAGGGGAACAAAATATATAACTGAGCCTATCGTGGAGTACTCTAATTGATAGGGTTGGGGTCGAGGCACCCATTGAATGGACGGATCCCCTCCCCTTCCCCTCTAGTAGCCCCCCTTTCCCCACTATAGACTCTAGTCGGTCGCCATATATATTATGTTATTCGCCCCCATCTATCTCTGTTCTATCTGGGGCAATTGAGTGACTACAATGAGGTGAGCTTGTATATCTATATAGCGCTTACACTCCCTATATGTCTAAGTTTTTTGCTGCCCCTCTCTATATATTATATGGAGTGGACAGATATATATGGTGGCCCCTCTATCTATATTATATGGCCTAACCTATATAAATCCAATCCATAACATAGTCGCCCATTGGCCCTTCCCTCCCCTCTCTATATAACTATAACTACAACTACAGGGTGCCTGCCGACTAGATCTCTATCTATACAGAATAGCCACCCGCCTATGATAGGCCCGATAGGCACCAAAGAAATAGATAGGGCCGAGGGGGAATGACTATGCATTCGTTGTGGACACACTAATGTCTTCCAACCCCAATTTCATCCATCTATATTCTATGCCCATCCCCATCCGCATATAGAGAGAGGGGGATGTATAGATTGACCCATATATAGACATGGAGATAGGGCCTCTCCCACCCTTATATATATAGTTATAGGCTAGTCTATATATATAAATAAGATACACACACACTCTTATAGGCTATCACCTCAGTCTTATATATAGCCTCAATATTAATATATATAAGACCGATATATATATATATATAAGATATACTATATATATATATATATATATATATATATATAAGACTGACTAGTCTTATTATACTGACTAGGCTAATATATATTAGGTGATAGCCTAGTCAATCTTATATATCACATTCCTTGGTTGAGCCAACACCCATCCCATTGCTATGGCCCATAGAGTTATAGGGGCCCGACGAAGGGCAGGCATTTATGCTAGTGAGGGACATAACTTCATTCATATGCTTGAACCCGTGCCCCCCCTATATATAAATATGGATACGGACAATCACTCAACTCATATCTTGTAATGTCCCCTTTTTAGCTGATGTTGTTTGTGGATGGTTTAGCCTATTCCTGACCCTCGTAGGCTAATGTACATGGTTAGGGGGTCTTCTTGAGGCAATCACCTGGTCGATGGTTGGTTTTTTGGATTCAGTTGGATGGGAAAAATAAGGGAGATAATAATTAAATTAATTATTTGTAAGGTTATTAAACAAATAAATATTATAAAGTGACCTTATATTTAATTAATTTAATAAAGTGACTTAAATAAATATTATTACATAGTCACTAAAATAAAATAATATTATTTTTTTAGAAGCTTCTTGAAGTGGGATTGAAAAAGTATAAAGGAAGGGGCAAGGCAAGCTTCCAGGCATCGGATTATTATCATTTGCATTTGATGAGTTCTGTGGAGCCAAGGGTTTCTGCATACTATCTACTTGGTCTTTGGGAATGAAAACTCCCATAGATTAGCATAACTGAGGTGGTGAAATATCCTCCGAAGGGTTGCAAATTGGAAGGGATACTTCAGTCCTTTCATTGGTGCTTAAATCTGAAGTATTAACCAAGGGTTTTGAGGTATTAATTTGCAGATCATAAGTTTTATTGTTGGTTGCTACAGTGCTGTGAATAGTGCCATGAATAGTGCCATGCTATAGTTCTATGAATAGTGTCACGCTACAGTGCTATGAATAGTGCCACTACAATGACATGAATAATGCCGCTACAGTGATTGCTACAGTATGCTATAGTACCGCGTGAATAGGGCAGCTGGGAGAAGGTTACAATTTGGGTTTGGAAGGGACTCCTTTCCTTGGATATTGCTTGATTCTTCATCAACACTTTTGGCACCATTATTATCAGGTTCTTTTTGTAATTATTAGTGGTTTGCATTGAGCATATTGTTGTAGGTGATCATTGATATCAGACTTTGGCACTGTATTGCATAACCCTTGTAAACCAATAGATTTGGTATTTCTTAATATCATTGTGTTTGGGGATTGCATCTAATAAAAGAGTTATCAATTGTATGCCATTTGTTCAATGTAATGTCCTTCATTATAGCATCTCTTATCAACATGTTAGATTGCGTGCCAATTGTTTGACAAAATGCCAATTGGCTATAGGTATGCATTTCATGTCTAATTTTCATGTATATACATCGAAAATACCAAAAAAAAGAAGTCATATATGCATTTAGATTAATGCTTAGACATTATAGTTTGTATTTATGAGCATTTAGAGTACTCAGCTATCATTATCAAGCAAAAATATCAGACATGAAAATACAGACCAGCAAGCATTGGGTTTACATCAAAAGCGTTTGACAATATTCCTTGAGGTTCAAATCAGCAATATAAGGTCCGAAATAGCAAGGGATATTATAGTGGTATCAGAGCCGAGGTCTCGAGGTCGAGACCTTCTGGGCGCGGTGGTCTATGATGATCTGTGCTGGGCCCCGCTAGACGTTCCTTCGACGGTCGGAACGGGTTCCTGACCAGCCGGTAAGAGTCAATGGCATCGCGATCCCAGAGGGTGGCACCTCAACGGTCCGAATTGACTGGTTATATGGGTCTGGAAGAGGACCCAAATCATCTCGGGACTTTTGGTGTGACGGTCAGTCCATATAGATTAATGCTTAGACATTATAGTTTGGATTTATGAGCATTTAGAGTACTCAGATATCATTATCAAGCAAAAATATCAGACATGAAAACACAGACCAGCAAGCATTGGGTTTACATCAGAAGTGTTTGACAATATTCTTTGAGGTTCAAATCAGCAATATAAGGTTTGAAATAGCAAGGGATATTACAGTGGTATCAGAGCTTTTGTCCTGCCATCCTGTTGGGTAGATTGGACATTGAATCAGCTAGTTAATCATGGTTACTTCAAATACTCAGAAGCAGTGGGACAGGAATATGGAGAAGCTTAAACAAAGTTTGAATAAGTTGGAAGAAAACCAGAAGAGGATGAATGAATTGTTCACACCCTGCAAACATAGACAAAGCAGCTCGGTTTATGGCATCCATTTTTAAGGGGTCTACATCACAAAACAAAAAGGAGGAACAAAAGGTCTCTACAGGTGAAGTATCTAGAAACCTCTACAATGAATTTTCTGCGGTTAGTGACCAGCATTCAGCTGATCCTATGGAGAACAAAATGGACAAAGGTGATGAGCAGGAGATGCCTTCTTTTGGGTTACAGGTTCCATCTTCTCTTCAGGAGGATAGCAATGGTATGGATTCTTTTAATGATTCCTTTGGGGCTGATGTTAAATGCACTCACGAAAATCCAGAGGGAAAACTAACAAGTGAAGTATGGACCAGTAGTATTGAGATCGGGTCTATTTCAGTTGATCTTCACCTAGTTGATGTTACAGAAGGTAGAGAGGACGAAACATTGGATCCTACAGGACAAGGTTGCAGGGGTCTCCTAGTTGGTGACATGGAGGTTATGATTGGGGACTCTTTTGATTGTCCTAAGAGTGATCTTACCTCTCTGCATAAGGTTAGCAATTCATCATCCATTGAGTCTATTTTTTGGAGGGATGATGAGGAGTTAGGATTGGGAACTACTGCTGCTCTAGTTCTAAACCAGCATGAGGACACTTTAGAAGAATATTTTGATGAGAGGCAAGCTCTCCATTGGCAGCCCACAACTTCAACTAATGAATTTTCCTTGGTCCCTAAGTCTGATTTGGAGAACCAACTAAAGGTTGGTGAAGATAAGATTATTACAGCGCTGTCCCATTTTGATCATTCCCACAAGATGGTGGAAATTCATCTATGGAAGGTCCAGCTTGAGGGGAGACACAGAAGTGTTGAAGAGGCTTCATCAATTTCTGATTTGCAAGCGTTTAAGACAGCCATGGAGATTATGAAAAATAACTATTTAACTCTTTTTTCCGATAGAGATCACCTACTTGAATTGGGTGTCATATACTCAGATGCATTGAAGAGGAAAGAGGAAGAGGTTGATCAACTCACCACGGAGCTAGTGAAGACTAGAAAATCTTTGGAAGACTCTCAAATGGCTCTCCTTATGGCGGAAAATCAGATTGAGGAGTTGAATGTGGAGTTGAGTTTGGCTCATGCTTCACCAAAGAAATCAGAAAATCAGTCTTCTATTGCAGCCTCTTTGGATGGGCAAGAATCATGTGTTGTGCATATGATTGAGGGACAAGGAAATGAGGGAAAAGAAGAGCAAGTGATGGGTGAAGACAAACCAGTTACATTAGAGCAGCTACATGAAGATATGGTTTCTTGTGATGCTTCATTAGGTGAGTCTAGCATTGCTTCATCCTATCGTGGTAAAGAATTAGATGGTGCTTCCATAAATGCTATTCGTACATATGAAAGTCCATTGAAGGTCCAAGATATTAAGGTGAATGTGAAAGTTGATCCTTTGCTTAGTGGAGCAGCCACTAGTGTTTTGAATACACATGATGAAGAAGACATTTTACAATGGCATGATGTTATCACTGATTGGTTTGAGGACAGCAGCATTATGTCCCATCATTCTTGTGAGATAGGAGCCTGTGATCATGAGAAAGCCAATGATATGATATCACCCATTGATGGCAGCCCTACACCATTTGGTAGACATGAAGATATCTAGGATAAGAGGACTGATTTTGTATATTTTGGCATCAAAGAGGTAAATAAGTCCAAAAAAATTAATGAAGAATGGTTGCAAAAAGCCAAAGAGGCTAGATTAGTGGCTGCCAATGCAAGACAGCATCTTCAAAAAGTGAAAGAAAAGATCAATCTCATCAACATAGCAAGACAAAAAAGGATAGATAACATTATTCAAATGAGAGATGAATCTGAAAATACACTTGATCCCCCTAAGGTTAGTTCCATGTCAGGTGATAGAAAGCAGGACTATGATGGTTAACTATTGACGGAGGTTGGTGCTTTTTACCATGACTACATAGTGAGGAGAGTTCATCACCTTTCTTTTAGTTCACATGCAGATGATTGGTTGATGCATCGATGTGGATTGATGGGGGGCTTATACCATCCATTGTGGGATGAAGAGTTACCATCTACAGAAGATGGAACTAGAGTCTGCAAGTACCCGACTCAGTTGTGTATGAGGAATTACTTGTAGGGACAGTAGTCAGTTATCCATCATGCTATTATGTATCCGACAAGGTTTGCTACTTCTATGTCACAGAGATTTCGCACAGATACATGGTTACAGGATGATTATGGGGGCAGTAGGTATGATGGCTTGGTTAGTCAGCACGTCCATAGGAATTGGGCAGAGGATAGAGGTTGTGCTTTCATGCTTGCTAGGCAGTTGTATGGTGCACTCGTGAGGGAAGAGGCACAGATATCCACTTCCGTTGATGCTGAAAGGGATCAACCCTCCACAGTTGCATTGATTAGTGCAACTGGCTTTATGAGTTGGTGTCAGGAGCACTCTTCTTCTAGCTTTGGCAGTTGGAGTATTGTGGGGACACCAACATTTGCAGATGAGTTAGGAGATACTCATCTTTTCTGGCAGTTGTATGGGTCCATAACCCACAGGTCTCAGTATCAGGGAGTAGCCTCTTGGCATATTAGTGACCCAGTTGCAGACAGTATGGTGCAGCAGGTGCCACCAGTTGTCATTGATAGTGGATTGCTGATTCTATTTTGGGGTCCTGGTGGTGACGTGTTTGATTCGTCACTCTATTTTGGTCTTGATGAGGTGTTCCACCACTCTTGGTGTGATGTCAGTTGTTTATGTAGAATGGTACAGTGGAAGTCAACAGGGGCGCTTTGTGACAGACTTCCAGTTTGGCATTGGGACCCAAGGATTGACATCAGAAGTGATATGTTTATTTCAGCTACAACATTGCACAGTTTGCTGAGTTTTGGCAGGTTCTATGGCTGTAGCTGTTTTCAGCGAGATTCTGATGCAGTTCCTTACAGATTCATTTGGGATCCGGGCATTAGTTGTGGGATACTCTCCAGTATATTGAGGAATCTTTTGTATGCATCAGGGTTCCAATCAGGGTTCACTGTTGAGTTTTGCAGCATGTATATGAGGGTGATTACTTGCAGTTGCACTTTTGATCTTTATGTACATGATCTGTTTCAGACGCATAGCTCAGTTGCACATATGCTAGATAGTGTGTATGACAGCTTAGCTTGCGCAGTTATGGGAAGCAAACATTGTCGGTATTCAGAGTTGCTTCCACTTAATGCTAATGCTTTTGCGACATCTGGCGTTGGGGTTGATTTGTTTCAGCAGGTTCAGTTAGTTGTGCTAGCGCTGGTGTTACAGGAGCTCTTTGGTGATAGCAGGGACATTACACAGATCCTCCCTTGGGATCCAGGTGGGGAGAATTGTCTTTGTACCCAAGATTGCTTGGGGACAAGCAATTTCAAGGAGGGCGGACTGTAATGTCCCCTTTTCAGCTGATGTTGTTTGCGGATGGTTTAGCCTATTCTTGACCCTCGTAGGCTAATGTACATGGTTAGGGGGTCTTCTTGAGGCAGTCACCTGGTTGATGGTTGGTTTCTTGGATTCAGTTGGATGGGAAAAATAAGGGAGATAATAATTAAATTAATTATTTGTAAGGTTATTTAAACAAATAAATATTATAAAGTGACCTTATATTTAATTAATTTAATAAAGTGACTTAAATAAATATTATTACATAGTCACTAAAATAAAATAATATTATTTTTCTAGAAGCTTCTTGAAGTGGGATTGAAAAAGTATAAAGGAAGGGGCAAGGCAAGCTTCCAGGGATCGGATTATTATCATTTGCATTTGATGAGTTCTGTGGAGCCAAGGGTTTCTGCATACTGTCTACTTGGTCTTTGGGAATGAAAACTCCCATAGATTAGCATAACTGAGGTGGTGAAATATCCTCCAAAGGGTTGCAAATTGGAAGGGATACTTCAGTCCTTTCATTGGTGCTTAAATCTGAAGTATTAACCAAGGGTTTTGAGGTATTAATTTGCAGATCATAAGTTTTATTGTTGGCTGCTACAGTGCTGTGAATAGTGCCATGAACAGTGCTATGCTACAGTGTCATGCTACAGTGCTGTGAATAGTGCACACTACAGTGACATGAATAGTGCCGCTACAGTGACATGAATAGTGCCGCTACAGTGATTGCTACAGTACCGCGTGAATAGGGTAGCTGGGAGAAGGTTACAATTTGGGTTTGGAAGGGACTCCTTTCCTTGGATATTGCTTAATTCTTCATCAGCACTTTTGGCACCATTATTACCAAGTTCTTTTTGTAATTATTAGTGGTTTGCATTGAGCATATTTTTGTAGGTGATCATTGATATCAGACTTTGGCACTGTATTGCATAACCCTTGTAAACCAATAGATTTGGTATTTCTTAATATCATTGTGTT
This sequence comes from Torreya grandis, assembly GCA_037957365.1. NCBI lineage: Eukaryota > Viridiplantae > Streptophyta > Pinopsida > Cupressales > Taxaceae > Torreya > Torreya grandis. The sequence continues at coordinate 1,654,224 of JARHVA010001140.1, read as the reverse complement.
CGGGGATTGCATCTAATAAAAGAGTTATCAATTGTATGCCATTTGTTCAATGTAATGTCCTTCATTATAGCATCCCTTATCAGCATGTTAGATTGCGTGCCAATTGTTTGACAAAATGCCAATTGGCTATAGGTATGCATTTCATGTCTAATTTTCATGTATATACATCGAAAATACCAAAAAAAAGAAGTCATATATGCATTTAGATTAATGCTTAGACATTATAGTTTAGATTTATGAGCATTTAGAGTACTCAACTATCATTATCAAGCAAAAATATCAGACATGAAAACACAGACCAACAAGCATTGGGTTTACATCAGAGGTGTTTGACAATATTCCTTGAGGTTCAAATCAGCAATATAAGGTCCGAAATAGCAAGGGATATTACATATCTATGGGTGACCATGTGCCCCTATCTAAATATAAAATATATAGTTATCTAAACCCAATTCTAGATTGTGGATACATAGATAGGGCATATAGAATAGAGGATGGCCATCTATATAGATAGGGGGTCGCCTTATCTATATAAAGGGTTCAGTCTGGAAAGAAATCTATATATGATATGGCAAGCCATATCTAGAATCTATATCTAGAATCCATATCTAGAATCTATAGAATAGAGTAGGTTGTCGGGCCATATATAGATAGGGTCCCTCCTAATCCCCCAATCCCATCTATAGAGATATGGGCGGGCACCCCCCCTCTATTTAGATAGGGGATCAGATATATAGGGTGCCCTCTCACCCAGCTATGAGAAGCTATAAGCAATCTATCTATATATGGGACACCCTATCTATGCTATGGGTGACCTCATCTCCATATGATATATTGGGTGCCTAGCCATATATATTTATAGGGGATTGACTCGGTGATTGCCATATAGATCAATCTAGATATATAGGGCAACCACAGGGGGATCAAAGTGACTCGCATAGATTCCCCTCGGTCCATATCGATGAGACCCACATTTTCGTAGCCACGGGGTGATCAAACTGACTCATCCATTTTTCCCTCGGTCTGGATCTCATGATCGATGAAAAGTTCAACCACAAGGCCGTAAAAGTGACTGATTCATCTCATCTGGATATCCATTATATACATGACCATATATCGATCCTTGTAGATAGCTGGGGCCCATATCTATACTATATATAAGGCCCATATCTACTATACTATACTATATATATTGCCCATATCTATACTATATATAGTTCTAAATCTATATCTATATATGGGGGGGGGTGCCAATGAAACTATATTTCCCCATATTCATATCTAATATATACCGTGCCACCATAAACATAGTTAATATATATTGTGCCAATGAAACTATATATTTATTGTGGGGGCTGTCCCCAATATAGAGCCCATTAAACTCTATATGGTGGCACCCCTTATATATCTTATCTTGTATATCCCCTATATATAGATTAGATATGCCCCCCCCCTTCTCTATATAGGTATCTGGCCCATATATATAGATGGAGTAGTGAATCCAGAAAAACCCCATATAGATATTCCCCTATATATAGATGTAGAAACCCCTATTTCCCCTGAATTTTGGTACTGAATATATATATATTCAATGACCTTGATTAAATTGAAATACTTATTGCAATACATATATAATTCTAATATAATTATCAATTGCATAATAAACACTTCACATCCAAACCCTAGATGCTGAACAATAAATTTTGTCAAATGGAAACCCTTATTGTCGTATACAATATCAAAAGACTGAATATTTCCTAAATTCCCCAAACCCTAACCTGAAACAACATGAGAAAGTGTAAACACTGAATTTTTCCTTGAAAGCCTAGCTGAAAATGGCAGGCCTCTGAGGGGGGGTACGGCAGCCCACAACAATCAACAGTCAGCTCAGAAAAGTCAACAGCCAGTGTGTAGAAGTCAAACCCCTGCGCTGAAGGTCCACGGCCAGGTTCTGGAAGGTGACAGCAACCACTGAAATGCTGGTATGGAAGCAGAAATTGCCCTAAATGGGTGACACCAGGTCTGAACAGTACGACAACAGCAAATAATACCATGAACAATACGGCAGCAGCAAATATCAACCCTAGACAGTACGGCAGCAAGAATAAATGGCCAGAAGTGCGCCCCTTTTTCTGAAACTGTACGGCTTGGTACAGAACCGTACGAATTCTGTACAGCCGCGATTTAAAACAGTACGACCTGAATTTTGAGTGCCGGATCTTGATAAAAATAGCGCCAATATTGATAATCTCCTTCTGGATAATTTCTGGATCAAACCCTGAAGAAATAAATGCCTGTGAATCTCTGTGATAACCTCCGTGTGAAGTTATCTCTCTGCCTGGCAATAGATCAACTGATATCTCACAACCTCTGAATTGCACACACTGAAGATTGCACGTTCTCCAATGCAAATCGAATACTGAAACCCTTGGCTCAGTCTTCTCAAAAATACTTAGCAAAAATTGTCTTCAACATGAATAATAATGGTGCGCTCTCCAATGAGAAACCCTTATAATCTCCAAAAAGGTGCGCTTGCCCTAATTAGGGTTTCATAATTAAAAATTAGGGTTTTCTTCTCTTTTAATTTTTCCATACTCTAAAGACACAATTTTAATTATAAAATATAATTAAAACGGCCCCCCCTTCATAATGAGCGCCCCCTTGGGTCAAAATGCCTAAGTCATTAAATTACGCGAAATAATTAATATTTAATCAAATCAATTAAATATTAATATCTCCCTCAATACATATCCGATTCTCGAACCGTCTGAAGCTGGTGAACAAGGGAGTGATTCCGCACATGACCATACCATAACAGGGGTGCTCCGCTGAGTGCCAAAAATCCCTAAAAAATAGGAGCTCAGACAAACGTGCCCGAAAGACCCTGAACGAACGCCAACTGAAAAAATTCTGCTAGTCAAGCCAAGCCAAGCTCCATCAAGACCCTCTATCCATCCTATCAGCCTACGAGGGTCGCATAATAGGCTAATCATCAACTCTGAAAGATGTCAACTGGAAGGGGACATGACAGTTTGCCCCTCCTGAAATTGCTTGTCCCCAAGCAATAGCTGAACAATAAACCAATCAATCCACCCGGATCCCAGATGTAGTTATGATCTATACTACTGTCAATCAACGCAAGCTCCTGCAATATCCTGTGAAAAATAACCAAGAGGAATCCATGTATGAATCGTGAATCACTGCTCAACTGGGCCCCAACTCCATAACTGCCACAGTCAAGAACCCATGTGACAACTCTCAAGATATGAGAACCCAAGTAGCGTGGACAACTCAAACTGCCAACACCGCAAATACCATATACACATTCCACCGTGCTATGCGGAAGGCACACTCCAACTCCACAACAACTTCCATTTAAACCAAAAGAGATCCATTTCCCACTGTAATGTACATCAATGCCCTTCTCTGTTATCTTATCCATCTCCTCTGTTCTTATCTATACTTCAACTTGAAGGGTACTCATACAAAAATGGCATAAGTTTTGTTTGAAGGCTTTGATAACCATTGGGTTTTGGAGTTGCAACATAATCTTTCATTGCTCGTGGAATGGGTGTCCATATCCCATGTACTAGGCCAAGGACATGGTAGCATACCTGGTGTGCACTGCATAATACTGATGCAACCTTGTCACATGGTTTTGGTTTCAATATGATCCGGAGCTGAGCTATTTCATTTACTTCATTAATCGAACCTTTTGTTTCCAAAATCCTTTTGTATATGCTATATAGCTCCTTACATATTGAAATTACTTCAACATCCATTGTTTTGAAGTCAAGAAACTGATCTTCAATTTTCTGCATCAAATTTTTTTTTGCCTCTGATAATTCCTTTTCCTGCTCTTTCTGAATCTGTTCAACCTTTTGTTTCAGGTCAGCAAAATTGCCTAGATCCGCATACATGAAGGATAGAGTTTCAAGCTCTGACTTGATTTGATACATCCCTAATAATTTCGCCAAAGGCGCAGAAATCTTCAATGTTTTTGAAGCAATGCTACGCTGTTTATGTGGCGGCAGGTGTGACAAAGTCCGCATGTTATGTAACCTGTCTGCAAGTTTTACAATAATAATGCGGACCTCCTCTGTCATAGCAAGAAACATTTGCCGCAAGTCATTAGCTTTGACATCTTGCACAGAATTTTTTAAATTTGCACATTGCAGTTTGCCTAGCTTAGAAACCTTTGTTTCTCCTTCTACAATTCGGCGGACAATTGGACCAAACTCATCTTCTATTCTTTCAAAACTGACAACATTACTGTTTTCCATAGTGTCATGTAAAAGACCTGCTGTAATTGATTCCCAATCTAATTCCTGATTGTGCTGGCTGGTCGAACTCCTATACTCTACCCCTGGCACACTGTCCAAAGGAGTAACCTCAGAATAGCTATCATCTGTAATACTGCCATCCGAATTCAGCAGACCAACTGTTGAACTCGTATCATCAAACGGAGTGACTGAAGCATCCACATAAACCTGCGTATCAAAGGAACCCGCTGAAGAGACTAAATCCTCAACACTGTCCACATGTCTCTCAGAATCCTGGACCGCCAACTTCATTGCCTCCATGCCTTCCTTGATCTGCTGTAAGTTGTCACAAGAAGAACCTGCTGTAACTCCTTTCTGTCTCTCCTGCAGTTGAATCATCCAAATGTGATTCTCGATCAATCCATGCATTCTATCATGATGAGATAAAGCCGCGACAATATCCTTTCCTCTCGTCTTCAGCTGGCTCACCAAACCATGGGAAGAACTACTAGCCTCTATCTCATGTGAAGAAGCATCCAACTGTCCCTGATACTCATTTTCTGCAGAGTCGTGAATGCTCACTTTCTGATCAACTGTACTATCCTCAAACATGACAGCATCCTCAACTGTTGTAACTTCATTCGGACCAACTGTACTGGAATCACTATCTGTGTCAATCATGCAATCCGGTGTGCCTTGGTATATTAATTTGCAATGATCAGCAAAACAAATGCCTGCCCTGTTAACGTCCTCTTTGGTAATCTGGGGACAAGATCGAACATCCAAATACTCCAATGAATGACAAAATTCAGCAATTAAAGCAATCCCTGTGACTGAGATGCCAGGACAATTGCTGATCTTTAAAACCTTCAAAAGTGATTCAGACCCACCATTCCCCAGACAGCTGAAAGCATGGTCTGTTTTTTTGTCACAGCAAGCTATGCTAAGATTTTCAAGCTGTATACCTAGTGAAAGAATTAAGTGAATTGATTCATCAGTAATATCTCGGCACCATTCAACTTGTACAATTCTTAGTCTTGAACTGCAAACAGAAGCAATTGCTAGAATGGATTCATCAAATACAAGTCTGCATCCTCCAATCATGAGAACCTCAAGCCTCTTGCAACCTTCTGCTATAGACATAACTGTCTTATTTCCAACTTTCAAACAATCTGATAGCTTCCGGATCTTCAAAAGGGAACAAGACTCAGCAAGTCGCATAACTCCAACATCCCCAACTTTATTACACTTGCTGATGTCTAGAATCTGGATTGAACAACATCCTTGAGCTAAACTTGAAAGACCACTATCAGTAATATTGGTGCACCCCGACAACTCCAGCTCCCCCAATTTTCCACAGTTCGTAGATAGTGTTTGCAGAGATCGATCTGCTACAAATTTGCAGCCATTAAGACGTAACGTTACCAAACTCGGGCACCCCTCAGCAAGTCCCTGTATTCCCCTATCCGTTATTTTTTTACATTGTGAAACATCCAACAAATGCAAATTAGGTAGACCTTTCCCTAGCGCTTGAAGACCAGCATCCGTAATACCTGAAGATGTGTTAATGTCTCCCTGTATTGGATCAACATGTCTGTCAAACTCATCATTCAAGTTTCTGCCTGTCATAGGGAAAGTACTACGATCCTTAGGCCTATCAATTAAACTCTTTAACCACGTACATGCCGTAGGTGACAAATTCCTCTCTTTTGTCCAGACATACCATAAATCTTCTGCGAAAAATTTAGAAATTTCATCCTCAAACAAGATTGTGAACATGATAGAGTGCATCGATGCTAATACATCGCTGGAATGAAACTCATCCATAATATTCCAAAATGTGTTAAACATCTTGCCAATGTCACCAATACAACCTACTGATAGCATAATGTTTTCAAATCTACACCTTGCAAATACTTCAAGTAATCTGGCCCTCTTTGTGAAATGAGGGTCCCTAATGTCATCTAACTTTTCGAAGCTTTCACCATGGCATGAAGTACCTCTCTCATAATCTGATCATCATAAGAATTAAAGCTAGCTATTATCCTCATGATTTCACTAATGCAAGAGAGAGCTGCAAGTCTTACCACCTCATCATGATGTCTCAATAATCGGGCCTTCACCAATGAACCAAATGTTGGAGATAACGCTGTTTGCATAGCATAGGAATTTGACTGATCAACCTTGCCTAAATAAGTTTCCAACTCCTCCAAAGTTCTTAGAAGGTCCTCTGTTTGCTGAAATAGACGATCTAATTTCTTCTTTGCATTGTGCATTCTTTCTTTCATATCCTTGTCTCCTATTAAAGCCATACTGATAATCGAATTCAATCTGAAATAACCCAATCAGGCTGGCAGGAAACCACTCTGATACCACTGTAGAAACCCCTATTTCCCCTGAATTCTGTTACTGAATATATATATATATATATATATTTTATTCAATGACCTTGATTAAATTGAAATACTTATTGCAATACATATATAATTCTAATATAATTATCAATTGCATAATAAACACTTCACATCCAAACCCTAGATGCTGAACAATAAATTTTGTCAAATGGAAACCCTTACTGTCGTATACAATATCAAAAGACTGAATATTTCCTAAATTCCCCAAACCCTAACTTGAAACATGAGAAAGTGTAAACACTAAATTTTTCCTTGAAAGCCTAGCTAAAAATGGCAGGTCTCTGAGGGCGGGTACGGCAGCCCACAACAATCAACAGTCAGCTCAGAAAAGTCAACAGCCAGCCTGCAGAAGTCAAACCCTTGCTCTGAAGGTCCACGGCCAGGTTCTGGAAGGTGACAGCAACCACTGAAATGCTGGTATGGAAGCAGAAATTGCCCTAAACGGATGACTACCAGGTCTGAACAGTATGGCAGCAGCAAATAATACCATGAACAGTACGGTAGCAACAAATATCAACCCTAGACAGTATGGCAGCAGGAATAAATGGCCAGATGTGCGCCCCTTTTTCTAAAACTGTACGGCCTAGTACAGAATTGTACGGATTTCGTACAGCCGTGATTTAAAACAGTACGACCTGAATTTTGAGTGCCGAATCTTGATAAAAATAGCGCCAATATTGATAATCTCCTTCTGGATAATTTTCGGATCAAACCCTGAAGAAATAAATGCCTGTGAATCTCTGTGATAACCTCCGTGTGAAGTTATCTCTCTACCTAGCAATAGAACAACTGATATCTCACAACTTCTGAATTGCACACACTGAAGATTGCACGTTCTCCAATGCAAATTGAATATTGGAAACCCTTGGCTCAGTCTTCTCAGAAAATACTTAGCAAAAATTGTCTTCAACATGAATAATAATGGTGCGCTCTCCAATGAGAAACCCTTATAATCTCCAAAAAGGTGCGCTTGCCCTAATTAGGGTTTCATAATTAAAAATTAGGGTTTTCTTCTCTTTTAATTTTTCCATACTCTAAAGACACAATTTTAATTATAAAATATAATTAAAACGACCTCCCTTCATAATGAGCGCCCCCTTGGGTCAAAACGCCTAAGTCATTAAATTACGCGAAATAATTAATATTTAATCAAATCAATTAAATATTAATATCTCCCTCAATACATATCCGATTTTCGAACCGTCTGAAGCTGGTGAACAAGGGAGTGATTCTGCACATGACCATACCATAACAGGGGTGCTCTGCTGAGTGCCAAAAATCCCTAAAAAATAGGAGCTCAGGGAAATGTGCCTGAAAGAGCCCGAACGAATGCCAACTGGAAAAATTCTGCTAGTCGAAGCCAAGCCAAGCTCCATCAAGACCCTCTATCCATCCTATCAGCCTACAAGGGTCGCATAATAGGCTAATCATCAACTCTGAAAGATGTCAACTGGAAGGGGACATGACAATAGATATGGCCCCCCCTCTCTTAGAATATAGGGTCTATCGAGACACATATATATAGATCCCCCCCTCTATAGAATATAGGGTCTATCGAGACTTGAGCATAGCAAATACTAGGCTATATACAATGGTGCTTGCCTCTATATAGATATGGGGTTGGTTCGGTTGTGCTTGCCCATCTATGAGAGAATGGTAAGTCTAGTGGTGCTCATTCATGATGGGTTGGTGAATTAGAATAGATAGATCTCTAGTCAAGCAAGCTAGCAAGTCTAGCATGCTCGTATGCCCGGATGCTAGCAAGCCATCATGAGATATAGAGAGGGCCTCGGATGCTAGCAAGTCAAGCCATCATAGAAATCAAGCCATCATAGAAGTCAAACATGCCATCATGTTATGTTATGTATATAGATATAGAAGTCAAGCTCGCTAGTCAAGTCACATGCCCAGATGTTAGCAAGTCAAGCATGCTGGTTCTATTCTCTATGGTGCCCACCCAAGGTATATATATATGTGTCGGTCAAGCATCCATCCGATAGAGTAGCTAGATCTATATTAGGGGTTGGTCGACTTCCCCCATAGATATAGATAGAGAGTGATTGGAAGGTCGAGGGCTGGCTACTCTAAATAGGCCGCCCCAAATAGATATAGGACCCCTAGATAGATATATAGGCTTCCCTTCCCCCTCTCGATTGCAATCGAGTGGGTGAGTGAAATGAATACCTATCCTTTCTATCTATAAAAATGAGGGTCATACTTACTAGGATATGAACCTCGGATAGACTCTAGAGAATAGAAACGAGAGGCATACTTACTAGGAACTAGGGGTATACTTGCTTCACCCCTTCAATAGCCCTATCTATCTATTCTATATGGCCCCAACACCCTCCTCTATCCACTAATAGGGAGAACAAAAGACTCCCCTGCACACCCCTCATGGATAGTTAGGTCATACCTCATGACCCCCCCTCCCTATATATATCTTATCTTGAGTGTAGCCCCCTCTATATATCTTATCTATATAGGGTCACCTCTGGCCCATATATATATCTCTCTTGAGCGTAGCGAATATTTAACTAGAATAAAATAGACTATAAAGCTATGCCCCTCACCAGCTATACCTAGCTTAGATGGAGACATAGATGTGGATGGACAACGAACTAGACTATAGAGCCCCTTACCCCAATATTCACTACTCCATCTATATATATATGGGTATTCGCTATGCTCAAGTCTCGATAGACCTTATATTTTATAGAGAGGGGGGGGCATATCTATATATATCAAGATAAGTAGATAGACCCTATGCAGAGAGGGGGCCCCATATCTAATCTATATATAGGAGATATACAGGATAAGTATTTGCTGTGAGATATATAGATTGGGGGCTATGCTCTATTCGCTACTCCATCTATATATATGGGATAAGATATATAGGGAGGGGGAAGGGGCGACTACGCTCAAGATAAGATCTATAGGGAGGCGGAGGGCGGAGGACCCCGTCTATATATAGATGGGAGTTGACCCCCTCTCTCTCTATATATATGGGAGTTTAGAGTTTAGATATAAAGGGGTATTCATCGCAGTGAATACCCCATAGATAGAATAGAGAGGGGGGGCATATCTATATCTAGGGCAAAGGGGGCTCTCTAGGAGACCGAGCCATATAGAGTCTAAATAGGTAGGCCTCTATCTAAAGATGGCCTCTACCAAATAGATATATAGGAGCAATTAATTATGGTTGGGAGGCCAAGGAGAGGAAGGACAAGGGAAACTAAACTATTTATAGTCCCCTATCTAGCTATGAGGCACCCCCTCCCCCCCATTATATATGGACTGATATGTCGATAGGTGATAGAATATATCTATATGGGGCCTATATATAGATATGGTCTCGGCACTCGATCGATAGATCGAGACTTTCTATATCTATCTATAGTCAGTATATATATGGCGAGGAAACCTAACCTAAGGGCTCGACGCACCCTATCTATATATATGATATGTCAGCCTCCCAAATAAAGCATAGATTATATATATAGGGGCCTTTAGAGATTATAGATAGGGGTTGGGACAATCATCCCTGCCCTTTTGACCCATAATGCCGGATAGACTCCCTCGCTATTGCTCGGATAGATTCCCATTGATAATAATGATAGATACTTGAATGCCACTAGATACTATACTCCCTTTAGCTGATAATATAATGATTAGATAGGCCTACCGATCGAGCTTGACATCTAGTTGGGATTGAGGGCACCCTATCTAGAGTTTGGGGGTGCCCCATATCTAGATAGGGAACTACTAGCCCATATCTAGATAGGGAACTACTAGAATATCTATAGTTGGGATCGAGGGTGCCATATCTAATCCATATATAGGGTGGGGGTGCCAATAAAACCAAACTATGCTACACATGACTAAGAATCTAGAGTAGGTCGTCAGGCGAGTGCCTAAACCCCATATATAGTGGGATGGCGGGTCCTCAATTCATTTATCAATTGAGTGCCTCCCCTCTCTATATATGGGGAGATAGGGGGGCCTCGCATTGACAATTCCATCTCGGGGAGGCCGAGGACCTCCTATATAGATAGATAAATAGGGCCACTCATCTCACCTATATTATCTAAATCTAGGCTGTCATACCAGATCTAGGCTATCATATCATGTATACGATCGTCATATCATGTATACAATATAATTTCCAATTCATACTTGACTTGTAGCCTTCTCTTGTCATCATATAGGAACAACCTCACGATTTTATAATCCCATGCAGCCCTATATATCTATCTGGGGGGCCCTCCCCCTCTATATATAACTATAACTCTATGTATCCCTATCTAAACAGAGGGGGGGTTTGCTTAATGATTGTTGACATTGTGGATTGCACCTTTTGAAAAGGAAACTCGGCTCCTTTCCTCCATGCAACACAATGGAGACACTTGTCTTGCTGTGGGTAGCAAAACTGAAGAGTGAATCTCTAGATTAAGGGCTAGCTCCCCTTGATGCGCCTTGAGGCCCTAGATTTCTACTGTTAACAATGGGGGGGTGAAAAGAGAGGGATATTACAAAAGCAGAACCTAACTAAAGTGGTGATGCACCAAAATTGATTGGTCTACTCAGTTTTTTACCTACGCTTTGCACCAAAGGAGCGGGCAGGCACTTCATTTGAATAAGAAACTAAACTGCATCAATGTCTCAACAAGGGGTTTTATGGAGGTATAATGAGGAAGCACCTACCAGAGGTGCTCCAAAGGCACATTGTTGGATGGTTGTTCACCTACACCTACACTTCAACTTGGACGCTTCCTGTTGACCTGCAGAAGAGGATCTAGAATGCACTAGATATACTGGCATCAACCTATGAAAGCATTTAAAATAAATGACTGAACATAAGACAATACACAAGCATATGCAAAAGTGCCAAAATCAAATGGAGGTAAAACACTTCTTTGGATTAAAGGTAAATTTCTTCAGGGCTTCGCCCTACAAAACTGAGAGATCTCTCTTTTAAAATTGAGAGGTTACAATATATAGAGAAATTGTAGAAGATCCTTGACTAGTCAAGAGCGGGAGGCCCATACTGCATTGAACACTTCTGCAGTGAAGAATTCACCCATGTTGCTATCACTTCTCATTAAATGTTCCTGTGAAAGCCATGCTGTAGGTGTCTCATATATTGACTTTGTTGCTTGGCTGCATTAAACAAACCTGCAAGAGTATGGGTCACTTTTCTGAGAAACTGACAAGGCCCTCCCTCCTCACATTCTGGGCCATGCTCTCCCTTGAATGCTCGCACAGTTGGCTACTTATTAATGTCAAAACAAGGAAAATCGGGCCATCCCCTTAAATGCTCGCACAACTCTTTTAATGGCTATTCGGTGGAGACTATTTCACCTGCAAGCATTTACTTCTCTCACTGACGTCTCTTGTGCCACCTACCCTGGTCTGGTTCATCCCTGCGCTTAATTGGCTATACCACCTAGAGTGTTCTGATCATTTGTCTTATATGTGCATGGCTATGTTCTGGATTGCCTGCTTTGCTTTCCTCTTTCCTTGCCATTTCTTGTCCTTTTCCTAACCCTTCAGGGCTATCCCTTTTTTTCCTCGAGCTCTTTCATTGGCCAGTCGCTAATCTCCCTTCAGATTTCTTCCTTGGCGGGTCTTTGAATTTCTTCAAGCAAATGTCGGAAGGAATTCCTTCTGACATTTTGCCCAAAGAAATCCTTCCTTCACGCTTGCCACTTGTGAGTTCTTTCGGACAAAATGTTATTTGACCTCTCTCCAACGGTTAACCCATCGTCATAAAATTGACATCCGTGGGCCTGTCATCTCATTTGAAAACCAACGGCTATTTTGCTACCCTGAATTTGACGTTCACGGGCCTATCACTAGACATTTAAACTCCAACGGCTAGCTTATTACCTTAAAATTGACGTCTATGGGCCTGCCACCCCCTTTTAGCAATTCCTTCAGCGTTTTTGCAATTGGACTTTTCCTAAGGGAAAATGACCCTTCAGAAAAATGGAAAGGTCCTCTTCTCACGACCAGGTGTCCTCCGAAAGGGAACCTATCCTTCGGACTTTTGTATTCTGAATTCCTTCGGGTTTTCTTCACTCATCGAATTTCTTCAGACAAAAAGTTTGAAAGAATTCCTTCGGACATTTTGTCTGAAGAAATTCATGCCTTGAGCGTTCCTCCTTGGATTTCCTTCGGACATTTGTATTCCGAAGGAATTCCTTATTTGGCCTTTCATGTTCCCTGAAGGAATCCTTCCTTGGCCTTTTGCAAGCGTACTTTCTGCCCTCCGTAAGGACACTTTGAGCCCAAGGCTGCCCTTCGGAAGAATTTGCAAAGGCCCTGTTCTGCACCCGAGTGCCCTCCACAAGAGTATCTACCCTTTAGACTTTTTGTAAAAGACCCTTGCCTCTTTAAACTTGGTCCATTTTGCCGATAAAAGGCCCACCCGAAGTAATCTATTTGCCCTGCTAAACATCTAGGATCAAAATGAGTTCCAAATAACCCAAGTGCTTGCAAGACTCAAAACACTTGGTTTTCAGAAGGATGAAACACTTGGTTTTTCATGGAAATAGGCCTGTCATAGAGAAAACTCATAAAACTGTTGTGGGATGAACTTGTCAGAAACTGGTTAACAGACCCTACAAGGAAAAGAAAAGGGAGTGCTCAATTTTGGCCTGCAGGACCATAATTGGTCAACACATTTGGCGATTCACAGGGGAAGCATGCCTGCTATGCTTAAGAAGGCTAGTGGATTAAAGGTCCATTGGGCATGGAGTCAGGTTGCAGCTTGAAAGGCTGGTAATAACCTTGAAAAACCTAAGAACCAATAAAGATTTTAACTCAAATGGTAAAGAAAACACACACAAGGCTAAAAAAATAGACATGCATAAAAGCACTTAGGGAAAACGAGGAAAAAAAATAGGGAAACTATGTACATAACAAGAGAAGGTTAGTGACAATGTTTAAGATATATCCCATTGACTGGGATATGTAGCTCTTCACCATCCAACCTGGAGAGTTGGAATGCATTATGTTGCTTGCATTGGGTGATGACATATGGGCCACTCCACCAAGCGTCAAACTTTGTGTGCTTTCCAAGTTTGGCTCGGTCCTCATCCCATTTCAAGACAATGTCACCTTCTAAGATGTCTTTTGATGAGGATTTTTTGTCAAAATGCTTCTTTGTTTGCTGTTGGCGTCTGGTCATGGCATCCATGGCTTGGTCTCTTACCTCCTGAAGCTCCATTAGTTCACAAAATTTGACCTTCATGCTGTCGCTCTCCTCTAATTGCAGTTGATGGGAAAGATTCAAGGCTGCTAACTCAAGTGAAATAGGAAGTCTAGCTTCCCTTCCATACACAAGTGTGTATGGTGAATTGCCAACTGCCTTTTTTGGAGTGATCATGTCTGCCTACAAGGCTGTCTGCAGCTTGATGTGCCAAGTCCTTTGATTTTCCTCCATTGTCCTTTTAATGATCCTGATTAGGTTCTTGTTGGTGGACTCAGCCAACCCATTCCCTTGTGGATAGTAGTTGGAGGAAGTATTGAGATAGATGCGATATCTTAATGCCCACTCGCTTGTCTTTGTTCTCTAGAAAGCCAATGCGTTGTCCGAAATGATCATGGCTGGGACCCCAAATCTTGTCACCAAGCCTTCATAGAAGTCCAAGACCACACTCTCATTGTCTTCCTTCAAAGCGATGGCTTCTACCCATCTCATGAAATAATCCGTAGCAGTCAAGACCTACTTGTGATCGACACTAGGAGGGTTGATCATCCCTATGAAATCCAAACCCCATTACATGAACGACTATTCCACTTGAATAGGTTGTAGAGGCATTGCAACCAACCATTGTTTTCCATCAAAGAGAGCACATTTGTGGCATCTCCTCACCTAAGCATGAGTGTCTCTGAACAAGGTGGGCCAAAAGTAGCCAGCCCTCATAATCCTTGCAGCTTTACTCTTGGGAGCAAAGTGATCACCAACTGGTCCATCATGAAATTCGAACAGTACTTTCTCGACTTGTTCTGAATCGATGCATCTTAGGAGTAATCTAAAAAAGTCCTTTCTAAATAGCACTCCATCAACTAAGACATAAGGAAGAGATTAGAGCCTGAAATATCTCCTCTTAGTTCTATCAAGACCTTGCAGACACTCACTAGTTTGAAGGAAATGAAACATATCTTGTGTCCAGCTCTTCATGATTGCAGGTATTTTTGCTGCAACTTCATCATTGAGTATCAAAACACCTTTCTTCGGTTCTTTGAAGTCTGTAGCTAGGTGCTCACACAGCCCTCTTCCCCTCACCAGCTTGGTGGTCTTGATCTCCATGTCGTACTCCATCACCTTGGTGATCCACCCTGCCCCTTTTTCATTCAAGTCACGGCTTAGCAAGAAGTCTTTGACACTAGGATGTGGCACTATGATGTGAATCTTGCTATTTGACAACATATGTCTGAATGTCTTTAGGCTTCATATAACTGCAAGTGCTTGCTTCTCAACATAAGTGTACCTAATCTTGTAGCCCTCTAAGACCTGGCTAAAAAATACGAGAGGCTGCTCGAGATTTTCACCATTCGCTTGAGTGAGCATAGCAAAGATTACCTCTTCATTGCCAAAGGTGTAGAGATTGAAGTCCTTGGAGAAATTGGGAGTAGTCAGGGTGGGAGCCTGGGTGATAGCTTGTTTGATGCCTTCGAAACTATCTCTCCTTCGTGTTGTCCATGTGAATGTCTCGTCCTTCCTCAGCATGAAAGTTAGTGGCTTGACCAGTTCAACAAAATTAGGGATGAATCTCCTAATAAAATTTATTTTGCCAAAGAAACTTTGTAGGCCCTTCTTGTGTTTAGGCAAGGACAACGCTAAGATGGTGTGCATTTTTTTCAGATCAATGGTCAAGCCCCTTTTTGAAATGACATGACCCAGGAGTTTTCCTTTGTGGACCAAAAACACACATTTTTTAGGGTTGAGAGAGATGCTGAACTCTCTACACCTCTCAAAGATTTGCCTCAAGGGTTTCAGATGTTGTCTTGCCTCCTTGGAGAACACTGTCACATCATCAAGATAAACCAGCATGATGTCATTTATCAAACCTTGGAAGGCCATATCCATAGCTCGTTGGAAAGTAGCTTCAGCATTTGACAGTCCAAAAGGCATCTTCTTGTAGGCGAAAGTTCCCCACTTGGTGGTGAAGGCTATTTTGTACTAGTTGCAGTCTTGCACCAGAATTTGATTGTACCTAGAGTACCCATCTAGGAGGGAGAATCGTTCACTGCCTGTCACCATCTAGAGAATCTGTTCCATGCTTGGGAGGGGATAGTGGTCTCTTAATGAGACTCTATTCATGCTCTGAAATCAACACACAATCTGATCTCCCCATTCTTCTTCCTAATGGGGACCAAGTTAGCTAGCCAAGAAGATTGTTTGATACGAAAAATGATCTTGGACTCAATCAGCTTGGTGAGTTTCTTCCTCATGAGAGGCTCAATCTTTGGATTGATTGGTCTCTGTTTTTGCTTGATAGGTTTGGCACCTTCTTCCAGCTCAATGGTGTGTTGGGCCAAGCTTGGGTCAAACCCCTTTAAATCGCCATATTCCCAAGCAAAGACATCGGCAAACTCTTGGCATAACAAAATGAAAGAATGCCTTTCCTCATTTGTACATACCTTCCCAAGTGCAAGCAACTTATCCTTGAATATTTTTACCCTTTCGTAATTCTCTTTCTTGGTTGTCATGCTCGCTTTGTCATCTTTGAGCTGGTCATCCTCATTGAAGATGCTCTCAAGAGTGACCAAATCCTTAAGAAGTCTGTTGTTTTTCAGTTGAACAATCGAGCCTTCATACTGCTGCTGCAGCTTGGATTGATTCCTAGAAGCGAACTCAGCCTCCTGCAAAAAAAATGCTATCTACTAGTCGCTGTCAAACACCTGCCAATTGATGACATTGTCTGGTATGGAGGGCCTCACTATCACCTTTAAATGGTCTTGATTGTTATCCTGACTTATTCCTTTCAGAATATCAAACTGAGCACCAACTTCTGCTAGTCTATTTGCATGCTTGTTTTGTTTTCTTGGGATGGAAGTGATGTTGAAAGCAGTGAAGCTCTCCTTTAGGTCCCACACCCTATGCTTGTAAGACTTGAGCAAGGAGTTCTTGGTCAAGTTTTGACCCCTCACCTGGTTTATAAGTAACTCGTTGTCTCTAAACACTTGCAATTCTTTGATTCCTCTTTTTCTTGCCCACTCTAAACCATGAACAACAGATTCATATTCTGCTATGTTGCAAGTGCAGAACTGGACCCTGAAAGTTGAAAAGTATTTTTCCTTTGAGGGTGAAACCAACATTGCTCCACCACCAGCTCCCAACTTGCTTCTAGACCCATCAAAGAAAAGTTTCCACAAACTAGAGCTCTCTTCGTTTGCCTTCATCAAATTTGGCATGAAAGTATCCTTTTCATGCATGTAGTAAACTCCAAGACCTGCCTCTTCGATGAATTTGTAAGGATCATGTTCAAAATTGTCATTTCCTCATTCATCTAGGAGCAAGTCAGTGACTCCTTCAAGGGAAGATGGTGGGGATTGGTCTACTTGGAGTTCTTCATCAATGATGGCATAGCTGACATTCGCTGCCTTGGCTGAGTATGGCTCCAGGGGATCTTTGTGGATAGGCTCCAACTCAATCTTCACTTTGGTTCCATACTTTGTACTAAAGACCATGTAAGACCAATTTGTTGTCAAGTACCCACTTATCTTGGACATGAAATTCCTGGATAAACAAAGAGCGAATTAAGGGGGAACATCCGCCACTACCACGTCATGGGGAATGGAGAAGGTTGGACAGGCATAGAGAGTTAGATTCAAGCCTCTTACCACTCCCAATGTCTTGGCTGGTGATCCATCCAACTGTAGAATTCCCTTGATCATTTGCTCATATTTGAGTCCTAGCTTGTCAGCTATGCATTTGGGCATCACTGAGGTGCTTGCTCCACTATCAATGATGAAATTGTGGACCAAGAAATCATCAATAATCAAGGATAGGTAAAAAGGAGGGACCTTTTCATCCTTCTTTGCTTGACCTCCCATGGAAGGGGCCCCATTCACTATCAACACATTATCAGCCTTTGCTAGGAAAACTTGCTCACTTAGGCAGTGTAATTCCTTTTAGAATATATTTTTTTGTCCTGGTATTGCTAAGGAATCCCATAATGAGATGTTCATGTGCAACTTCTTTATTTGGTCCACCACATTGATTGAAGGATTGCCCCCCTTTGAGTTCTCCTTCCGAACATTTGTAACTTGTGGTGCAACCCGAGGAGTTAAAGCTGCAACTGAAGGTCTATAATTTGGAAATCTCTGATTTACTTGTGATAAAAGAGATGCCCTGGAAGCTTGAGTAGTTGCTTGAGCTTCCTCCATAGCTCTCTTCTTGGACCTAGTGTTGGTTGCAACACAATCATCTTGAATATTTGTGGTCCCCACATAATTGACTGCATAGAACTCCCCTTCCAGGTGGTTCATAAGAGTGGAATCAGATTGAGCCTACCTACTATCTGTCCCAAATTGTGTTGACACCTCAAAAATTGAGAATTGGGCTGCCTGATCACCTTGTGTGGGCATACATTGATTTGGTAGCTCATTGGCATAAGCAACTTGTTCTTGACCATACCCCAAGGGTGGATAATTAGGTTGTTCCTATACCAAATTATTTTGAGTAAGGACAAGAGCCTTGGATGATGAAGGGGCACTTGGATTATAACTCTGATAAGCCCTGGCTTGCATAATCTGACCCTGCCCTTGATTATAATTCTAAAATGGGGGTCTATTTGTCTGCCTGAACTATTCGTTGATTCAGTCAATAGCTTTGAGCTTGCTACCTCTTTAAGGCCACTAATTCGTTGGTAACACTTTGGAGTAGACTCTTAACCTCATGGAGGTCATTTGCAAGGGTAGTAGCTGGCCTTTCTACACTAGGCAGAGGAGCTAAAGTGGATGCAACAGGCTGAGCTGAGGGCTGTAAATCAAGAAAGAGCAGCATATGAGGTCTAGGAGCTATCTTTCTTGCTTGCACCAAACAATTTTCAGCAGCTATGGCTATTTCATAAGCATCGAGTTAAACTTGTCCACCCATGGACTATATCATGACAACAATGTCGCTATTTAAGGCCTTTAAGTAGTAAAGGAAGGCATAACTTGGGGTTGGCCTTACTAGAATTGGGATTCTATCCCAAGTTTTCTGAAATCTAGTGTTAAAATCTTGCATAAATTCGTGTGGGGCTCTCTTCATAGTGGTCAATTGCTTAGCTAGACATAAATGGTCACTTTTCTCTCCAAACCTACTTGTCAAGAGGGTGCTTAATTCATTCCATGAGCCAACTGAATTCATAGGCAAGGTCCCATACCAGTCCAAAACTTTCCCTTTAAAAGACAAGGCCAGTAACCTGATGGTTACATTTTCTTCAATAATATTGTGGACGTTGCAGAGGTTGGCTATGTTTTCGATATGCTCAATAGCAGTGATTGGCTCCTCTCCACTAAACGGAGGAACACTCTTGAGGGTTGTTCCTGGAATTGGGTCATACTGCAGAAGGTTCAAAGGACTCTGTCCATTGAAGGCCACAAAGGGTAAAGCCATGGCTGTGACAGGGTTCAACCTGGGTCTCTTTGTGGTGTATCTTATGGCAGGTTTGGGAAACTGGTTTGTTGTGTAAGGATGAGTCGTTGCAAACCTTAGCCTCTTTGCTGAGTTCAAAGGTAGCTCAACAAATTTGAAAGGAACACCCTTAAAAGAGGATCTTTTGGTGATCGTAGGCATGGGGTGTCAGGCTGATCAATAACCAGAGACTAAGTTCTTAAAAAGGAGTCGTCAGTGCTGAATTATAGTTCTTGCTTTTGGATTTTCACAGTAATAGGATCAACACCAATCCTAAAACTCATAGGACATAAATTTCATCCCACTGGGCATGCTAAAAATTGTTGACACTGTGGATTGCACCATTAGAAAAGGAAACTCGACTCCTTTCCTCCACATGACACAATGGAGACACTACTCTTGCTGTGGGTAGCAAAACTGAAGAGTAAATCTCTAGATTAAGGGCTAGCTCCCCTTGATGCACCTTGAGGCCCTGAATTTCTACTATTAACAATGGGGGGGTGAAAAGAGAGAGGGATACTATAAAAATAGAACCTAACTAAAGTGGTGATACACCAGAATTGCTTGGTCTACTCAGTTTTTTATCTACGCTTTGCACCAAAGGAGCGGGCAGGCACTTCATTTGAATAAGAAACTAAACTGCATCAATGCTTCAACAAGGGGTTTTATGGAGGTATAATGAGGAAGAACCTACCAAAAGTGCTCCAAAGGCACACTGTTGGACGGTTGTTCACCTGCACTTACACTTCAACCTGGACGCTCCCTGTTGCCCTGCAAAAGAGGATCTAGAATGCACTAGATATACTGACATCAACCTATGAAAGCATTTAGAACAAATGACTGAACATAAGACAATATGCAAGCATATGCAAAAGGGCAAAAATCAAATGGAGGTAAAACACTTCTTTGGTTAAAGGTAAATTTATTTAGGGCTTCGCCCTACAAAATTGAAAGATCTCTCTTTTAAAACTGAGAGGTTACAATATATAGAGAAATTGGAGAAGATCCTTGGCTAATCAAGAGTAGGAAGCCCATACTGCATTAAACACTTTTGCAGTAAAGAATTTGCCCATGCTACTATTGCTTCTCATTAAATGTGCCTGTGAAAGCCATGTTGTAGGTGTCTCATATATTGACTTTGCTTCTTGGCTGCATTAAACACCCCTGCAAGAGTATGGGTCGCTTTTCTGTGAAACCGACAAGGCCCTCCCTCACGTTCTAGGCCATGCTCTCCCTTGAATGCTCATGCAGTTGGCTACTTATTAATGTCAAAGCAAAGAAAATCGGGCCGCCCCCTTAAATGCTCGTTCAACTCTTTTAATGGCTATTCGGTGGAGACTATTTCACCTGCAAGCATTTACTTCTCCCGTCGATGCCTCTTGTGCCACTTGTCCTAGTCTGGTTCGTCCCTGCGCTTGATTGGCTATGCCACCTGGAGCGTTCCGAGTGTTTGTCTTATATGTGTGTGGCTATGTTCTGAATTGCCTGCTCTGCTTTCCTCTTGCCATTTCTTGTCCTTTTCTTGACCCTCCGGGGCTCTCGGGGCTATCCCTTTTTTTCCTCGAGCTCTTTCCTTGGCCGGTCGCTAAGTCTCCCTTCGAGCTAAGTCTTTGAATTTCTTCGAGCAAAATGCCCAAAGGAATTACTTCAGACATTTTGCCCGAAGAAATCCTTCCTTCATGCTTGCCACTTGTGAGTTCTTTCGGACAAAATGTCCAAAAGAATTGTTATTTGGCCTCTCTCCAATGGTTAACCCATCGTCATAAAATTGACATCCGTGGGCCTGTCATCTCATTTGAAAACCAACGGCTATTTTTCTCCCCTGAATTTGATGTTTGCAGGCCTGTCACTAGACATTTAAACTCCAACAACTAGCTTATTACCTTAAAATTGACATCCGTGGGCATGTCACACCCTTTTGGCAATTCCTTTGGCCTTTTTGCAATTGGACTTTTTTGAAGGGAAAATGACCCTTCAGAAAAATGGAAAATTTCTCTTCTCATGACCAAGTGTCCTCCAAAAGGGCACCTATCCTTCGGACTTTTGTATTCCGAATTCCTTCGGGTTTTCTTCACTCATCGAATTTCTTCGGACAAAAAGTCCGAAGGAATTCGTGCCTTGAGCATTCCTCCTTGGATTTCCTTCAGACATTTGTATTCTGAAGGAAATTCTTCTTTGGATTGTCATGTTCCCCGAAGGAATCCTTCCTTGGCCTTTTGCAAGTGGACTTTCTGCCCTCCGCAAGGACACTTTAAGCCCAAGACTGCCCTTCGGAAAAATTTGCAAAGGCCCTGTTCTGCACCTGAGTGCCCTCCGCAAGGGTATCTACCCTTCGGACTTTTTGTAAAAGACCTTTGCCTCTTTAAACTTGGTCCATTTTGTCGATAAAAGGCCCACCCGAAGTAATATGTTTGCCCTGCTAAACATCTAGGATCAAAATGAGTTTCAAATCAACCCAAGTGCTTGCAAGACTCAAAACACTTGGTTTTCAGAAGGAGGAAACACTTGGTCTTTCATGGAAACATATCTGTCACAAAGAAAACCCATAAAACTGTTGTGGGATGAACTTGTCAGAAACTGGTTAATAGACCCTGCTAGGAAAAGGAAAGAGAGTGCTTAATTTTGGTCTGTAGGACCAAAATTGGTAAATAATGGTATAGATAGGGCTTAGGGGTGCACCACCTATAGGTTGGGTTGGCCCTATATAGCTACAACTCAGGCTTCCCATATAGATATAGATCTCCCCACTAGATATAGGCTTAGGCTTTCGGAACTATATAGAGTAATGAGTCACGTTGGCTTGGTTGAGTGCCGACTCGACTCTCTGGAGTAGAGCCTAATTTTCTAGTTAGATCAGAAAGCCGCCCTCAGGTTTATGTTGTGATTGTTGATGTTGTGGATTGCACCCTTGAAAGAAGGCTCAGCTTCTCTCTTCCACATGGCACAATGGAGACTTTCCTCTTGTTGTGGGCTTGACAAAACTGAAGAAAGAATCTCTAGATAAGGGCTAGCTCCCTTTGATGCATCCTTTGGGGTATTTAAATACTACTGTTAATAATGGGGGGGGGGTGAAAAGAGAGGAGGATACAACCAAAATAGAACCTATCTAAATGGTGATGCACCAAATGATTTTTTGATCTACTTAGCTATACCAACACTTCAGACCAAAAGGGCGAACAGACACTTCATCTAAACAAAAGACCAGACTATAAGGCACTTTAACAGGGGCTTAATGAAGATACAAAGAAAAATAACTTGCCACAGGTGTTGTAGAAGCACACTATCAGATAACTACTCTTCTATCTCTATGCTCCAACTTGGGCACTTCCTATTAACCTGCAGAAATGGTCCTGGCTATACTAGATATGTTGGTGTCAACCTATGAAAGCATCAAGCTGAAATGACTGAACACAGAGTTGATACATAGACATATTCAGAAGTATAACCAGTCAGATAGAGGTAAAACACGTTCTATTGATTCAAAAGTAAAATTTGGCAGGGCTTCACCTTACACAAATGAGAGATACATTTCTCAGCTGAGAGGTTACAATATATAGCATGAAGAGAAATACTTTTGGCACCTTCAAGAATAAGTGGCCCATGCTGTATTAAACACCTGCAGAACAGGAAACCACTCAAGTTGTCATCATTCCATAAATAGCCTGAAAGAACCATGTTGTAGATGTCGCAGGTCTTGACTTTGATGTTTAAACCGTATCAAACGTTCTCGTAAAAAGCATGGGTTGCCTTGTTATTTGAAAAACAAGGCCACCTCTTTATGAAACTTATGCGGTTGTTTGCTTATCAATGCTAAACAAAGAAAAATAGGCCGCACTATTGAATGCTTGCACTCCCCTTGATGACCACTTGGTGGGGACTATTTTATCCACAGCTATAACTTCCTCTATCGACGCCTCCCGTGCCATCTGGACTATTCTATTCATTTTTGTGCTTGGCTTTTATCTTTTTTGGCTCTTCGGCCCTTGGGGCTATCTTTCGTCTTTTCCTGGCTCTTCAGGCTCCTTTGTCGACAAGTCACTGAGTTTCCTTTTGGCCTTAAGCCTTTGAATTCCTTCAAGCCCGCATTCATGAGTTCTTTCGGTCACTTATCATGAGTTCTTTTGGGCAAAATGCCTGAACAAAATCTTTCGAGCGCTTGTCCGAAGGAATTGGTTCCTTGGCTTCTCTTCAACGGTCGACGCATCCCATCAAAATTGACGTCTGCAAGCCTGTCACTATTTGAAAACCAACAGCGATTTTTTTGCCTTGAATTTGACATTCACGGCTAGTTCATTATGTTAAAGTTGATGTGCTCGGGCCCGTCATCACTTTAGTAATTACTTCGGCCTGTTTCAAAATGAACCCTCTCGAAGGGAAGGTGATATTTCAAAAAAGAGGAGAGGGTCCTTTTTGGCAGCTGAGAGCCCTCCGCAAGGGCACTTGCCCTTCGGGCTTCTTTGTCTTCCCAATTCCTTCAGACATTTTGCCCGAAGGAAATCTTGCCTTCAAAGTCTCGGCCTTTTCTTTATAAATTCCTTCGAACAAAATGTCCGAAGGAAATCCTTCGGGGATTTTGTTTGAAGGAATTTACCTTGGATTTTCTTCAGACAAAAGTCCGAATAAATCCTTTGTCTTTTACCTTGTCACTTTTCCGAAGGAAAAAACTCCCCTTTGGGCCTTTTGCCTTGTTCTCTTTCAAATGTGCTCTCTGCCCTCCGCAAGGGCACCTTGGGCCCAAAATGTCTTTCGAAGCTTGCTTGAATGGCCCCATTTGCAACTTGCCTGCCCTTTGCAAGGGCACTGACCTTCGGAGATTTGTAGAAGACTTGCATTCTTTTGAAAATGGCCCATTCCTTTGCCAAAAAAGGCTTGTCCAAGGTGATTTGCTCAAAGCGAAATAAGCCCCATATCAAATTGAAAACCTACAGGACTTAGATCACTCAAATCTTTATAAGAACAAGGCTATTGCAAAGGGAAATGGCACAACTGCAGTAAGGTGAATACATCCAAGACTAATGGCTCAGGATAGTAGGGAAAGAAAGGAGACCGATTTTTGGCCTGAAGGACCAAAATGGTCAACAGTGATAAGAGAGGCTTAATATATGTCTAGTAGTTTCTAATCCGATAGGCCCTGCCCTTATATATATATTTAGGGAGGTCGAGGGGATCAATAGATCGATAGGCCCCAACTGTATATAGTTTTTCGGCAACTCCATCCCCATCTATATAGAGTTGAGTTAAATATAGATCAGGGGGCCCCATCTATAGAGATCAGATTTGGTGGCCTATATAGATGGGGAGAGTCCCTCTGTCTATATGATATGGCAAAAAATAACAGGGTCCTCATCCCCCTATATATATATATATATTATATATATATATATATATATATGTCCTTATAGATATATGGCAGCTATCCATATAGAGTTGGGGTTGGGGTTGGTGGGCTCCCTCCCTCCACTATAGATGGATGCTGGACTTTCTTGATCCACTATGATCAATCAATGGTGAACCAGTGGCTGGTTAGAGAAGAATGGTACCTCAATGGCCAAGTAACTAATCGATAAGCGATTAGATGGAATATCTGAAATCGATTTAGAATTTAGAGTTTATTGACTCTAGGGATTGGGAGAGGTGTTGATCAGCGCTATAGCCACCCTCTCCCTACTGGCCTGTCAAGCCTATCTATAGATGGGGCTCAGATAGAGCCCCATCCCAAATGGAGAGACTTGTTCCGCTCCTATCTATCAACGAATCAAGGTGGCTTGAGTAGGGCAGCCAGGATAGAGATATAGGGCCGCCTTGCCATATATAGTTTAGTTTGACAGTGCCGTACCCTAACTAAAGATTGCCCCACCCTAACCCACCACTATCTAGGGGCCCTCCCCTCTATATAGATAGATAGGTTATGGAGATATGGGGAACCAACTGATCTCGATCCACCAGCTTCACGCCTACCTTGTTGTATACATTACAGTGGCCCCATATCTTATCTTACCTAGCAGTGGCCCCATATCTTTTCTGACCTAGTGCAGCCATATCTATATTCTACGGTGGGGTCATATTGGATGCCGCCCCTTTCATTTATGTCCATTCTATCTATATGGGACCTTATTGGTAAGTCGTGAGCCCCATTATTCACTACGCTCAAGATAAGATATAAGATATATATAGAGGGGGAGAGGGAGGGGCAGGGGTGTGTTCCGATGATGTTAGAACTATATATAAAGTCCTGTGAGCCATATCCATAGTGGTATATAGGGGATAGGGCCGGTCTCCCTTCAGTTTGGAGCCGTGATCCCCTATCTATATATATGGTGATTCAAAGTATTAGGTTAGGGCCACTTCCATTTATTGAATGTCCACCGATGGTTAAAAATATGCGGTTCAAAGCATCACTTCACTGTTATAGAGATATATGGCAATTCGCCCCTATCTATATATTTGTTCAGTTCATAATGGAACAAACGACGCTAACTTGTCTAGTTCATCCAGCACTTCTCACCAGTTTGGAGTCTTCTCTTTAGGTTGGAGTTGGGGGAGGGCCACTCCCACTCGACTCTATCTTGAGGAGAAAGCTATTCATCTTCTCTCTAATCTAACCAGTGAAGCGGATATTATCTCTCTCACCACACTAGTTCATCCATATCTCTCTAGGCTTAGCTCAGCTATAGCTAGCCAAAAAACTCTATACAGAGCCCCCCCAACCATATATAGATAGGGGGCCCTCAATCGAGTGGACTCTCTATAGTCCTCAGGATGCCGAGCCGTATATATATATATATATATATATATATATATAGAGAGAGAGAGAGAGAGAGAGAGAGAGAGAGAGAGAGAGAGACATAAACAGATAGACAAACAGACGGATGAACATATAGATTGACGGATAGACGGATTAGATAGATAGATGGATAGATGGATAAATAGATAGATAGATAGATGGATGGATAGATAGATGGATGGATGGGGCGCTGACCATTTATGGTTACTTCTATTGAGACTCAATCGATTGACTTGCCCATTTATCGAGGAGAGGGCCTATCTAGATCAATCTATGGCCCATCCACCAAGGTCTATGCTCGAATCTAGGCCAAAAGAGATTAACTTGCCCCCCTCTAGAGTAGAGTAGCTTATAGCTCAAGTGCCCAAGCATGCATATAGCCTATAAAGAGACCCTATCCCCTAGATAGCGGTGGGCTAGGGGCCTTGTCGGCACCCTCCCCTAGATATAGGGATATGGGCACCTCACTGTAGTATGTTGATTTAGACTTGTCCTTCCTTTAGCTCAGTTCTGAACTTGTGGCTTGTGGTGTGGTTGACTATCGATCAAGCCGCTCATTTAGTAACTGGGGTTGGGAGGACCCCTATATCTATATCTGGGAAAGAACATAATGCTGTGCCGTCTCACCTCTCTCTATGGTAATAGTAGTGGAGGTGGGTGATTGCTCCCCCTTGTTTAGATAGGGATATATAGGGCAGTCCATAGAGATATATGGTCATGTCTATAATATAAATGATAGATAGATAGATAGATGGCCCATCCTAGATAGATATATGGCTTTATGGTGCTTGACCCCCTATAGATATCTGAGGTGGAGTGGTACCGAGTTTAGATGGATGATGCGGTGCTCGAATGAGTGGATGTGGATGATACTGAGTTTAGATGGATTTGACCCCCTCGATTGATGACAATGGAGTCCCCCATAGACATAGTTAGATAGGGGTCCCCACCCTCCCCAAATCTATA
Source organism: Torreya grandis (assembly GCA_037957365.1). Lineage (NCBI taxonomy): Eukaryota > Viridiplantae > Streptophyta > Pinopsida > Cupressales > Taxaceae > Torreya > Torreya grandis. The sequence continues at coordinate 1,627,164 of JARHVA010001140.1, read as the reverse complement.
TAGATAGAGATGGTTGCCTTAGAGATGCTCACCAACTATATAGTTCCCAGCTATACCCAACCCCTCACCAGACCAGCTCCAGCTATATAGCTAGTTTTTGGATGTCCAATCCAATATAGTAGAGTAGTTGGGCATCATTCCCCATATATAGATCTGGTAGAGAATAATAATTATAGTTTTTATGTGTAGCGAATCCAAAAAAACTCTATATACTTGTAGCTAGTAGTAAAGATGGCCCTATAGAAGATAGACTAGCTTTGTCCCATCCCATTGTGCGAGGTCCCCCTCTCATGACTCTTGCCTCACCCCATCTAATCTATATGGACAGGGGAGCCCTATCTATCTATATGGGGTTCCCTGAGTGTAGCGAATAGCCTCACCCAGATAGTGGATAGCCCTATCTATCCCATATCTATATAGAGGGGGACCCTTGCCTCATCAATCTAGTCTGGATGGCCCTATAGAGTCTAGTCTATATGGCACAACGCTCTAGAGTTCGTATATGCCCCTATAGAGTCTAGTCTAGTTGGTAGCATATGCTGCCCTCCCCCACCAACATACACACATATATATCTTATCTCATAGCATGAGCGTAGCAAATAATATATCTGGTCCCATATATATATCAGAGCAAATAGAATAATATCTCAAATAGTCTAGTCATGCTCCCATATATATATATATCTCGGAGTCCCTTGCCCTATAGAGTAGAGTAGAGTCTATATACCCCCACTCTATATATCTCGTAGCGAATAATATCTTGAACGTAGTGAATAGAATTAGATGGAGTAGCCCCCTATATCTATTTGTCTATATGGCCCCATCTATATCATATCTCATAGCAAATCGAATAATATCTTGAGCAGAGCGAATAGAATTAGATGGAGTAGCCCTATCTATATATCGAGGTAGAGAAGAGGAAAATCTCGATGCTAGAGTATAGATTGGTGATTCACTAAGTCTAGATACCACCAACACCCCTATATATATAGCTGGTGATTCACCTAGAATACATCACCCATTAGTGATTCACCCCTTCCCCTTTATATATATAACTATATAGCCAGTGAGTCACCCCTCTATATATATAGCCAGTGGATTCACACCTCTATATCTATATATATAGCCAGTGGATTCACCGGCTATATATATAGATATAGAGGAGTGATTCACCCATAGTCATTATGCCCCCACCCCCCAGATAGATATATAGGCTATCCCATATAGATAGATAGGGCACCCTATCTATCTATATGGGATATATAGAGTTTTTCTGGCGCCCTTATCTATCTATATGGGATATATATATGGGGTGGGGGCATAATGACTATGGATGAATACACTATCTTCTAGGTTAATCACTATGGGTGAATCAACAGCTATATAGGGGTGAATACATTGGCAACTATCTATATAGGGGTGAATACACTGGCAGCTATCTATATAGGGGTTAATACACTGGCAACTATCTATATAGGGGGTGAATACACTAGCAACTATCTATATAGGGGGTGAATCACCGGCTATATAGCTATATATATAGAGGGGAAGGGGTGATGTATTCTTGGTGAATCATCAACTATATATACATATAAGGGTGCTAGCGGTATCTAGACTCAGGTGAATCACCAATCTATACTCTAGCCTCAAGACTTTCCTCTACTCTACTATACCCCGATATATAGATAGGGCTACTCCATCTATAGATAGGGGGACTCTGCTCTATAGAGAGGGGGACTCTGCTCTATAGGGCAGGGGACTCCAAGATATAGACATGGGGGCATGACTAGACCCCCGATAGATATATATATATATATATATATATATATATATAGGGCTACTTCATCTAATTCTATTCGCTCCGCTCAAGATATTATATTATTCGTTACTCCATCTATATATGGGGGCATGACTAGTTAATATAGAGACGAGCAGGCTGACTCTCTATCTCTATCTATGTCTCTAGAAGATATATAGATGGGGGCTCACCACCATAGATTAGATCAAGTGCCATATACATATATAGGGGGGCTCGCCACCATATACAGAGCTGAGCAACCAGACTCTATATAGGATTTGCTACGCTCACCCCTCTCGATAGAGATTGAGTGGGTGAGCGTAGCGAAGATATACTTGTCAAGATTGGGTAGATGAGTAAGCCAACATTGTCCCATCCTAGAAAGAAAGACTCAAGATTGATTGCTTCTCCCTCATACTCTCTATTTCTATCACCCAGAATATCACCTATGATTGGTGAGAAGACACCTATGATTGGACCTATGAGACACCTATTCCCTAAACACTCTTATTCTATCACCTAGACATTCCCCAGACATTCTATCACCCAGTCTATCCCCTGGAATATCACCTATTCCCAGACACTTATTCTATCACCCATATATTCTATAGATCTGTTTGAGTCTATATATCTTCTGGGATTGGGCATTTTGATTAGATCTCGTTGAACACCTCGCTTAGTTGGGATGGGAGTTGGCCATACCATCTCTGTAGTGTAGGTAATATATGGACGATGAATGAAGTGCTTTGATGGCCCCTTATCTATATATTGGGATCTTAACTATAGGGTATACCCTATCTATATATATCACTCCCTTTCTTTTCTACAGATAGGTGGCAATAGATCGAGGGTCGATGGCCTTCTATAAACTTGACTTGATAGATATTCCTATCTCCACCAGTTGCCATCTATCTAGATTCTATATTCTATCAAATTCGGCATGGATGGGGCTATCTAGGCAGGGTCTATAGGCCTTTGATCCCTGGCGGGCATCGATTTGTTCAGAATAGATTGTATTGATCCCTATATATAGGGCCTCTATATGGAATGGATATCCCCCATCTATACACGCAACATGATTTGATTGGCCCTCAGAGTTAGTTTCGCAACATGATTGGATTGGCCCTTGTATCTAATCTATTCCATCTCCCCCTCGTCTCTGTCTATCTTTATCCCCCCATGCCTTTCATCCCTCTATCTTCCCATCTGGCCATATATCCAGTTGGGTGTTGGTCGAGTGTAGAGATTATCTAGACTCTACATTGAGACTCCCCCTCGAGGACCTTATCTATAGGGGCAGCTCAGTGCTTTGATCCAGTTTGGAGACAGGAAAGATCACCATCACCCTGGATCACCTATGGATTGCAAATATGGAATAGAACATCAAGAGGCACCAATGGATGGGATGAATGCCAATCACTTTATGGTACCCCTATAGAGAGTTGGGGGTGGGATTAACTCAAATAGATCCCTCGGCATATATTGGTTCAAGTTCGGCTAGTGACCGGGTTCCTTGAACAACTAAATACTAGTTGAGGGATTCCTCCCCCATCCCCCATCTATATATAGGCTCTAATCGATCCCACCCACTTTTATATATATATATATATATATATGGTATTGATCATCTTATCTCCTATTGTTCCCCCAGCCCCCTAGATTGAGATAGATGTTTAATGGTTGAATTGTTCCCCCCAGCCCCCCCAGATATAGATAGATGCTAGGGCCACTAGATAGATCTCGTGGTATGGTGCAAATCAGGTGGGTGACTAGACCATAGATAGATAGTCCCCCCCCCAAAGATAGAGATAGGGATCCTCTCCATATAGCCCAGCCTAGCCACCCCTAGATAAATAGAATAGATAGGGCTACTTTCCATATAGTGCCCCCAGAGCCAGATAACTAATAAATTAAATTAAATAGATTCCATGTGGAGGGTGATGACATTGATGCAACCTAACTATTCAATCCAATCTAGGGTCGGGTCGCCCATGTCTCCCTCTGTTTAGATAAGGATAGGGATATATAGGGTGCCGACTAGATCTATATAGCCACCCGCCCCATCCCCAACTCTATCTAGGGATAAGGCCTCGGCCTCCCAAGCGCTATATAGAGTAGATTTCCGTTAGCCCCTATATATATATATATATACTATGGGGGGCCCTATCTATGCTAAACTCTAGGCACTCGATTGATTGATAGATTGATAAACCAATAATTGAGGGTTGCCTTACTATAGTGTTCGTATACACCCCTATCCGCCCTCACCCCATATAAACTATAGATGGAGTAGCCAATAATCTATAGAGTCTGTCTAGTCGCCCTCTAGATTGGGGGCCCTTTGTCTAGTCTAGTTGATATAGGACCAGAGTATCAAGCTCGGGGCATAGCTTAGTTGATGTTCAACATCAAAAACCATATGAGATCTTGATCTCTATTATATACGTGATTTGATACAGGGATGGTCCATCTAGAATAGAAGTGACCGATCTCTTATATAGGGTCCCTATCTATCTATATGGGAATATAATAGTTGATATCTAGCCTATATCTCTATATGGGCCAGATAGATAGGGCATAGATAATAGATCTTACCCACATATCAGTCTAGGTAGGTGGGGTCAGAACTCTATATAGGGGGCCAACTCTATACTGAGAACTATATATATAGGGGCCAACTTTATACTTTGGGGTCCCCTAGATATAGATATGGCCTTGTGTACCCACTTATCCCATATAGATATATAGGGTATTTGGCCATCAATTTCTAGTCTATATGCCCTATCTATTTGGAAATATATATTCTATGGAGAGGATGGAGGATGGCCTATATCCCCACCCAACCCATAGTCTCCGACAGGGAGCCTATCTATTCTAGGTTGGCCCCCTATATATCTAGAACACTCTAGCGCCTATATATCTATCCAATCCCCACTCACTAGTCTAGAGATAGAGATAGAGGGACAAGTGCAGGTTCAGTTCAACAAGTGCAAGTTCAATGTCAAATAGAGATAGGTCCCCTCCTCTTTCCAGGATAGGGGCCAGGCCCTATATATCTATATGTGAGTTCAAGTTCAAGCCCTATATATATAGATGGGGACTGGTCGAGCTCTCTCTATATATGGAATAGATGGGGACCAGTTCAACCAGTTTAGTCAGCGTTGTATAGAGTTTCATTGGCATTGGCTTTGGCTATAGATAGATAGAGAGAGAGTTTCAATTTTAATTTATTTTAGATGGGATGGGGCCCTATAGATTAGATGGGGCCAAAGCCAATGCCAAAAAAACTTTATCTCTATCTCTATAGATGCCCCCCCGACATATATCTAACTCTATCTAGCCAATATCTATTCTATATGGCTCCCATCTATCATCTATATATAGAGGGGAGAGGGTCGAGGAGGTCGAGGTCATTTATGGATATATAGAGGGGGGGCATCCCCTATATATCTTATCTATATGGCGACCCACCACTTGCATCCATATAGATGGGCAGAGGGATCTAGATGGGGGGGGGGCATCTAAGGGTTGGGGCCTGAACTCTCCATCTGGGTGAGGTCGAGGGCATCTATAGGCTAGTTGGCACTCCTACCTACTATTACTAGATATAGATAACTGGGCTCTTACCCTTGTCTATATAAGATAGGATAGGATCGGCCATCGGTGCCCTCCCCTCTGTATAGATAGAGAAGGGCATATAGATTATCTCGCTCAAAGACACGATACCTTCTTCATGCCCCTATCTATATAATGGATGGGAAGCTATAGCATATAGCCTTCCTATCTTTATGGGTTATGGGTCTCGACTGACTTCATTGATCGATTTGGGGCTCAGCTAGTTGATGATACAACCAAACTAGAGAATAGTTCGTGATGTTGAGGTCGGTATAATTCAGTGTGGAGACGAAGTTGGTATGGTATGGAGACTGTATGGCTCGGCTCTAGCTTGGTCGGAATGAGCACTAGGAAGACAGTCGGTTGATTGATGAACCTGTGTGGTTGGTATGCTTGTATGCTCTTTGTCCATTCGATAGAGAAGGGTAGTGGCCCATATAGATATATAGGGCCAACCCCCCCATATAAATAGGGCCCCCTCCCTCATCTATATATAGATGGAGTAGCGAATACCCATATATAGATGGAGTAGTGAATACTGGGTCCCCCTCTTTATATATGGCATTCATCATCCATGCAATATGCACCATCAAGATCTAGATGGCACGACGTGCACTGGTGTGAGTGACCAGATTGGACTATAGACTTTAGCCCATCTCCATTACTCTACTCTAGAGAGGGACTATTGTAGAGATGGAGAGGTCCCATATAATATAGAGTAGGCCGTTGGGAGAGAGAAGGAAGCTATATTAGGCCATGGGTCCCTATCTATATCTATATCTATCTAAGGGGGGGCTTCTATAGAGTACCCTTTGCGCTTGACCCCATTGATCAAGAGAGAACCCTCCGTAGAACCCTGAGTAGAGGAGGAAGGATTAGGATTATATACGTAACATGATGTTTGTTCGCTTGGATTAAAAGGGATTATAGAATGTGGTGATGGATTATAAACATGGAATGTGGTGATGGATTCTATACGTAACATGATATGTGGTTCCCTCGCCCCCGCCCTCTCGCCACCCCTGAACCCCCTTTTATGTCTTATCTATCTGGGCCCCTATATATCTATATGGCATGGGTGAATCCATCCCTCGTCCCCTCGCCCCTCCTCCAGTCTCCCTTCTAGGGTAGGGTCTATCGAGACTTGAGTGTAGCGAATAGGATCTTATCCATGGGGTGGCCCTAAATATCTCTTTTTTTTGGCCAAGCCCTATATATCCCATCTATATAAAGAGGGGGGACCTATCTATAGGGTGCCCCCCTCTCTATATAGATGGAGTTAGATAGAGTTTATATAGAGGGGCCCTCCCCTCCCCCTCTATATAAACTAAACTAAACTGTAAAGTTATATGAGCTATATAGGCATCTATGGCTTGGGATGCCAAGGGACTCCCCCGCCCCTACCTATGGGCCTATAACTATTACTATTCATGCCCTCAAATCCAAATAGAGGGGGTCGAGTGACCCAAGATAAGGCATTTAGTCTATTCCTCTATCTGGGGCCCTCACCCTCAAGACTGGCCCTCTACTTTGTCTGCCCTTTTGATCCCTATCTTGGAGTGAACAAAATAGAATCTATCTCCGATAGGCATTTATGTATACACTGCCCCTATAGATCTAGACGGCTAGGTCAAGCATAATTATATAGATTAGATATGGGGGCCCTAGACATAGTTATGGGTCATCCAGACCTGCATAACCTAACTCGTATAATGGCCAACCCAACCCCCATATATAGATAGGGTGGATTAGGTCCACTATTCTATATAGACCAGATCTAGAGAAGAGACTATATAGACAGGATCCAGAGACTATAGACTAGACCCTGATGCTAGACTGATCCCAGAGACTAGTATAGACTAGACTAGACTAGATTAGAACTTGATCTCTAATCTATATATGGGGCTCTCAAGATCTATCTATTACCTCCACTCTATAGAGAGAGGTAGGGGACTCGGAGATAAGATGGTGGGCATAGCAATAACATAGTCCCCAAACGTCCCGTCAGCGCGAGCCATATAGATCTATAGGGCCCCATCCTCATGCCATATAGATAGGTATAGGGGTGATTCCACAAGAGAACCCATATCTCCCATATCTCATATAGAGGGGAGGACTCCACATATCTTATCTATAGAGAGGGGGATCCCAGTGGCCATATAGAGAGAGGGGCTCTCTCAATCAATTGTGTCATGTAGACAATAGATTGCCCATCCATTTCTCTATGGTGTCGGCCCCCTCTATCTAATCCCATATAGATATGGAGGGGGGGTCGAGGGAGACTCTCTAGAGTCTAGTCGGCTATATACATTTAGTACAAGATAGATAGAGTTTATAGGATGCTCCACCCCTTCCCCCCCATATATAGGCTCTAGCTATAGATTTCGGAGGGCCCCTTTCTATTCTATATAAGGGCGATGACCTACCCCTCCTCTGGGGAGAGGGCGTGTTGGCACCCTACCCTATAGTTCTCTATGGCGCCATATCTCTACAGACAGGCATCGTTGGCACCCTAGAGTTCTATATGGGCCTCTAGCATCACATCGATAGTCGGCATTCGACCCTCTCACCTCTATATAGATATGGGATATGGGAATGAAGGGCATTTGACTACATACTTTAGTTTCACATCTGACCCTTTATATATATAACTAGGACCCCATATCCCATCTCCTAGATAGATAGAGGGGCCATCTCCCATCTCTATATAGGCAAGCATGCAATGACTATCTATCTATAGCTCCTCTGCATCTGGGTACTCATTAAACTGCCAAATAGATATATTTTCATTTCTATTACAGGTTGAGGCATATTACATACGTAATATGAATGGTGCATACATTCTACCACAATTCCCACTCCCACTCCCTTATATATATCTGGTTGGGACATGAATCACTCATCTCGTCTAGTCCACTCCAATTAGATGTTGAGTGTCGAGGGCCAATCTCTATAGTTGGCACCCTATATAGATCAGAAACTACACTACTATATAGAGCATTTGCATTTCAGCTATCCCCTATATATATATATATATGGCTCGACTTACCTCTATTTGATATAGATGGGGTTAACCGGCTACTGACTATCTATATGAGGCCTAGTCTCAGAGGGGCAAGTCGCCAGATAGATGTATAGGACATCTATATCAAGCGGATGATTGGTTTATTCTCTTTCTATTTGGATGTTGGCATCTATCTTGGTAGGTGCCCCTCTATCTTGGCAAGTGACTGAAGGGAGTGGGACCCATTGGCCATTTTTGGCCCACATATAAAGCTCTTGCATGGTTTGGTGAAGTAGTGGATCAAAGGTGTAAAAATGGATCCAACATTTGCAAATAGAGAGGATCTAAGCAAGGTTTTTTAAGAATCCAACAACAGTGTTCAAGGATAACCCTGCAAGCCAAAAGCTAAGTGCAATACTCTTTTTTTTTGGCTAAAGTCCTTACTTGGCATATTTGTTTCTGGTAATTGTGTTGGGGTTTTTTAACCAAGTGTTGGGGACTTTTTGGGGAAAATTGTCTGCATCAAAAAGCTATGTTAGATTTCTTTCGAGAAAATTGTCCACACAATTTTCTCGAAGGCACTAATTCTTTTAGGGGAAATGTTTGACAAAGTTTCGAAGAGTACTTTCCCTTCGAAAAATGAAACTTAGCAAAAGTCTGGAAAAATTGTCCGAAAGCAAAAAAAGTCGAAGGAAATTGTTTCGAGAAAATTGTCAGAAAGCAAAAATCCCAAAGGGTATTTTTCTTGGGAAATTGTCCAAAACAAGATTTTTGAAGAGTCCTTTTCCAAGGAAAGTGTCCTATATGATTCCCCTGAAGGGTCATTTCTTCAGGAAAGTGGTCAATACAAAAAGTCTCAAATGTAATTTCTTCAACAAAAAGCCTGTAGACAAAAGTTCCAAAGAAATGGCCTGGGGAATTGGTTTTCCATCAGAGCAATGACAGTTGCAAAAATGTCAATTTTATGCTACAGGGAATAGTCATATGAAATCAAAAGGTCCAGGACAGTCCCACAAGTGTCAAACTCAATCACAGAAGATAGCCGTTGAGGTTTAAATATTTCGGTGATGGTTACATGGACATCAAATACTTTCGTGCAGACTTCAAATATAGGTGCACAAATGTCAAAGTGAAGCCTCATGAAATAGATGTTTGGGTTAAAAAAAAAAGGATCAACGGCTCATGTTCAATCATATAGAAGATCCAACGATGAGCGATGACTGATAGGTTAATGGGCTCAGACAAATCAATGACACGTGTTCAATTGCGGATTTAGATCAATGGTGAGCGGGGGACAGAATAGGTCTTTCAGACCTAGTATAGATCAAAGGTCAGCAACTTGTCAATGAAAAAAGACCAGGCATCGAGCAAAGTGTCGTCTATTAGAACTATAGGAAAACCAATAATCTAGATTGGTTTTCAACCTATAGTTAATTTAGGTTCAGGTCCCAAAGCATAGAGCAGGTATGTGATTAATGAAAAGAGCAGCCGAAGCCATGATTTTGATAAACCGCCGCTCAAAGCACACACGACATGGCTTTATCAGTTTTAAGATATGAGGACCTTGTCCTCATAATGAAGCCAAGTGGAAGGTATGGTGAGATTCACAGAGCAAATTTGGGAGATTGGAGAAATAGTTGAAGCATTCAATAATGATCAAAACCTTCGAAGATATTTTCTCCGTGAAAGGATCACGACTCACCATATAAAAAGAAACTCATGTCCTCTAGTGCACTTTTCTCAGCCAATGAGAAGAACTTGAGAACAAACTAGAGCTATTGAAGGATAAATGTTGATGATGGACTCGTCTTGATTGGACAAAGGCGTGGTGGGGCATCCCTTGAAAGGTGGATCTCATTCAATGATCATGGACAACGTGCCCCTCTCCTTTCTCTCTCTATTTCTCTTCCCTCTTCTATATATCCCATTCTTTTCATTTGGAAAAGGGTTCTCTGATTTGAAATTTTCAGAGACTAGTTCTCTCTGATTTGGAAATTTTAGAGGAACTGGGATACTCTTTGAGAGATTGCAAAATATGGTTAGCTTGATTAGGTTCGACCCTGCCAAGCATTTGTAAGAACTACCTCTTGATGTAATAAAGGATTTTCTTTGCCTACGTTTTGCCTTAGATTTGTGTCTATTGAGTTGCGCACTATGGCATTGTGTGAAGTAGAATCTTCCTCGTCCATGGTCCTCCTTTCTGACCTTGTTTAGGGAGTTTTTCAACGCTGTTTGCAGGTTTGGTTGAGTGCTCTTTCTACCATTGATGTGGACTTTTAGTGAGTCTTAGAACTCCTCTTTGTTTGCATTCATTGCTTCATTACAACCAGCTTGATCTTGAGGTTGTATAAGTCAGTATTGTCCTCTACAAAACTAGTGTGAGTTCAAGCTTATGGGAGTTTCCCATTTTATTTTGGTGCATCACCTAGTTGGCTTTCTTAGGAGCCCTTATCCCCTTTCCAACCCTTTTCCCCATGGAGCATTAGTTTAGCTTTAGTTTTAGGTGATCTACCAAGAGGAAACCGACCTTCTCCGGAGGTTCAACCTCACTACAGAATACCCACAGTCTGAGGTTGTTCCAATATTGTAGCTGGGAGTGAGAGAGCTTGAAAAACTCTCCCATGAGGGTGCAATTCTAATGCTACAACAGTTTTTGGCACATCCGGTGGGATGACGTTGTTCACTGAGTGAAGAGTTTTGGTGTTCTCTTCATCCAATTAGCCTTTGGAGGCATGTGTGAAAACACCAATGGCGACTCTAAGTATATTCATCAACTGGTATGAGCATCCCAATTGCCTAATCATCGCTATTTGGTATGTATAATCAACCATATTTTGATCAACATGCTTATTATCTACCTCAACATCACACTTATCAAGCTAATAATGTTTGTGTTTCCCCCAAGTGGCCCTCAAACAACCTATCAACCCTATTATGGCCTTTGTTCCCCCCAATCCTGCGTGCGACCAAGATCAGTCTCCTTTGCATTCAAATCAGTCTGCTAATTCCCCTTGTCAAGACTATGTTTATTCTGTTACATCCTTGTCAGGATTCAAGCAAGCATTATCAAATTATATTGAGTTGATAAGGGAGGTTGGTAGGGGTTTAGAACTTTCTTCAGTCATCCCTATTCATGTTCTACAAAAGGCAAGGACTTCTCTTTAGTTGGTCAAGAACAGGGGGTCAGTTTGTGAGGACGAACAATGGGCAGTTTGTGAGAAGGACAAGGTGTGGTTGAGAAGCATAGTCCAAAATTCGGAAAATGTGTTGATGTCTTATGAATATCAACAGACTTAGTGCAATCAGTCCTATATGTCCTTTCCCCTCCAAGAGCCTCAATCTCAGCTTCCAAAGGTTTCAAATCAACACCCTAGTCAACCGTGTCAAGGTCCATCCTTGTCAAGAATCAGAGAAGAAATACTGGACCAAGGGAGAACAATCATGAAAATCAAAGGAGGTTGGACTTGGACAAGAATTCCCCATTCATGCCATGGATGGGATAGGAGCTTCTTGCATAAGTTTTGGAGTGTGTGGGCATCCATTGAAAAAGGTGACTATCCACACGTTGAGAAGCAAGAGATGAAGGAATGGATACTCTCAATAGAGGATATGTTGACTCACTGGGAGGATGAGTATGTCAAAACCAAACCAATCAGTTTGTCCTCTCTTACCCCTATGCCCATTCCCACTCAAGATTTTGAAACCATCCCACCATGGATCTTCTCCTACACCTTTGACCTTAATTATGTTACGCCCTTTCTTGTGAAACCACCATCCTATACTTGTTCAAAAGGAAGAAAAGGTGGTTGTTCCCTTACACATTTCCATCATGGAAATCGGTTCAGAAAGGCATAGAGAAGAAGGAAGAGGTGTCAGCTGTGGTGATCCAAGAGCCAGTTCAAGAGGAGTTAGTGGTTGAAGAATATAAAAAAGAGGTGTTAGCTCAGGTCAATGAGCTTGCCCTACAAGAGTTCCATTACTCTTTCTCCCTCCCTCAAGAACCACCAAAGAGACCACTCAAAGTACCTAGTTGGAAAGACACTCTCTTAAGCTGCAAGCAAAATAAACTTCTTCACCCTCCCACCATCTCCCTCTTGGAGGAAGATCCTATTTTGCAAGGAATAAAGGAGGAGCTTAGAGTCAAATTTGAGCCTGAAGAGGACAACACAAGTTTCTATGATGAGGAGATCATGATAGGCAATCCACTTTAGAAAAGGGAGGAAAAATTAGGTTTGGATCAGCTATTGTGGCATGGCTTTGACATTGATGGATTAGAGTCTGAAGGTAGTATTGATGTCTTCATACTTAAATAGGTGTGTATTCAGGATGCAGCTAAGAGCAAAGAGGACTTTGTTTGGACCCAAGAGCTTCCATTATAGGCATGGAAGCTCTTGGGACAGATGCCCCTATCTTTTTAATCTCTATATATAGGCAAGACCAGACCCAGTTGATCGAAACTTGGACCATACTAGACATACTTCACCCTCATCTCTACTTTCTATGGGGTGGTCCCCCTTATATTATATAGACTCCCCGAGCCCCTATATTTAGTTGGGGGCCCCTATGTAGAATTTTTGTTTAGATGCCCCCATATATCATGGCTAGGTGGTTCCCTCGACTATCCTTGGGAATGAACATTAAAGCTTCATATCATGAAGGACACACACACCTATCCCAGCCCTCCCTACCTTCCTCCCTCTATATGTATGGGGTATAAGGGTATGGGACACTCCCACCTACCCAGATATAGATCTTCAATGCATGGACTATATACAAGGCGGTGGAGGCCCTATCCCCTATCCTATATTAGGCCCCCATTTCTATCTATGGGCATCCCCTCTATAGATATGGGTTGAGGAGCTTCCTCACTATTTTTGGGCATCCCCTCTATAGATATGGGTGAACCTGAGGATGAGGAGCTAGACTCCATTCATCTCAAGTGATGCTGAGGATGAGGCCCCTATGCCCATTTGTATATAAGGGAAGGGACTCCGAAGATATGTCTATTCTATATAGAATGGGGACCCTATGCATATAAGGGCGAACCACTGGGAGAGGGCCCCCTCAATATGCTGATAGGACTGACTACACCAATCCCCCCTCTCTATATAGATTAGGTGTCTTTGTGGATGGATATTCCTTCTGGCCATAGTTAGCATATATCTAATGGGAGGCTGCTTATAGAGTGTCGAATTGAATTGGAGATGGCTCGATGATGCTGCAATGATGATGGAGCTAATGGGGTCCCTATCTATATCTAGATTGGACATGGACAATCAATATGAAAGACCTTTCCCTCTGTAATCCATTCATATATACACTAAGGGAATCCACTTCAGTTCCATGGTCACATGAATGAGACCTTGACATCAATCACTAAGGGCCATATATATAGGGCTTGGTGGTGTTTTAATACAATATGGCAGTCCGGTAATGTGTCATATCTATCTATTAGGGATTCTAACATCGAATCTCAAATCAATCACTAGGTGCCATCTCATCTCATCCATATAGGGCTTGGGGGGCTTGGGGCTTGTTGGTGTTCTCCCATCAGTGGACCAACGAGAATGAATATGGGTCAAGTCTCAAGTGGAGTGGGTCAAGTATCGAGTGGAGTGGGTCAAGGTCGAGAGACAAAAGGCATCACTCATCTCGTCACTATAGATGGGATGGCCAAATCTAGAGATGGTTTAGCACTACATTACTAGACTAGACTCGTATGGCTCATATAGCATTACTACATTAACCAGTCCACTATGCCTGTATGGCATAACACAACACATGATCACTTGTATAGCACCACTACATCACTATGGTATGGCATCACTGCATCACCATGTATGGCAGCACTAGTTCGGACACCCGAGAGTTATGGTATGGCATCACAACTCTATAGCCTTATAGCTAGATCTAGTTGGCACCCTCTATCTATCTGTCTATCTATCTATATATCTATGGTGACATCCGGATAGGGTTCGATCGACTCCCCTTTTGGGGAAGGTGTGAGCGATAGGCTATTGAGTACTCTATCGACAAGGACTCAATCTCTATCTAGGCCCTATCTATCCCATATATAGAGGGGCGAGTTGAGGAGAACACCACTTGATTAACCACTTGAACCAACCCCATCTATAGAGAGAGGCAAGCACCACTGTCTATAAGATAGGGGATAGGGCTCGAATGAAGCATGTTGGCCCTAGTTTCTAAGCATTGCGAGGTATATGTTCCATGTTCATTTTCGATTCTAGTATTCTATTGCTAGAATGAGGAGAGATATGTAGATCTCCCCTGAGGAGAGGAGAGGAGCATAGGTCCCATATACGATTAGATATATAGGACCCCCTCTATCTCTATCTATTAGCTATAGACATCCAGGAGAGTTAAGTTCTATATATAGGGGAGTCTAGTCACATCTCAGTTGTATCATGTATATAATAGAGGCCTTATCTTCCTATCCCTGATATAGATAGATAGATATAGAATCTAGAGATCTCACCGGATAGATAGATAGATAGAGTGGCCAATTTATTCTCTGGGGGGGTCACTTATCTATCACTATGAGACAGTCGACATTCCATTCATTGAAGTGGGTGGGGATTGGATAGATATATAGGCGACCATTGATCTCACTATGACTTATAGACCATGGATGCCATCTCATGCCAGATAGATAGATAGGGCCCAACCCCAATATAATAGAAAGACAGTCGACCATTCTCGAACCTCAAACCATATAGACTAGTCGCTAGATAGATATGGCTTATAGATAGATAGACAGTCGACCATTCTATTACATAAGCCCTCTCACACTCTACAGACTCAACTCACTATCTACAAACCCCATATAGACCAGTCGCCAAATAGCCAAATGCGACCCCCCTCTCTATATAAGGTCGAGAAGGGAGGGGTCGCCTCTAGCTATCTATCTGGGCTCTAATATACGAACCCCATACCATATAGATTGGATTGGATTGGATAGATCATATTACTTCTATAATAGAAAGACAGACGACTATTCAATTCGATCGAACTTGAACACCATAGAGACTTATTTTGGGGAGATAGGTAGAGGGAGGAGTGGGGGGTTCGAGATTTCATCAAAGTCCCCACCTAGAGGGTGATCTAACGTATTACATATAGAATATATAGATCTAGATCGACCCCCCACCCATAGAGTGGATAGAGTGGGGGGTCGAGATTTCATAGATTTCACCACCTAGATGGCGATCTTACGTATTACTTATAGATATAGATATAGATATGGGCACTCAAGCCATATAGATAGACTGGGGGGCTCGCCTATCTATCTATATGGCATTGGCAGATAGATAGATGTGGGGATTGGGGTTGGGCCCTATCTATCTATCCATGACCTCTATATATAGATGGACTCTATATAGATGAGAGTTTAGATAACTCTATTTATACCTTTCCCATATCTATTCTATTCTATTCTATATAGAGGGGAGAACCACCCCCCTTTATCTCTATCAATCCATAGTGAATCTAGCCCATGCCACCCTCTCTATCTCTGTCTATCCTAGTATGCCAAAGCCAATGAAACTCTATCTCTATCTCTATCTATAGACTGTGTCGTGCTAATGAAAATATAGATTGTGGGGTTAAGCGTAGTGAATACCCTTTTATATCTAAACTCTAAATTCCCAATCCAATCCCCCATAGAGAATATAGACTCTATCTCTATCTCTATACAGACTATGCTCACCTTATAGATAGATATGGCGATGACCTACTCTATCTAACTAGGGCCGAGGGCCTCTATAGTCCTCGATTTCATATATATAAATAAGGCCCCCTATGGTCGACCGATAGGCCCTATCTAGATATATGATATGGGAGGCCGAGGGGGAGGATACCACCCACCAGGAAGACATACCCTAGATAGATATAGATGAGCATCCCTCTCTCTCGACACCTCCCAAATAGATATATGGGTCTCCCAGATAGATATAGATAATAATAAAGCAGGGGAGGGGAGATATATGGGGAGAACCCCGACTATAGATTAGGCCCCCCTCTCTATATATGGGGGAGATTCTAGATAGGGGCACTCATGGTCCTCCCCCAAAATATATCTATTTGGGGCCGTTGGGTCCCTATCTATAGTTGGGCAGCCCTACCTATGCCCCATAGATCTAGATAGGGTCGCCATATATCAATACGAAACTCTACTCGTTATATAGGTAATACTCGTTGATGAAGGATAACAATCGACCTATTGAATAACACTCATGCTATGCTCGGGAGGCAGAGGAGTGACTCGATCCCCTAGATATAGATCCAATCCGCATAGTCTATACATATAGATAGAGATAGAGTCTACCATTCACTATGGGGGATTGGCATTGGCATGGGGTATATATTCTCTATGGGGCATTGAGTTTAGATATTAAATCTCAATTTAGAATCTATATATGGGGTCCAAAAAAATAGACCGTGCCAATGCCCATGCCAATGAAACTCTATCTCTATCTATATATTGTGGGCGGCACAGTCTATAGTTTCATTGCCACAGTATAGATTCACTATGGATTAGATAGTATTCGCTATGCTCAGGGGGGTGGCACAGTCTAGATTCAATATGGATTTCTATGGGGACAAGCTATAGATAGAGTCTACCACTCACTATGGGGCATTGAGTTTAGATATATAGGGGGAATGGTCTATATTTTCTTGGAACGGTATATATTAACTATGGCTTTCTATGGGGAATATATAGATAGAGATAAAGTTTCATGGGCATTGACACCCCATAGATAGATTATTAATTAGATTATAAATTTAGATTATAGATTGAGTTCTATATATAGGGTAGATTTAGATTGATGATTAAGATTACGACCAACCCCCTATCTCCCATATATATGGGGGGGACACTACCAATCCTGGATATAGATGGGGCCAATTACTACCAATGTTCACGAGCAATGACCCATGTTCACGATCGACACCCAACCCACCAACTAAACTACCAACCTACCAATAAATACACACCTTGCCCTACCTGCATATGGCCCAACTGCGGTTTCTATGAAATAGTTCAGATTTTAGATTCTATATTCTACATGGATTATGGTTATGGCTGATTATATCTTGTTCTTTGCTCCTATCCCCACTCCCAATACCGATCTGCCCGATCTGTGAAGCCATCTCTGTTGAAGTCAGAATCTCTGCATATATTGATGGGGAGGGCTATATTGGAGAGGAGAGATCAGCTAGAGGCAGGTGGCCCATAATCAATTCATGGGAACCGATCTCTAATCAGGTGGAGTTAGAATCTTATCTTATTGTATTTGCCTATCTATTCTATCATTAATGGATTAGAGATATCCCATCCCCCATCCCCTTTTAAGTGACAGTGGGGTCTCCCCTAGCTTCAACGCTGGGTTCTATAGTCGACTGGGATATGGATAGCCTATATATCTATCTCTCCCCCTCCCAAATAGATATAGATATATAGGCTTCCTCTCTTGCTTCTGCCTCCACTTCTGTAGATGCAGAAACCCATGTACGCCGACATCAAGGGATTCATCTCCTCCAACTCTGGAATCACAATCCACTTGAATCCCTAGAATCTCTGGAGGGAATCTCCAGAATCTATATCTATGAAGTGAAGGTTGATTCTATCTATATTGAATCTTGGGAGAGTGAAGGCCGTAGCCCCCTCAGCCCATCTAGGCCCTCGAGCCCCTCTATCTATATGGGATCTCATACATTAGATAGATTCTTCGATGATTCTGGGGTGGGGGTCCATCATGAATACTCCTCTGACCCTATCCCCTAGAAATACCAGATACTTGCATATTGAATAGAGATCCATGCCTATATATCCCATTATCATGGTTGAGTCGGCCTATATATCTATTTGAGGGCCCTGTCTATATATATATGGGATGAATGATCCTCTCGATCAATCACTCAACTGGCTACCTGACCACTGAATTCCTTTTTTCATTTTTTCAGCTTCAGCAACTGACATCGTTCGCCCCCTTAATAGAATTGGGTGGGGAGTGGATAAATATGTAGGGCCCCTATCCCCATCCCCAACCATATCTAGTGATAGGGATAGGGACCCCTTCCCCCTCCCCCCCTCTATATATATAGACTCTAGCCATTTAAACTACTTCACTTTTTATGGTTGGCAAAAAAAACTCTATATATCGGGGGTAGCACCACTCTCCTCTCTCCCCTCTCCCAGATATGTATAGGGGCCCTCTCCCCTCTCCCCTCTCCCATCTCTATATAGATGGGATGGGATGGAGTTAGAGTTGAGTTTAGTTTATATAGAGCGGGGAGGGGAGAGGGCCAAAGAAACTCTATATTGGGGGGAGGGGCCCAAGATAGAGTTGGCCTTCCCTATATAGATCTTATCTTGAGCATAGCGAAGCAAATATTATTTTGACCATTGCCGTCCCTCTCTATATAGGGTCAAGTCTATCTGGGGATCTTATCTTGAGTGTAGCCCCCCCTCTCTCTATAGGGTTGGGTCTATCAAGACGTAGCCCTATCGCCGCCCCTTGCCCACCCTCTATATATGGCTATCTAGGGATGGACTCTTGAGCATAGCCCCACCCTCTCTATATATGGCTATCTGGGGATCTTATCTTGAGCGTAGCCACCATGCTCTCTATATAGAGTTGGGTCTATATAGGACTCCCATATATATAGATGTAGTAACGAATATTATCTTGAGCGTAGCGAATGCTTATCTTACTCTTATTTGAAGCCTTTCATATACCCCGAGGTTCTCTTGAACTCCACTCCACCATAGTAGATATGGCCAGTTCTTGGGAGACCATAGAGGAACCCACATACGAGAATTCGTCTCTCCATCTACCTACCGATTCATCTATCGTATGCTCCTCTTTAATGCTATCTAGAGAACAAATGCTCTAGATAGTCTCCTACTATCTCATTCGTCCTATTGATCTCCACTGATTGGAATTGAAGGGATTGCTAGTTTCATCATCTAAGGTCGTCCCTCCCCTTCCATTCCCTCCCTTCCCCTCTATTTTATATATATGGGATATGAAGATATGGCATTGGCATCACTTGACATCAATCACTTGGTCTCCTACTTTCACCGCTTAGATAGATATTGGTCAATCGGGGTGGGGTTGCTCCCAGAAAGACTCCTTCCACCTAGAATTCAATGGGTGGGGAGACCATTCAGTCTTCTCTAATCAATCTTTCTAGTGAGACTTGAAAACCAGTGGGTGCATAAAGAGCATTACATTGTACTTCACTAGGGACTAGGCACAAGGTCATCACCCAATGTTGTTTCGGTCACTCGATCCGATGCATTGGGGTGCGTAGAGCCAAGGTAAGCTAATCATGGCATACATATCCGTTTCAAATGCCTCATTCTATGGGATGGGATACTGAATAACTCTAGTGCTCTTCCCACTATTCATCAAGTGATCAAGCACCCCCCTCTATATATTTGGATCACTGCAGTGAAGGGTTTGACTCCCTTTCTTTCCTTCTCTCACCGGTAGGAGAGCACCCCTATCTATCGGTGACGACTTTTGTAATGAACGAGATGGAGAACAATAAAACTCAAGTAACTCTTCAATGATAGCCCTATATATATCTATATGGGAGAGAACTAAACTAAACTAAACTCTCGATTGATAAAAAGAAAGGATAGGAAGAAAGGGGAGGAAGGATAGGATGGAAAAGATAGAAAGAAAGGGGAGGAAGGATAGGATGGAAAAGATAGAAAGAAAGGATAGAGAGAAGGGATAGAAAGAAAAGAGCTTGACGAAAAAGAAAAGAATTGGAGTTGATGTTTTGGAGGTAATGGAGAGAAAGAGAAAGGCCATTTATTAAAGAGATAGATGGGACTCCCTCCCCCCTCAATTAACTAGACTATAGTGGCAGAAGGGATGTATAGAAAGGAGCTCAATCGATGAACCCTATCTACTACCACTATGGGAGTGGAGTTGAAACGCCCAATTATAGAAAGGAAAGGCCTGGGATCTCCCAGTCCCAGTCTAAACTATATAGATATAGATATAGAAAGTCTTTCAATTAAATTCTAGAAAGGCCTAGGATCTCTATACACAGAGATCTATAATCTATCGGGAAAGAAAGGAGCTCGCTTTTGCTCGATTATAGAAAGGAAGAAAGACCTATCGCCTAAATAGTGGTGGGGATGGGGGTGGTCGAGACTCAAGATAGAAAGGAGCTCAACCGAGGGTCTACCACTATGGGAGTTGATGAGTGATGAGTGATGAGAGATGCCCATAGAGATAGATGGGGCTCCCTCCCCCCTCAATTCACTAGACTATTGTGGTAGAAGGGATGGATAGAAAGGAACTCAATCGATGAGCTCTATCTACCACTATGGGAGTGGATATGATGTGCCAGAGCAAATTGATGAAGATTTATAGCATCATTCGGGTGAATACAAATTAAGATTGTAAAGACATAAGCTTGTGATCTAGCTACACCTAATTCCAGATCGGTCGGTGGAGAGGACCAAGATCTCCTATGAAATACATGATGTTCTTCATACACAACATAGTTCGAGCAAACCCACTTGAGATCTTGACTGAACTATGACCAGCCGTCATATTAGTGAATGAATGTATTACTGAGCTTAATGTGCGAAGACAATAAGAGATTAGCTCAAGGAGTACTAAGAAAGGTGCTGACGGCAGTGGTACTCCCACGGGTAATGAGGAGCTGAGGAAATGAAGCACATTTCTTTGAGATCCCACTATAGTAATTCCTATAAAGAGTGAAAAAGAGAGCCCCAAAGTGATGATGAAATGACTTGTCACTATGAAGCTATATGGTATCATGCCTTGGGGATTACATAATAACAAAAACGTAAAAGGGACCAGGATGTCGGGAAAAGACTTTTGCTTCACATTTCCAGAACGACTGCCTATTTGTTCATTCACCAGGTTCAACATGAAATCATGAATAAGCTCTACCACTGATTGCCAAGCATTTGATATTAGGTTCCCTCCGTTCATAGTGGCGAAATGAACCAAGGGCAGGACTGAACTGGTAGTTAGCAACATGAATAAAGGGGAATTTGTGAATGAGGAATACAAGTTTCCTGTCTTCATAGGAATCAATGGGATAATGGCCAATTTCTCGAGTGGGTTGTTTAGCGTAATAAATAATTTGATCTCATATACATCTTGGGAGGCCAAAAAAATGATGGGCACCCCCCCTTATAAATATCCCTATCCCTAAGATAGAGATAGAGTTTCATTGGCATTGGCATTAGGTATATATTCAGTTTAGATATGGGGTGGGGGGCATTGACATTGGCAAAGGGGGGCAATGGGGGAGGGCCTATCTAGATCCATTCCTCGGCCCCATAGATTCTATTTGGAGGGGGCTTGAGTGCTAACTCTATCTATATCCACTCTAGTCACCCTCGAAAAAATGAGTCCTCCAATAGATATATTCTCTTGATCGAAAGCATAAATGCCTTCCTCCCCCTCCAGATAGATTATTCGCTACTCCATCTATGGTTAGTTTAGTTAAGTTTATATGGGGTGGGGTTGCCAATGAAACTATATATTGTGGGTGGCAGGGCCTATCTAATCTAGTGGAGGTAGGGCCTCCAATATAAAGTTGACTTGAGTTTAAATAGAGAGGTAGAGGGGCCAGCTATATAGATCCCATATATCTATATGGGGTTGTCGACCCCCCCACCCCCTATATATCTTATATAGATAACTCTATATTGTGCCTCCCCCTCCACTATCAAAACTCGAGGGTGGGGGAGGCCCGCTATATATAGGGGTGGGAGAACCTTGACCCCAACTGTATATAGTTTTTCTGGCAACCCCCCTATATGTAGAGTTTTTTTTGTCCAAACCCATCAAAGATAGAGTTTCTTTGGCAAAGAAAGAGATAGAGACTATATTCTCTATGGGGAGTATCTATATGGGGCCCCCATCTAATCTGTAGGGCCCCATCCCCATCCCCATCTATATAGAGTTGAATTGAGTTGAGTTGAGTTTAAATAAAGAGGGGCCCCATCTATAGAGATCAGATCTGGGCGGTCGAGTGGACTATCTAGATATATGGGCCCTTTGTTGGGAGAGTGCCTCCCCCTTGACCCCAACCCAGCCAACTCTAGAGGTGGTCGAGAGCATAAATGCCCTCCTTCATCGAGAGATTCCCTCCCCCTCCTCGATTAGATAGTTTCTTTTGCCCAACCCCCACCCCCAACCCTATATAGAGTTGAGTTTTTTTGGCCCAACCCCATCCTCATTTATAGAGATCAGATATGGGCGGGCGAACCCCTTTGTTTAGATAGGGATATAAGGGTGCATGCATAAATGACCTACGTTGAGGGAGTGCCTAAAGTCCCTTTGTTGGGAGAGTGCCGACTAGACTCTATATACGATTAGATAGAGTATATAGACGCCCTTCGGCACTCGGCCGACCCCGTCTTATCGCCATATCTAGATATATGGTGCCCTCTATATAGATAGGGGCCTCAATTTCTATTTCTGTGAACCCCTATCTATATAGATATGGTACGAGTCCCTCCCCTATTGGTGGTAAGGCCTCCCCCAAGCTATATAGAGTCTATATAATCTATTCTATATAGTCTATAGTAGAGCTTGTCGACCCCCTCACCCCCTTATATCTTATAAAGATAACTCTCTATTGTGCCCCATAGCCGATAGCCACCCCTAGTAGATATATTCTCTCAATCGAGTGCCCCGCCCCATAGAGTGATGGCCAGCCCTCCAGATGGAGTCGAGGCCCCTGACCTGAAGCCTAAAGGTTGTTGGTCGAGCCCTCCCTCAAATAGATAGTTTTTTTTGGAGACCCCAATCCTCACTATGTCTAGATGCCCCCCTATATAGAGCTATTTTTGCCCCCATCTATAGAGATAGAGATAGAGATCTGGGCGGATGGTCCCCTACATTCTTGATTGTTTCCATATAGATATATAGCCTCCATTTTTTTGGAGACCCCAACCCTCACTATGTCTAGATGCCCCCTATATAGAGTTCTTTTTGGCCCCATCTATAGAGATAGAGATAGAGATAGAGATTTGGGCGGGCGGTCCCCTACATTCTCTCTTGTTTCCATATAGATATATAGCCTCCTGCCTCCCCCCTCTATATAAACTATAACTATAACTATAACTATATGGGATATATATATATATATATGAGGGGTGGGGGAGGCCTGCCAATCTATATAGGGGTAGGGAGGTATGGATCGAGAGCATGCCGACTATAGAGTGTCTCCCTCTATCGAGAGCATGACAATAGAGAGTCTCCCCCATAGATATATAGGGCTCCCCATATATCTAGATAGGCCTCCCATATATCTAGATAGGGTCGCCATATCTAGATATAGGGTGCCAACTATCGACTTTATATAGATAGTTATATAGCCTAGTCGCCCACCCCCTCTAAATTCTAAGGCCCCTATGCCCTATAATAATAATAGAAATTTAAGGCCCCCCCCTCTCTATATATAGATATGGGGAGCCCCAATATATAGAGTTTTTTTGGCCTCTCTATATATATGGGGAGCCCCTCTATATTTGAACTAACTCAATCACTTTATATGGTTGGGGGTGGTCCTCCTCCAAAGATCTAGTTTTTTTGGCCCCCCACTCCCTCTCCCTCTCAATATAGATGGGATGTGGGGTCTAATTTTTTTGGCCCCCTATATCTAAACTCTAAACTCCCATCTATAAATAGAGGGCCCCATAGAAAATAATATATAAAGGGAACTCCCATATAGAGTTTAGTTTAGTTTAGTTTATATCGAGGGCCAAAGAAACCCAGATAGATATATAGGGCTTGGGCCCCTCTATATAAACTCTAACTCCATTTATATAGAGAGGGGGGCCACCCTATAGATAGACAGGCCCCAAATAGATATATAGGGCTTGGGGGGAGGCCATAGAGAGTTTAGTTTAGTTTATATAGATGGGGGAGGGGCCCTCCCTATATCTATCTTATCTTGAACGTAGCGAATATGATCTTATCTTGAGTTTAGACCTTATAGATCTTATCTTGGCTATCTTATAGCCCCTATATATCTTATCTCTTATCTTCAACATAGACCCCCCTCTCTATATAGGGTCTATCGAGATGTAGCCCCCCCTCTCTCTATAGGGTTTATCTATCTAGGGCTGTCGGTCTATCTATCTATTTATCTACCTATATGGGTGGCAGTTAAGTTCTATATATAGGGTAGGGTGAGCCGAGCATAACTCTAGATAGTCCCATCAGCCATATCTCTCTCTATATAGGGTGCCCCATATAAGATAGGGGTCCCTCCTACGTCGGCCCTATGTCGAGGGAGTGCATACTCTATATATCCGCCCTCAACCTCCCTATACCCTTATAACAATAGTTGGGGGGTCAATGGAGTGCCCCATATATAGAATAGAGAATAGATAGGGGCCCTCTCGTCGATCGAGAGCGGATAGAAAGAAATGCCCATCTAAACTTACACCACAGAATGGTGTATCTGAACTTACACCACGTCTTTTAATCCTCTACAATTACCTTTGCATCTTCAACTGCATTCTGGAGCAACTTCACATTTAAGTCTCTTGGAGAGGGTACCTTGTACTTTTTTCCTGCAACTGTCAATGTTGTCACTAAAAATTTCAAGTACGGGCTCCTCACCATGTTGAAGGGAAAGTGGTTGAAGTACCAAAATTTTGCGCATATTTTATCTGCTTTTGCACGTGCTTCTTTATTCCATCTTGTACCTTGTAGTGAAGGTTGTGCCACAGGGGTGTTTCTAGGCACAAAAAAGGAGTGTATCTAACTCAAACTTGATAACGATGTGTCATGGCATTTGCGTGGACCATGAGTAGAGCCCGCAATTTCTATCATAGCTATCTCTTCTTCTTTTGTCTATGTGGGAGCAATGGCCGCTGTTAGGGCTGCTTACATCCTTGCCCTCTTTAGTTTTTTTTGTCCAGCAATGCAAACTTCGCAATCATATCTCATTTTGCCTCTTCTGTGACACTGGGACAAGGTGTGACATCATAGGAAGGAATACATGAAAGGTGGTATTTGAGACGATTAATGTCTCTTGACATTTTTTTGGAGTAAAAGGAACAAATTGAAACCATTTGGGACATTCCAACCTGCACAACATATTTCTAAGCAACAGTGCGAGCATTAAGGGGAGCCGATTGACTACCACTAACTGAATTTGATTCCGATACACTAGCAGATGCCATTGTTTGCTAATGGATAACTTGCAAACATGTTCAAAACAATATTAAAAAATATCTATATATATTTAACACAAATTAAAATATGATAAATAAATTATAATGATAAACTATTAAACGAAAACTAAAATACATTTTGATTTAACAAACAAATTGAAAACTATAATAGTTAAAAAACAACAAATAAATTATAATGATAAATGAAAACTATAACGGTTAAAAAACAACATTTTTTATCAAAAATTATAGATACATTTTAAATACTAAACACTAAAATTTAACGAAATGCATGAAATTTGAGAATTAAAATTTAAAATATTTATCAAACATGTTTATAATTAAATTACAATTCTTTTACATGTTTGAAAATTAAAAAAACAAAACAAAACAAATGTACTAACATGGAATTTTTTTTGTTGAATTCTTCTTCAAATCCGCTCTTGAATGCTCCAAATATTTTATGAATGAAATGAGAGGGGGTGTGTTTCAATTTATAAGACAAATTTACGTGTTTTCTCAGTGTTTGGCATCCATTTTTGCAGATTTTCTGCATTCTACGTGTGTATCCCGCATTTTAGCAGCATACAGACAACCAATGGGTACTCGCCAGTTAAAAAATTGCATTTTTTTTCATTTTGGCGGTTATTCCCTTGGTGGTTTTCCTGGTGAGTAACTGAGCAACCAATGGTTACTCGTCAGTTATGCAATCAATGACTGGGGTTTTTGCATTGGGATTTATATGACCAGCTGAGTCTAATTTGTGCAAATCAAAGTCGTTGTTGTGGCCTTTACTTTCAGCTGTAACCTTACTTTAAGCTTCATTCAGATCGTGATCCCTATGTTTGTTGTTTGTTGCTCATTGTTGCATGTAATTATTTTACGGAGGTTTACCCAAGTAAGAGTTTTATCTTTTGTCCTTGTGATGCAAAATAAATGTAAATATTTTATTACAACATTCTATTATTGTTTAGATTGCTTCATTATTAGAATTTTGTACTCTTTCATTGCATACAATAAGGATTTCATCGAAGTTTCAATTAGGTTTTCAATATCAATATCACATGTGGGTTGTTTTAGTATTTTATTGATGTTTAGTATTGAAAAGCATTCACGGTAAATTTCAAAGTTTATAAAATATCCAAAAAGGGATGTCATACACCTCTTTGATGCATATGCCATGGCATTATCCCAAACTATATCCCATAGAATGAATATTATTATAAAGTGTTGCACGTGAATTCCTTGGTTCATTAGAATGCTTGAATCATTAGAATCCTTGAAGGGATATGTTCCTACTAACACAACATACAATGTTATGTCACATGACCATAGGTCCAGAACGTTGCCATCATATTCTTTCTTTGATAATAATGCTTCTAATGGATTCGTCCAACAATCAAATAAATATTATTTTTTATTTCCATGCTAAAATACTCCATAACTATTAATGCAAGAGTTCACGGGAAATGCCAAAGAACTAGAAAATGCAATCCTGAACTAGCCACACATGACCAACTTGTACAGGATGCCAACACTATAAACATACAAATACAAATCAATCCAAGAACCTGTAGTCACAAGCCTTTGAGGCATGAATCCTCAAAGCTTGCTCTAATACCATATTAAATTAATTCATGGGCAGTGAATCACTACATTGCAGAGTCTATGTTGATCACCAGGCAAACAAAACACCATGAGATCCTCCTAGTATCATGAGAATAAATGCAAACTAGTGCAACCACTTAACAACGTGCTAAAAAAAAGGTAACAATATATCTAATACACCTCGATGAAACTCGGTAGATCCTAAATGAAGCCCATTAGATATAGCCAGGCTAATATGGTCACGAGGCAGGGAGGATGTGTAGGCTAAGGGATGAATATGACATAAAATGGAAGATGACACATCTCCTAAGATAAGGGTTGTGCTACAAGATCAAAAATAATTATTTATCGTATGGCATCTTGGTCCACTATTCATGAATAGGTAAGTGTTAAAGGCTTGTGCATGTGATTCCTCTCTTGATATTCTTCTACGACATGTATTGTAGATCTCTATTATTAATTTCATGTGGGCTTGTTAATCTATCATTGATTCAATCTAGGTGCCCTGTTGTTCGGAATGTAGTTAAGGTTTACAAATTTTCTTACCAGTCTGTTGACACCCAGTACACAAAGTATTGATGACCCTTTAAAAAATTGTGATTGAGAAGGGATGATATTAATGAAACAACATAGCCAAGTATTGAGCCCAACCCAAAGCTGGGGAATGCGGTCCAGGTGGCAGTTCAGGGCAATGTTTTGACAGCATACTGAAAATTAGTAGCTCACCTTGCTAAGGCTATAACTTTGCAATTGTAGCTCAAAATGGCTCCATTGGAAAGTTTAGGGCATGTACAATGTGATGAAAGGGTGATAAACTCCATTTGGCAAAGTTTGATCCCCAAAAACTGTACCAAAAGGCCCAAAATTTGGAAAATAAGAAAATCTAGAAAATTTTGAAAAAAAAAATTTTTGCGTTTTGATTAGTTTCATGTCATGATAGATCCTCTCAAGTTCAACTTCTAGGGCTAACACTTGTCACATGGTTTTTCACAATCCAAGTCAAATCGCTTCATTTTTTATTTTTACACTCTTCATTTCCTTCTAAAAATAGCTATAAAGGAATTGTCATTTGGATGTTAAAAGGAGACAGAGAATGTTATAGCAGAGCCGAGAGAGCCAAGAGCATGGTGTGGTATCTTCACATCTCCTCTTAGAGATTGCTGCCTCTTTTCTATTAATCTGAGAGTGTGGTAGCGTCACATCTCTTCTCAGAGATTGGTACCTTCTTGTATGAATCGAAGAGTAATAGCTTACCTCTCTTCTCAGAGGTAACTATAGATACCCTTCATATCAAAGAAGTAAATATTTTACATAAACTGTTCTCTGTGCATATTTTTATCTCCATAAATTCATGGTTCATATATTTATAATTCTGCAATTATCTCTATGCTACAATTGTTGTAAGTAATTGCTTGTTGTCCACCAGAAGTGGGAATGCATGTCTATGAGTCTATTGTAGGTTTGATTATGGCTATCCTTATTGACTTTCTACTAATCATTATCCAGTAATGTATTAATTGGTCTATTGCGAAGGAGCATCTGATCTCTTTTGTTTGTTTTTTACATGTCTCCTAAGGATAGAGAGACCATTCTGCAACACAAACCATAAAATGTCATTAGCCCTCTAAAACAAAATGACTAATATTTTATTAATCTACTTTGTTTACTGCAAGATATAATCAATAGGATGGTGATAGATTTTTAGATACGTGGAAAATACAAGTATGGCAAGTATATTGTTGTGCAAACCTTGAGACACCATCCTTTGGTCACCAGTGAATTATGAAATTTCAAGTGGTTATGACATCTTAGCACCTAAATTTGTGTCATAGTGCTATGCCATAGTCATGGTCTAGAAAATTTTAAACCACTGCAAGGAGAGTAACCCTTAAATTTAAGGATATTCCAGAAACCATCTTTTAGGGACAAGTTTTATGGCTCAAAAAATAATTTGATATAGATCCATTTCTTTTAATGCTGTTGTCAACCATGCAGCTTAAACTTTTCTGCTGGAAACAGGCAACGATTGACTTTATTCCATAAATACAATGCTTTGTAATTGACCTTCCTATCCTTGTCAATTAAACCCTTTTGTCATTCTTATTGGTGTCTGGAGTTCACATCTGTATATTGATTCGGTATTGTTTCATTATTGATGTCTCAGTCAAGAACAATTTGATGGTTCGATAAGAAATTCTTTTGAGTATATAATTTTATATATGCAAGAGTTTTTAAAATTTTATAATCTAGGAATGCATCAGAATTTTGTGTCTTGAGGTAACTTAGTTTATAGTAAGACTAGCTTTTTGCTAAGCTTTTATTTTCAAGGCTTAAATTTTACATTGACCATGGAAAACCGATGTTTGTTTCCAACACTTAACACTAATGGAACATTTCTAATCTAGACTACTTTATTTAAAGGTTTGTGCATTGTTATTTTAATAACAAGGTACAATTCATTTTTATTTTATTTTTGCTCTGTAGATGCCACAATGTCCTTCTAGGAATTCCTCTTTCCTATGCTGTCAAAGAGGCTCTTTAGTCATGATGCAGCCCAGGATTTCACGCACACATCTTTTTACTGCAATTTGTCTGTGATTTTGATTACTGTCTTTATTCAATTGACCTACTTTGTAGGTCTGTTCTGCCATTTGCATCTGTGCTTCATTCAAGGAAAAAATCTATGCAATGAATGATTATATCTGTTAAAGATGGACTTGTTGACTTCAGCATTGGTTGAAATTTTTGATGACGATGAATCATTTAAGCTTTGAATAGTATTCCAGTCTTGAGGCAAGGTTTAATTTGCTGAACGAAAACTGATACAGTGTGTGGTTTTGTGCTGAGTATTGTGAGAGAGTGATATAAATGGCATTGTATATTGTTTGAGCTGACTATTATAAAATAGTGCTATAAATAGCATTTTATAATAATGGAGCGGTCACAATTATTCTAAATTTGGAGGTATCATCCAACTATGAATTTTTCATTTATAAAAACTACAACAAATACTTAATTGTTCTTGTCTCTGAATAGAGTTCATTTACTGAATGAAAATTTGAGACAATATGTGCTATAGAATAACTGAATGCTAATAGTAAATTTCCCACAGGGTTGTGAAGCCTTCCAAACATGTAGAGTGGCGAGTTGTTAAAAGACACAAGCAAACTGTAATTACTGTAGCTCTAACAGTAGATGGTTTGAAGTGATTTTCTGCATGAAAAGATGACACTATTATTCACTGGGATGTTGAAATAGGTGCAAGTGAAAAATATGACTGGCCTAGCAAGGAAGTTTCCACTAAAAGTTCAAACAAGAAACAGGGCGTCAAACATGTTCTATCATTGGCTATCAATTCTGACGGCCGGTATTTGGCTACTGGGAGATTAGATACCCAGACACGAATACATATTCAGGTTCAATTTGACAACCTTTAGGGTGTAATTAATACTTATCTGGGCATAGAAATTGCTCAGTTTTTAATATTCCATTTATTTCAGGCCTTTCCAGGTTATAGGGAAGCTGTGTCTTGTTTAGCTTTTCGGCAAGGCGCACAAAAACTTATATCAGGATCATTTGATCATAAAATCAAGTTATGGAGTGCAGAGAACAGATTCTTTGGTAATCAAAGTGAAATCCTTAGTAGATGGCTTGCGGAAAGAACGATTTACTTCTGTTGAACATGATCTCACTTTGCGTTTATGGAAGGTATCTTTCAATATATTTATAGGAGGTTTTAAGCACTTTTAGATTTCCAGTTTTATTATTGACTATTTAAATAGACTGTTGAGAAGGAAAATTGCGCATGAATAGGGACCAGCCCAACTCTGAATTGATAAATTGTATCACTTCTGTCTGAGATTGTAAACAATACTTGATCTTCTGAAATTCCTGTGATCAGTGTATGTCATGTGCATGAAGCAAATACTTTGATCTGCTGGACTTTGTTGAAAAAATGTAAGGTTATAGAATCAGAATGATTCCATGGTGTGAGTGCTTAACTTATGGTTCTCCTAAGCTATTCTACATATATATTATGGAGCATTCCTGTGGCAGCACAAAATCTGTCTTGCCCATCTTATTCGTTTCACAAAGCTTTCAACCTTCTTTATAGCTTCAATGTATGATTTTGGTAGTGTATTTGTTGACATCGTTTGTTATGATGGGTCAATTACTTCTAAAGAAATTTAAGGCCGGCTAAAGTAGAAAGTTCTATGCATTCATCGAGTTCTATTTTTGGGAGAAATGTTTTTGTATGACTTTTTCCTCAGGGTGCCTGTGCGACCTTTTGTGGTTTCCTGATTATTTTTATAGAATGTCTTAAATGGCTAACTTTGCATATACAAATTACATTTATTGTGATACGACTGGTGCAGGTTCCCAAGGAGACAGAATCTTTAGAAGCATGCAACATCTTTATAATCTTGTTGTTTTGTCAATAATGAAGAGCTCATATCACGTTCGCATGATGGAAGCATAAAAATTTGGAGAACGATATAGAAAAAGCCAGTTTTTATTGGAAAAGGTGCATGAGCATGCAAATCTAAAAAATCTTTCAGAGGAAAAGCCAGAATATGGGACGGCACTGACATTTGTAAGCAATTTGTAAATGGTAAAGTATAAATCTGGGCTCGATATCTTTTGATTGTTAGGCATATTCTAAAAAGCAAAGTATTGATAAAGAATGACCAATCTCTTAAAAAATCCGGAGTTAACTTCGTTGCAATTAAGCTTGGTAAAGGATTGTCAAAACTCCAGTCCCTTATATTGGGATTTATTTTTTGTGGCCCACGGCACTAGTATAGATATTTTAAGTGGACCTTGATGACTTGACTGAAACTTTTGGCCTTATCACTGCTTTTTGGTCACCTGTACGATTTAATGTGCATTCTTTCTTTCTTTCATTTCCCCTTTTGCTATAGGTACAGGAAGTAGCTCTCTCTTGGAGTCCTAGGTTGGAGATTTTGTGATGTGTACAGGAAGTGGTCTTGCTGCACCAAGAGCTATTGATGGAATGGTCGATTGTGGGCTATAGAGAGTAGCAGTGAAAGCCTTCCAGTCAGACATGACATTCCCTTGGTAGTAAATGAGAGTGCTGTTTTCTGTTTTAATTTCAGTGACGTGAGAAAAACAGCTTAATAGAATTGTAATTAGCCATGGTGAGCATGTTTTGCTTCATAATTTCATATTTTCAAGTGAATTGAAGATATATGCTAATGGTTATCTAATTAGAGTCTAGACACCTTAAAAGGTCATTGACTTGCTCTGCATATTGTTGCAAGGATATGTTCTTGTACAACCTGCTCTTCTGCCCATTTAATCTGTGATTAAACGTTTTCCTTCACTGGGTGCATAGGAACTGAGTGTCGTTACTGCATGTTTCTATTATATGATCGTATTGTTAGTACAGTTCTTGTGACATATCAAAGCGTGTAGCATTTGCTTTCTACGGTTTCCTAAGTTCTCTATTGACTATGGTAGAGTTTTTAGAGTTATTTATATTAATATCAGGTTCTGATGATGGCATAGAACTTTAATATTGATATGGAATAAGCTATGTCAGCTACTTTGCTTTCATGAAATAGTTTTACCACACAATGATGAGAGATAAGGGTGAGTGAAGTGCTGGTTTTCTTTCTCTATTTGCATTTTGTGTCTTCTCTATTAAAATTTTCATTTTTGCGTTAATTTGAGGATCATGCATTGTGGTTAATAGGATAATACTTGTTGTTAGGGACTTGTTCTTCAATCATAGTTCTATAGAGATGGAATAGGGCTTGGTTTTGGTTCTCTCTTAAGTTTTCTTGCGAGGGGAGACAAGTTCCTCGATACAAGGCTGTCCCCTAAGGGTAGAGAAGGTCCCAGAGATGAGGTCATTCCTCAAGGGGAGAAGGTCATTCTTTGAGGGGACAAGGATGGAGGACAAGGTCTGGAAATCAAGTTTGTTCCTTGAGGCAAGATAAAGTTTCACCCCGAGGGGATAATGTCATCCCTTAAGGGGGGACAAGGCTGTTCCCTGAGGGGAGACAAGGCCTTGAGATAAGGTCATTCCTTGAGGGGAGACAAGGTCGGCCTTTGAGACAGGGTCCCAGAAACAAGGTCATCCCTTGAGGAGACAAGGTTGTCCCCCAAGGGAAGACAAGATGTCCCTGAGAGGAGACAAGGTCCCTGATACAATGTTTTCCCCTTAGGGGAGACAAGGTCCCTAATATAGTGTTGTCCCCTCGGGGGACAAGGTCCCTAATACAAGGTTGCTCTATGAGGGGAGACAAGTTTGTCCTTGATGGGAGAGAAGGTCCTAGAGACAAGGTTGTCCCCTGAGGGGAGATAAGGTCCTAAAGACAAGGTTGTCCCTTGAGGGGAGACAAAGTCCTAGAGGCAAGGTTCCCTAATGGAGACAAGGATTTGGGGACAAGGTCATTCCTTAAGGGGAGACAAGGTCCCATAGACAAGGTCATTCCCTAATGAGAGACAAGGTATTATAGACAAAGTCGCCCCTTGAGGGAAGATAAGGCCTCAAAGACAAGGTTGCAACTTGAGGGGAGACAAGATCCTTGATACAAGGTTGCCCCCTGAGGGGAGATCTGATACAAGTTTGTCTCATGAGGAGAGACAAGGTCCTAGTGACAAGGTTGACCCTTGAGGGGGAGACAAGGTCCTAGAGATGAGGTTGCGCCCTTTGGAGGAGAGAAGGTGGTTGTCGCTTGACAAAAAAGAAGGTTCCAAAGACAAAGTTGTCCCCTTAGGGGAGATAAGTCCGTCCCTCAAGGGGAGACAATGTCCTAGAGATAACGTCACCCCTTCAAGGGAGACAAGGTCGTCCCCATAAACAAGAGAAAACAAGTCAAACATTGGTAATTTTTTTTGTTTTATTTTAGAGTGAACATACAGGGTCATCTTAGCACAAGAAGTTTGGAAGGCCTACAAAAAATAAGGTCACATGAACAACAAGGTTGGCCAGGGTGCAAAACACATTCCCAAGGATGCTTGAAAAAAGTGATTGAATTTTTTTGATATCTTGGTCATATGGTAGAGATGGAGTCCCCCTTTTTTTTTCAAGAAGATTTTTTTGAGCTTGATGTAATGATTCAACTAGATTGAAGCCATTTATTACCAGACACTAGGAAATTTGCAAAGACGGTGGAGCCACTAAACAACGTGGAACTCTTTAATAGAAAAAATGTGGCCATTCCAAGATAGGCACCTCGAGATTGATACATATGGACACATTGACATGTTTTCAAATAGATGTATTTATGATATCTGTACTAGTTATAAACATAGTCATACCAAAATAAAATTAAAAAACATATATCCCCTAAATCCTTTTTGACATTACTTTCCTCTTCAGTTCCTTCAGTCACAAAACAAATTTGAACAAGCAAGATGCATGAAGTGGGCCTTTTATTTACAATAGATCCATTTGGTCATCAAAACATCTAAGGAAACTACCACCGCTATTGCTGATCATTTGAGTCACTCTCTTACAACGCACACCTTGCTTGTTGTCACCACTTCACACCTTGGTTTTTAGATTTGGACTTCTTAGTGTGCAATCGATCATGATTTTTGGGAAGTCTACTTAAGTTGTCAACAAGTGCCTTCTTAAAATATAGCACACTTTCATAATTTCCACTTTAAGGAAGGATTGTTGTATTAATTTGATATGTTGTGTATGCCTCACAATCATCACATTTCTCTACTAAAAGAGGCACTCTCTATTCTTTATGGTCATTTCAATAATATGAAGATTCTCATTCTTCTACAATGTTTGTTGTAGTCCATTGTTGGTATAAACCAACCATTAAGAAATTGGGCTTGAGTATTCCTTTGTCCATTCCTTCTCGTTCTTGGGAAAGCATATCCATGTATATAATGAGTGGTTTTCCTATGACAGTTCGATGCCATGATTATGTTTTTTGTGGTTGTCGATTGTTTTAACAAGATGGCCAATTTCATTCCATGTTGCAAGACCAATTTTGTTAGCAAGGGATTGTTAGTATATATTTTTCATAAGATTTTGTTGTGCATATTTTTTTTAGAGCAAGTATATGTATTTTTCGCAAGTTTGTTAAATATGTTATGTTGATATTTACCATTCGTATCGGACCAGGGTATCTTGTGACTAAGTGTTTCTCTTACCTTATTACCTTG
This sequence comes from Torreya grandis, assembly GCA_037957365.1. Lineage (NCBI taxonomy): Eukaryota > Viridiplantae > Streptophyta > Pinopsida > Cupressales > Taxaceae > Torreya > Torreya grandis. Next base: position 1,591,767 of record JARHVA010001140.1, on the reverse strand, counting down.
TGATTATGGTAGAATTGTGTTAGACTATAACTTTAGAATATCTTGACGAGGATTTTCAGGGACCATTGCTAACATTGGTTATGTTGTCAGCATTTGCAAAATGTTAATATGGTTGCCTACTTAGAGAGACACTAAGAGATTGTAATGTCCCCATTTTTGATCTAGACCCTTGTGGGACCTTTATCCCATTCTTGTTTTAGATGGCTAAGGGTAGAAGAATGAAAGGGAGCATTGTGGGCCATTTATGAAGAGTTAATAATGGAAAGGGTATTTTATATTTATAATTTTGAGTTGATTTATGAAAAACACCTTATGTTTCTATCTCACTTAGGTGGTGGGGTTTATAGGTCTTGGGCACTTGAGGCCTAAAGTGAAATTAATAGGATCTTTTAATATTTTAAAAAGAAAGGTAACTCTCTCCTTCAATTTTTGGGGGCCCCACTTGGAGGAGTGGTGTATAAAGACAAATAAGAATTCATTTGAAAGGTTATAGAATTTTGATATTGAAAATCTTGTACGTACAAGTATGTCAAGCTTGAACAAGTGACTTGAGGACAAAAATCTTCAAGCGCACCAAGGGGTTTGAGGACGAAAACCTTCATTCTTTTATCCGGATAGCTCTATTTAAGGGTTGTATTTGCACTATAATTATGCATAAGTTTATACAAGAAGCTCTACAAAGGTATCTTTGGACACCACCTTCATCAAGGAATTAGTACTATCTTTTATAAAACTAGAAATATTCAATTTGTAGGTCAAAGAGGGGGCAAACTTTGTGGAGGAGCCCTAGGACAAACTTGAAGACATTTCAAAGGGTGCAACCTCCTTTGGGAGGGTGGCAACCCTTCATAAAAGGTCAATTTTGTCTTTGGAACCCTTTTCTAAGGTTGAGGTAAATTTTATAATTTATTTCAGTCATTTGACGAATTGTATGAAACATTTTGCATGCGTGAAAGGACATTCTTGGCCTTAAAATAATTGTGTCACTTGGGTGACTTGGTTGGAGAGTTTCGGAAGCTGATTTGGTGAGCAAAATCCAAGGGTTAAGTTTCATAATTGTTTCTACTAATTTTTTGAGGTGTGGCGACCCACTTGTGAAACTTTTTGAGGTGTTTAAAGGGTGAAAAAGGTAGTTGTACTTTCAAGTTAAAATCATATTATTTATGAAGGTATTTACAGCGACTTTATCAAGTTATTTGATCCAAAAAATGTACTTTATTCTCTAAATAAATTTTAGCTACTTGTGTAATTATTTGGATGTTCTTTTGCTTGGATATTATATAATTTTTCAATTACGGTTTCTCTATTTTTAAGATTTTAGATTTTAATTTGGATTGGATTTGTTGGAAAATCCTCTTTTTTCATCTTCGTCTTAAATTGAGGACATTATAGTGGTATCAGAGCCAACATCTTGGCTAGTTGTGGGAATTGAAGGATTACATGACAAGATTGATCTCATGGAAACCTATGAAGAATACATGACCTTCCCACCCTCTATCCAAAAGGCCCTAAATATCATTGAGTTTGTGTTATGGAAGAAAGGAAGAGGCAGTCATAGGATGAACTGACATAGACAAAAGAGAATAAAAGATGCCTTTGGGGAATTTGTTATTCCCATATTTGACAGTTCTATAGGTATTTGAGCTAGTGCCTAGGTTGATAAAGTTGACACATATCTCTCATTACATCCCATGGAGGAAGGTGTGGCCATAAAATTCTCCATATCACACTTAGAGTGAGTTGCTTATGATAGGTGGCACCACGGGTTAGTAACCCAAGAACACCATCTCATAGATAAGAAAATCATAAGGGAAAGCTATGTGAGAAATTCAACAGGTGGCTTATTGGGAGATTTGATTGGGGTAATCTCAGACATGACTTTGAGGAGTCGGCATGCTTGCATCAAGCGGAAGAAAAATCATAATTTCCAAAGGTTAAGCAAGAGGAAGTTGTTCAACAACTTTATGAGCAATCCAAGGATCAAGAAGAAAGCTTGGAAAGTGATAAGGAAATCACAAGGGAAAGGTATGTGAGAAAAGAAGGTTTTTGCATTGTTTCTAACCATAGTTCACTTTCTTTGCATAAATTCAGATTTTAAGAGGAAGCTTGAAAGAAAAAATTAACTTGTGGGATTGAAACATAAGTCCCAACAAGATTGGACAAGGTGAAGGGGCCCTTTGATAGAGTAAGACCAAATAAAATGAAAGAAGATTCCATTTTGCATTTAGGAGGAAGATCAAATTTGTGTTTGGGTAAGCAATGGAATGGTCACCTTGGTAAGTGCTCATTGATTTCTCCTCATACTTGGTTTCTTCATTATCTTCATTACAAAGTTTGTGCTATCACCAAGGTTGAGGTGAAGGGCACTTAATGGGAAAGAGGATCCTTCCAAGTGAATGAACATGATAGGTATCCATTATGGATATGGGATCCAGGTGAGCGTTACATTGCTATTATGACATGTTGGGCCAATATAAATAAGGGTATAGAGAAGGGTTATCATGGTCTCAATATCATAGTGATTTTTGTCTTTTGCATTTTCAGTGTGTTTCCCTTACAATTTTTTATTCACATGGTATGTATTGATCCTAAGAAGGTGTGCCCCTCACACCCCAACACCATAGAGGTGGTTCAAGGATATCTAAGTAAATTTTTAGTTGCCTAAATGTTGTTTGAAAATGTTGAAAATATTTGTGAGAAAAAATTAAGGTCATATTTGATAGTCGAGCATATAAAAGAAGACAAAAAATGTGGATGGACAACCCTTCATGAGGATTCATATAGAGGAATCAACAAAAAATAAAAATTAGATTTGAGAGGACGTGGTAAGCAACAAAAATGTGACACTTTGGGGAAACCTAGAGTGGAAGGTTGTGAGCACCAAAAATCTAGGTTTTTGGAGCAACGAAAAGTGCTGCAAATGATTGGCCAACATGGAGAAATGCTAAGTACTTTGGGGCAACGAAGTATTATAAGGTTTGAAATTCAAAGAGAAGAAGACAAAGAAACCAAGTTGTTCATGGATGACCTTGTGAAGGGGTATGTTTTGAATAATACTACGAGGTTTGGTTCTAATAGTTGTCCATCTTTGTTGCATGACTCTAGAATTGATAAAAGGGCTTGGAAAGAACAACTGTTGGTCACAAATGTGAAGGAAGTGCATGCCTTAACAAGGTTGGATGGCGCCGAAGGACTTCTTGTTGAATCAATGCATAAGGAGATGAGGGAATGCTTGAGGGAAAGTGAACAAAAAGTGGACCATTCATTATTTAAAATAAATGGGGAAGAAAGGTCAAGGCATCAAGACAAGATGTACTTCATGATCCTGAAATGTGACAAGTGGATCAAAAGGGTGTTATTAAACGCCAATGCTTTTTCTAACTTGTTTGTTCTATGTGTAGGTTTATTTTGGAGATCCCTTGCAAAGAGAAATGCAAGGAATAAGTGGGCTTCCATACGTGGGTAGCCAACTGAGAAGTCTAAATTTGTTGCTGAAATATACAATAATTTTGCTTCTAATTTTTTTGAGTTACATCATCTACTTCAGTGACCTAACATGCATAATAAAACTAATTTTGGAAGCTTTCCAATGCTCTAAAAAAGGGGAAATTTTGATCTATATAAATTTGATCATGTGCAATCAGAAAATCAGACTTTCGGCCACCAAAAGAGCTCCCTTGTTGGAACAACATGACTGATTTTAGTGATTGCTCACAGTTATTCATGAGTTCTAGTAATGATTGGTTTGTACAAGGAGGGGATACAATTTGCAAGTATGGAACAATGGTGTGCCGTATTTCCTTTTAAGCACCCTTTGATGTCTATTTGGTCACATTCTTACATAGCAACCAGGAGAAGGGACAGCTGGGGACATAACATGCTTTGCATATGATAGAGACCATTCATAGGGGATTGCATATGGAGATGAGTTACTTCAAAGGTATGTTTTGACATGATTTCCATATTGTTCTCCTTTTGTAAAATTTGATAAGGATGCCATGGCACATGAGAAGCCTACATGAATTGTTTGGAAATGATCAAAGGGGTACACCATCAACAATGGGAAGTTGGGCAAGGGCCCTAGTGGAAAATAGTGGGAGAATGAGTGAAAGGATGAAGGGGATGTGGTCATGAAATAACTCATTTTTTTTATTTTTTATTTTTTAATATTATCTACCAATTATATGCTCTTTGGTCCCCCATAAAAGCAAAAAAATTGTTATGTTCTAGATAAGAATAAAAAGGGAACATAAGTATGCAAACACTGATTTTTTCTTTTCCCAAAAATCAGATTTCTACACGCATACACAAGTTTTTGAGAGGAAAAACATGAATTTCTTGGACACTTTCCAACACTTGATAGGAGGGAGAAGGGTATGTATAGGTTCTGAAATTCATTACTCAGAAAAATCAAACTTGAGAGGTCAAACACAACCATGTATGGAAGGGATTTTTTTTGAATTTTATGACATGTTCCAGCTCTTGGGTCAATAAAGGTATGAGTATATTTATTTCCATGTTTTCTACATGAAAAATCAGTAATCTATTTGCATATACAACTATGTTACCATAAAGGAAACCTTGATTTGGTCAAACTCATACAAGATTCTGGAAACATGCTTATGTTGACACCTTGGGAAGGTGATGTAAGAAGCGTTCACAACGGGAAGGTACAACCTTCTTGTGGGAATGTTTGGGAGCTATTGATGAGTTTGAAGAAGATCCTATGTATGCTTGATATGAGTGACAAGGGTCAGCCTCTTGTTGAGTATGTGATTCACACTCGGATGCCCATACATGGTGACAAATATGTCTTGGAGGCTTCACCTCTTGGATGGTACAATGGTGATTTATTTTTGCAAATTTGGTGGGTCATGGTCCAACACATGAGAGGGTTTTGCACATGGGACAATGAGGTAGTTTGGTTTCCTCATGATCTAAGTAACAACTTTTGGTTATATCTCACCCATTTGGAAGTTATTAGGGAAGGGAGTTTGCTCATCCACCACTTGGTATTGAAAGGGGTGATTGATTGGGATCATATGGATCCTTTGGAAGGCTACGAGGACACTTATAACACATGGTGGCAACCCCTAAAGCACAAGTACAATAGTATGAAGGAGCCAATTGAGGGTTCTTTTCCTTGGGATAGAATCACATGTGGACATTGCATCATAAGTTATGTTGGGACACCTCTTTGGGTATTGCAATTGCTTGAGGACAAGCAATTTTGGGTGGGGAGGCTTGTAATGTCCTCATTTATTATCTAGACCCTTGTGGGACTCTTAACTCATTCTTGTTTTCGATGGCTAAAGGTAGAGGAATGAAAGGGAGCATTGTGGGCCATTTGTGAGGAGTTAATAATGGAAAGGGGTACTTTATATTTTTAATTTTGAGTTGACTTATGAAAAACACCTTATATTTCTATCTCACTTAGGTGGTGGGGTTTATATGTCTTGGTTGCTTAAGGCCTAAACTGAAATTAAGAAGATCTTTTAATATTTTAAAAATAAAGCTAACTCTCTCCTTCAATTTTTGGGTGCTACACTTGGAGGAGTGGTATATAAAGGCAAGTAAGGATTCATTTGAAAGTTTATGGAATTTTGATATTGGAAATTTTGAACAAGTATGTCAAACTTGAACAAGTGATTTGAGGATGAAAACTTTCAAGTGCACCAAGGGGTTTAGAGATAAAAACCTCCATTCTTCTAATAGGGCAACTCTATTCAAGGGTTGTATTTGCACCATAATTATGCATGTGTATGCAAGAAACTCTACAAATGTGTCTTTGGACATCACGTTCATTAAGGAATTGGTACTATCCTTCGTAAACCTATAAATATTCCATTCGCAGATCAAAGAGGTGGGTGAACTTCGTGGAGGAGCCCTAGGACAAGATTGAAGACATTTCAAAGGGTGGAGACCTCCTTTGGGAGGGTGGTGACCCCTCACAAGAGATCAATTTGGTCTTTGGAACCCTTTTATAGGCTTGAGGTAATTTTTATAATTTATTTCAGTCATTTGGCAAATTATATGGAACGTTTTGCATGCATGAAAGGACATTCTAGGCCCTAAAATATTTTAAAAATTATTATAATAATTTTGGCAATTGGGAGACTTGGTTGGAGAGTTTCGGAAGGTGATTTGGTGAGCAAAATCCAAGGGTTAATTTTCAAAATTGTTTCTACTAATTTTCTGAGGTGTGGCGACCCACTTGTAAAGATTTTTGAGGTGTTTAAGGGGTGAAAAAGGTAGTTGTACTTTAAAATAAAAATTAGATTATTTATGGAGGTATTTTCAACTACTTCATTAAGTTATTTGATTCAAAAAAGGTATTTTATTCTCTAAATAAATTTAAGCTATTTGTGGAATTATTTGGATGTTCTTTTGCTTGGATATCATATAAATTTCCAGCTAGGGTTTGGCTGATTTTAAGTTTTTCAATTTTAGTTTGGATTGAATTTGCCAAAGGTTTGTTGGAAAACCCTCTTTTTTCATCTTCATCCCAAATTGGGGACATTACAAAGATGGATGGAGGATAAGATAAATCAATTTTATGAAGAAAAATTCTTTGTATTAGGAATCCCTCTGCAAGAAATTATCTTAGTGCACATATATGGCAAGATATATGAAGTGTTTTGGTGTGACCTTCTCGAATCACTAGCAACATGGTTGTTAAGGTTAGAGCACTACTATTTTTGATCTCAAAGAACATATGGGTTTTGAGTGAAAGGAGGAGAAAGTGGAAAATTTTCCAAACTTGGATGCCAAGTGGACATGATTAATTGAGGATTGGGTGAAGACTACCATTGATGGATATGTTTTGTTTGATATTGCATATGGTTTGTTTGTCAGATCAATAAGAGGCAATTTTTCTCAATAATGTCCTATGCTAGTAAAGAGGTTGGTTTTAGAAAAGCTATGGCACCAATTCTGACTAACAAGGAGTAGTTAGCTAAGGAAGTATGGGGATGCGATATGAGAAAAGGTTAATGAAGTGTAGATGAATTGTTGCGATTGGACACAAGATGAAGCCCACCAAATGAAAGTTTGAAACTGAACAAAAGAAGGTAGAAGATGGAAAGAAGATAACTGGGTTAGTGAGGGTTAAGACAATATAAAAACCTATTGAAATATAACGTATGAAGAAACTTGGGAGTAAAAATGTAAGGAGATTGCAAGTACTGGAAGGTAGGAGACCAATAGAAGTGATAGATACTCGGAGTGAGTTAGATGAACTTGAAGGGATTGTAGTAGAAGACTGAGAAATAGAGTTTGTCTCAGAATGGGAAAGGGATCGGTGTATCGCATGCAAGGAGATAGATTAATAAAATAATGTAGTAGTAGTTTTAGGATGCAACATGATCTTTATAAAGTTTGGATTGACATGGAAGAGAAACCCATGTTGAATAGTTTGTATAGAGAAAGGTCCAATTCGGAAACATAAACACCTCATTCATCTTTAAGGAGCACATCCCCAACATCGTCACAGTTGGATAGACAGGGAGAAGCAAGTAAGTCAATTTTTTAGAAAAATTATGGGAGATAGGACACAAGTCACCAAGATAGAGAAAAGTTAGAAGAATATAATATAGATCAAAGATCATTGTAGAAGAGATTGGTGGTCTGGCAGGATAGGACACCAATATCACAACAAATAGTAGTATGATAGTCATAATACCTAATAAGCTAGAGATCAATATTCCTTGCATAAGGGCCATGAGGATACCATTAGAAGAATTTGTTACTCTACATCCATATGATAGATCTACTGATCTATAATAACATTTCCTTGTAAGAGTAAGTGAGAAGTTAAGGGGATACAAGATGATGAAACCAAGGGTTGCAAACTCAAAGGAGCTATAATTGATTGGGCCCTGCGATTTATTTGAAAATGTGGAAGCCTTAAGTTAGATTTGTTTGGGGTAAAAAGCAGATAGATCATAAAATATAAGACACAAATGTGTGAAACTATCTAAGATCTCAAAGAGATCAAGTAAAATCTAGGAGAATCAAATCTTAAAATACAATCAACAAGTCATAGATGTAATGAATAAAATGAATTTATCATTTGATGACAAATACAAGGCCACTTGGTTTGTAAAAGGATTGTGAAGTCAAATACGGTTCACAATAGCAAAAACACAAATTTTTATCAAGGTAGATGCCATCACAACTACAATATGGGTGGAACAAATTTAGGACTATAGGGATAGCTCCTTAATGAGTACAAAAATAGATGCTAAGTTAGATACGATGGTCCATAAGATGGATGAAATAAAATAAGGGAATAAGCAGAAGCTTTCAATATGGTGTGTAGAGTGCATCCAAGAAGGCCATCATTGCAATGAATTTCTTTGCATCCACAAGGACTTAGGAAAAAATTGTTGCAATTGGGCTCACTCAATTCAAAATACATATGGTTCAACATTATGTGCGACAATTACAGAGTGTGTGATGTAAATTTTGTAAACCCAATTCAAAATGCATATGGTTCAACATTATGTGCGACAATTGTAGAGTGTGCAATGTAAATTTTATAAACCCACTACTTATGATGAAAATAATTGGAGAGATATGCAAGATCTAAAGGAAGATATTACAAGGAATGTTTGCAATAACTACATAACAACATTTGCAACAACATAAGTGAGCCTCACAAGATATAGAGATGCCTTAACAAGGAGGACATGCAACTATGTCTTCTCAATATCAACTAGGATGGGAAAACCCCTCTCCTCAATACCAATCAAGATAAGAACATTCCTCTCCTCAACATGAATATACATGGTCTCCACAATCTCCTCAGTATCAACGAAGTTGGACACCTCCATCATTGCAAGGAAAATTTGGGGGATATTAGAACCAAAAGCATAACTAGAGACCCTCATAAAGATAGGGTGGATATCAATCTTGTACATAGGGACCAAGACAACAAAGGCAACCCCATAGTTTGTTATCTATGCAGGAAAATGAATCACATTGCTCAGAATTATCGAAGCACCTATAAAGGGAAATGTATTGCACATATTGCAGTCACTCGCCAACTTAATATGGAGGACTGCCCTGCCTTAGAGAAGAAACACAAGGAAAAACAAGTGCAAAATGTAAATATGGTAAGCTCTCGACCAAAAGAAATTAATATGGTCTTTTGGAGATGCCTATGGAATCATAGCTCTGAAAAGTGTGAGAAATCATGTATCTAAATCCCAACAAGGAGAACAGTTTTAATGAATGAAGTTTTTGAGTTGTTATGATCATTCAAAGCAAAGAATGGAAACTTTGCTAATGTTGCGAATAATGAAACATAGGTCTATGTCCAGATCATGCAAATTCTTCAACATGGAGTAGTTACCACCGTTATAAATTTTTTGAAATTGATAAATATGTTACGAAAAAAAGAAATATCGTAAAATATCACAAATTTGTGAAAGGACAAGAGAAAATTGATAAGATGGTTTTGTATGTGAAAACCAAGAAGCCTTAGGTCATAGATGTGAGGGTGAATATTGAGCTCGTAAGGTATGAAGTGTCAAATGTTGTATTTGATTTTGAAAGCAAAGTGAATATGTGTCTCGATCAACATGAGAGCCCATCATAAAGTTTGTATTGAGTTATAGTCCAATAACTTTTAAGTCTCATAGATTATGACCTATTGATATGTTGGAATATGTAGACATAAAATTTGGAGACTTGAGCTTCCAAGGTGACTTTGAGGTTAGAGAGATGAAAATTGATGAAATGATTGGGAAAAATAGTGCTTATGATGGTCACATGATCATCAATACTATGGAAAACTAACTAGAAGCTCACCATGGTGATGTTATCAGTCATTTTGATGAACAAGGTAGAAGGTAGGATGTATACTATACCAAAATGGCCAAATTCCCCATATGCACATAATCCTAAAAGCTAGTATAAAGTTGACAAGGATTTGGCGTAAGAATGGAATTTTCCACACCTTTCATAAATAATACTAAATGTGCAAGGAGTAAATAGGTAGGAATAATAACTAAGGAAACTTCTCAAGATTTCTCAGGTATTTCAACAACCTTTTAATACTAGATACAAATAATATTTAGTGTTATCTTGCACTTAGTTGCGCGATCATGCACTCAGTTTGAGATAGATATAATTTATTAGTTTGTTATGACTAATTAGGATTATAGAGAACCAAACAAAGAAATTAGAATACCATGGACATTATTGTTTTCATTAAGTGGGGATTTAGATCTAGATATGATGAATTGGATGCTCTCAAACCTTAAAGTAAGGCTTATGAGGATGATTTTCATAATAGACTAGAAGATTTCATAGTGTTTTGGGATGAAGGATCTGACAAGATTCATCAATAAGTTGGAGGTCCATGTTCGACAAGTGGAAATGTGAGCAAGCCATTTAAACCATCCATTATAATTACACCTACTTTTTGGGTAGTACATAAGTTAGATGAATTAGAATGGGAAAATGCTTGCAAAATGTTGTGGGTAAGGTTCCACATAGAAACTCAGTTTTTAGAAAAGTGGCCAAAGTTTCAAGCTAGAAAATGCCCTAAAATATAGGTCCACTCTTGCATGGACATTTATAAATTACATCAAATATATCCTCAGTATTGGGTGCATATTTTCCAAGGACTACTAACATTGTGCCAAAATTATTGTACATGCATCAAGAACATAGGATGGAAACAAGTATTTGGCCTCAAATCCAACAATATTTTATCCAGACCTTGTGTTTGAAGATGAAACCCTGTAATAAGATCTGATAAAGACACAAATCTTCTTGTGCTACAGAGGATGGGACACTATAATTATCGAATAGAAAAAAGAGTCAAGAGTTAGAGTGACACAAGATTCCATGAAAATATAGATAATTGTCTCTACATTTGATAGGGTCATGCAATAGAATTTGGAATAGTACAAGCAGTTTTAGAGCCACAAAGAGTGAAGAAGACATAGATCTCAAGGGAATGTATGAACTCAAGAGAACTGCAAATATGCCTAAGAAATAAACCACATCCAATGCAAATGAAGAAAATTTTCAAAATTTGAACATAGAAGAACAACCTACCCAAAGGGATGTTTCAGATTTCATGAAGACTAAAGGCATTAAGATTTATCAAGAACCTTTGTAAAAAATATATGAAAACATTGGCACATAAGAGACACCTAAGATGGTACATGTTGGTGACTAATGGGCTAAACAACATATATCAAAGGCGGTTCAATTATTATGAGACTATGAAGATGTGTTGCCCAAAAGATTTAGTGAAGTTAAGGATGTACACATCTCTAGGTGAGATGCACATTGAACTCAAATAATTCATAAGTCCACTTGAGAAGTGGCCTTATTTCTTGAATCCTAATATTAAACTTAAGGTTAAGGCTAATATTGATAGCATGGTCGAGGCAGGGATCATCTATTCGGTAGTGAAATCCAATTGGGTAAGCCTAATGGTAGTTCAACCAAATAAGGCTAGGGATATACATGTGTGTGGTGATTAGCAAGGCTTGAACAATTCCTATGTGACCAACTTATTTCCAACATCATTCACTGATGAAGTTGTATAGGATATCATAAGTCATGAGATTTATTCCTTCGTAGATGGTTTTGATGGGTATCATTAGATCCCAATCACAAAGGAGGACTAATCAAAAACAACATTCACAATAGAATGGGGGTCTTTTTGTACAAGGTGATGTCATTTGGATTGAAATATGCACGAAGTGTTCTTTAGATAAATAATGATCGTTTTCAAAGATTTCATCCATGATTTCCTAGAAGTGTATTTGGATGATTGGGTAGTGTTTTCACTCTTCAAGGAAAAGTTTTAAAAGTTATGACTAATGCTCAAAAGGTGTAGAGATTTGTGAATCAGACTCAATCTGAATAAGATCTTGTTCTTTATACCCTTTGGTGTGCTATTAGAGCATGTGGATTTCAATGATGAAATTGTTATGGATCAATCCAAAAGTGTAGTTATTATTTGGTGGCCTAAACTATCAGTTAGTCCTTCAAAAGTGCACTCCTTTCTGGGCATACAAGGTAAGACTAGAAATTTATTCACGGATATGAAAATATTGTAACACCAATGAAGAACTTATAATGAAATGTCACATTGTGGTCATAGATTTGAAGCAATGGTTGGTCAAAACTCTAATTTTGGTCTTCCTTGATTGAAAAAAGAGATTCCATGTGCATGTAGATGATTCAAGTACTGTGATTGGTGTTATATTATGGTGTCAGCCTACGAACACCTAAGGACACTCTAATACATCAACTAACTGACTTAGATACTTTATTCAACTTCATGTATCAAGACTAGTGTGTTACATTGACAATGCTTAAGGAATGAGACTTAGATCTCAACAAAGAATTATATATAAAGCCACATAAACACTAAATACTAATTTAGACCTGCTAAGCACAACCTATCTAGACTATTTACACCTATACAGATTCTTTTGGGTGATCAAAAGCACAACAGGTCATAAGACCTTCCTTGCCTTGCACATGGGCTCAAGGGCTTATAGCCCTGTTTGTCTTGTTTTTGGGGCATAACTTATCTTACACTCCTCATGACAACCAACTCAAGGATGATCTAAGTACCCATTAAGGATTTAAAAAACATACTTAAAAATCTCCCTAGGTTCCTTTGTACAAAATAGTTAGAGTGAGAACTGTATCAGGCCTAATTAGGCCCCCAAAAGCCCTATTTAGGTGGTTGTAAGAATAATTCAGTGGATTTGAGGCTTAAGATTGATATTAAAGGTGTAAAAGGACAAAAAGATTGTTCAACACCAACTCTTGTCAAGTTATAACCCTAAACCAAGATTAAACCTACTGTTACAATCTTGACAGGGCTATAAGGGCTAAAACAAGATCAAGGTTTAGAAAGTGGCCTTAACCATTGATTACAAATTTTGGTAATTTTCCACTGTACGGAATAAAAGTACCAAAAAGCCCTAGTTGTAGCACAATAGACCTTTAAATAAAGCTATAGGACAAATTATAGACTTTCAAGACTCCAAAAAAATTTCATATACCTTGTTTTAATTTGCTCTAGAGATTTGAGCAGTCACAGTAGATAAAATAACCCATTAAAATTGACTGTCACACTTGGAGCTTGCTGCCCTACCTAGTTTATGCCCACAATCCATAGAAAAGTATCAATAAAACACACCAAATTGTTATTTCTCATTTCCCACTTCTTTTACACGTCCAAAATACATTAAATCATCCCTCTTGGGTCAAAGGAATGCTCACAAAAATAGTCAAAACTTACTTAGGCATCAAATCTCCTATTTTAGACCCAAGAAAACAAACTCCAAGATTAGAGTAACAACTTTTTCTAAACAAAAGACCTCACAACTACTTCAAATCTTGCCTAAACCACCTAAGATCACGTACTATATGATATCTAAAACAATTTTGATACCAACCCATACAAACTTGGCCTTTATACATGTTTTAGGCCTTATTACAAGCCAAATAAGCATATTTGCAAATTTGAAAATTTGAACACTAGTTTTTGGAGGGAAAACAAACTAGACATGTCTAAACAACATAACCTATACCAAAGACAATGAAAACATTCACATGCCATGAAGATGCTCCTGCATCATGTTAGCACACTCAGGGGAAGGAGATTTGGTCCACCTTATCCACTTTGCAAGTCACAAAGTTGCCACTTACAGAATAATTGTACCACAATGGAAAGGGAGGCCTTGGCTATGGTATTCGTACTTCAAAAAAATTGTCATTATCTTTTGGAAAATTCATTTGAGTTTTTTATAAATCATCATACTTTGTGATAATTTGTAAACAAGCCATTGTTGGTTAGGATGATTTCGAGATGGTTTCTTCCAAGAGTATCAATTTAATATCAATGTAAAACTAGGAAAAGAAAATGTGATACTGGATCAACTAAGTGGAATTAAGATGGGAAAGGAATTGGAAGATTTGCAAGAGGCTTCACTTAATGCACACATAATTAAATAGTCACTATGATACCAAAGCAATTGGAAGAGATTGCGACATTTTTATAGCATGATATTTTTCCAAAACACTACATAAAGGAAAAAGAAACAATTGGTCATAAGAGCTTTGTCATTCATTGTTGTAAATAGGGTTTTGTATAAATTGGGAAAAGATAATTGCTTCACATAGTAGCTTTGAAACATGAAAAATCAAAAGCATTGAGTGAAGCACATGATGGGGTCGTAGGAGGGAATTTTGCAAGAGATTTGACTGTCAAAAATATATTTCATAGTGGATTATGGTGGCCTAAATTTTTCTAAGATGCACACAAATTTGCGAAACATTGTGATGTGTGTCAGCACATTGGAATGCCTAACAAAAGGGATGAAATGCCATTTAACCCAATTATCATGGCACAACCATTTTAATAATGAAGGATAGACTTTGTGGGCCCTATTAATTTGGCATCAAAATAATCCAATGCTTGGTATATCATCATCGTGATAGATTACTTCACAAAATGGTGATGTTGTTGCAATTCCAAGTTGTGTAAATAATGCTGTGAAAATTTTGTATGAGAATATAGTAACAAGGTTTGAATGTTTACAAAAGCTTATTAGTGATTGTAATAAACCCTTCCTCAGCAATACTATCAGATCTTTCATGGAGGAATTCATGTTTTCAGACGAGAAGAGTATTGCCTAACATTCACAAGCCAATGGTGAAGCTGAATCCTTGAACAAGGTATTAGAAAGAATGCTAATGAAAATTTGTAATGTGTAATGAGATGATTTGGAGGTTTTCATTTCCACATTATTATGGTCTTACAAAACCAACTACAAGTGGGATATTAGACATACACCATTTTATCTAGTCTATGTCATCGAGGTAGTCATGCCAATGGAATACATTGTTTCTGGTTTGAGCATTGTGATAGTTACAAGACTAGGGGATAAGTAATATTTGAAAAATCACTTGTTGGATCTAGCATGTATGGAAGAGACCAAGATGATGGCAACTTGGAATTAAGAGGTACACAAATGTATTGAGAATACATGATATGTTCACAATTTACAAACAAAAGAATTTTAGCAGGGTCAAATGGTCCTATTATATGAAGCAAATTTAAAGCACATTCGAGAAAGTTGCAAATTATATGGAAGGGGCCATATGTGATACACCACATGATAGGGAAAGGTAACAAAATCATGTGAGATCTGTAGGGAAATATCCTTCCTGGACAAGTGACTGGAAGTAGACTTAAACTTTACCATCACTAAGTCATCAACAATATAGAATAAAAATAAGTGCCAGTTAACACAAGTAGAGTAGGATTTTAGTTTTCCATGTGTGCTAGAGTAGTAGAGTAATAGATAGATATAATTTATGGGGATGATTTGAAACAAGCAACGTAACCAAGCAAAATGACATAAGGGATAAATAGTTTCTCGATATTACATCCAATGGATAGAATGGGCCAAATTCATGAGAAGGATCTGAAAAACCTTGCTAATCAAACAAATTGGAGAACAATGTGTGAAGGAAATTGTAAATCAAAATTCAAAAAGGAAAAGCACAAAAGTAGAAGCTGTAAATGTTAAAATTGGTTCAAGTTAGAAAAGAGAGTCCTATAAAAGTAAGAAATCAAAATTGATGGTGCATTGAATCAAACAAATAAAGGAATTAAAATAGAAACCAACAAAATGAGTGTCATTTTGACAATAACTAGTGAATTGATGAAAAGGGAAACATGCATTGGAATCAGAGGAACAAATATATCACAAAGCAATGTGGCTCAAGCATAAAGGGAGTGCAAGGGGTCGGTCTACACACTTGTGTAATCATGAATTAAAAAAGTCTGTAATTCAATAAATTATTCAGTGAGTCAAATTTTTAACTGAGAGTGAGAGGAGGGGATATAAGATAATTATGTACTAGAATGTAAGGAACACCTAATCACAAGCAATGTAGTTTATGAGATCTCGAAAAATTAGGTAAAATTTGTTGTAGTAGGCAAGACAACAGATCCTTTGACAAGGTCACTGATTGTGAATACATAATCCAAAATGGACTAAGAAGGGACCACACTTTCAATCTTGGGAGATGCAGATAAATAAGAAGTGGGGATTGGTCTTATGTTGCAACAAACAAAATGGAAATATCTTGAGCTATTTCAATTTATTGAGGTGGTCAAAGTATAAGGGTTCATCGACCCACAACCACAAAGGGCACCTAACTAAGATGAGGGAACCAACACACCACAAAATCCCTTGTGAGGCTCAGATGTAGAAAGGTTGGTGCACTTGTTGATATTTGGGAAAAATGATGAGATTCACCAAACACTTATATGAAGATACAATGAGGGCGCATCTAGGCTCTCATTGTAGATCATTATACATATACATGCTACAATAGTTGTGAAAGCAACAAGGTTACAAGCAAGGTGAAATCCATTGAAGCAATATAATTCCACAAACCCACCATGTCATAGTGACACCAACACAACATTATTTAAAAGGGATATGAATTCATGGTATCCCCATCATTACAGTAATTGACAAAGCAATGCGAGTACCCAACAAATACATTATGAAGTTATAATGGTAAACAATAAAAGGAGTAAATAGGCAACTAATGGGGTTATTGATGACACATTGGGTGATCTGATGGAGAGAGGAGTTAAATTGGCCAAAATTATTTGCCACTAAGAACCCAATAAATATTGATAAAATGTGCAAGCAAGACACAATAATTATGATATTAGTTCTTTGTCTTCTTAATTTTCTTCACATAATGGAAATCATCGAAAGGGCTGAGAGATGTTTTTGGTTAATTGAAGCATCTATGAATCTTTTTCACCCAAAATAAAAGACAACTACATGCAAGTAAATTTTTTTGGAAATAGTTGATAAATATCATAGAAGTTATCAGTGTAAAAATGCAAGTCCTTAAAGAGGTAGTTTAGTATCTTGCACCTTTTGCCTCCATTGCACAATTGCATGATGGTGTGATCATTCAGGGATGAGAGTTTGGAAATACTACCATTATTTATCAACTTGACCATGTTAAAAGCAAAACTCACAAGGCAACACAATATGGTTGTGCATTATACAATTTCATTATAAACAATGCCATCGCAAGTTCAATCACAATAAATAGAATAAAAAGGAAAGAATCTTGCATGCCATAAACCACCATAGGGGATTCACATATTTCAAGTGTCTCATATCATGTGTGTGCAAAGAGTGTTAAATAATATGGTTATTGTTGTTTTTCTATTGCCAAACCCTCCATTTCAAATACCTCTAAATATCCCTAGGTCCCATAAAAATAACCAAGCCTTAGTGGTACCTCCAAAATATGTTTTTAGAGAGGGATAAGGGATTCACATAGTTTAAGTGTCCATATCACATGTGTGAAAAGGGTGTTAAAAAAGACCCATAATATTGCTTTTACACTACCCAACCCTCCATTTTTAATACACATAGGTATACCTAGTTCCCATTAAAAAACCCCAAGCACCATTAGGGGTACCTCTGAAGTAGTCTTTTCTAAAGATTTGATACCCCTAGGTAATTCTAAATGTCATACGTGGGTGTGAAAATACATATTTCACATAAGTTTTAAAAGGAGGGAAAAAAATGATGTTCATCACGTGTCCATAAACATTAATTTTTTTAAGACACTCTTTTAAAAGTATTGAATATCATTAACCTCAAACCAAATAAACACAAAGTATCACAAGTTCAATTAATAAAGGAAATTACCAATCGATATCAAGCTAGAGTATAAGTTGTATTACACTCACTCCCACATGCTAACAAAGAATTAGCACAAGTTTAATTAACAAAGGAAATTACCAATCGATATCAAGCTAGAGTATAAGTTGTATTACACTCACTCCCACATGCTAACAAAGAATTATCACTGAAACATGTTGGTCATGACATGGTGGGAAAAATACTATGCCATCCAAGGTTATATATCGTAGCATAATAAACAAACTACAAACTAACACTATACTAACCTAAGTGAGCATAAATCTTATTCAAGTTAAATGTGGTAAAAACATAGTAAAAGAGAGTAACAATTATACATCGTTCGAAAACATTCATAAGAGTAACAATTATACATCATTAGAAAACATTCATAAAAGAGTAGAAATTATATAGTAGTAAAAAAATGTGAACTTGTGATAAAAAATTAACTTACAGTAAAACATAAATAATTGATAAATAAAATCATTAGGTTGTCTCCAAGAGAAACTTATGTGTTGAAACCCCTTGGAAATACCACACAAACATCTTTTTATCAATATTAAGTATCAAAGCATAAAAAAATAAGAGAACATCATAGGGGTTTCCTCCAAGAGCAAAGTAAAGGTGGAATCCCCTTGGAGCCATCCTTTCATTAGTTTATTATAACCAAATAACCAAACAACCATCACCAACCAATCATTACCAACCATAACCCACAACTAAAAACCACTAACTAGTGAACCAATCACAAACCAACATCATCACAAAGGGTGTCTCCAAGACAACTTATAGGCCAAAACGATGCCGACAACCCTTGGAGACACCTCTTTTATAATAAATAGTTAAGTAATCAAATAAAAACAAAACACCACAAGATTTTTCTAACAAATGAATTTAAGAAATTAATTAAACATGAGCAAAATTAGTTTGATATTTGCCACCACACATTGGCATAAGAGGTATGTTTTCTCCATTTGTTGAATACCCAATGCTCTTTTTTTGTTCAACTACCTTGCTTGGCTCTCTTTGACAACTTCATGTCCATGACAAACTTTGCTCCACTTTGGAAAATTAGGCAACTTCACAATATCTTCCAACATGATCATTTCAACCTTCACCTTCAAATCATAAACTTCATTTTGCAAATTTCTAACCTTCTTCTAGCTTTGAGAAATTAACTCACATTTAAATCAGTTATCCAATTTTGTATTTTTTGTTATTGTTGACATTTTTGACCTCACATATCAAATTGTCACCCCTACCACTTGAAACTCTACTTGTCATCTTGTTTGACCTATTTATTGGTATGTTGGTCTTGTAATGTCCTTGAAGTGGTCACCCAAAACCTTGATTAGTAGAGTTTAAGGTAGATTTGATGAAATTAAGGTTTTGATCATCATGACCATGTACTTGTTTAGCCACCTTTTGACTAGTTTCAGGGTGTTTCAAGAGATGAAAAGAGTTCAAAATATCCTAATAGGCCTTATGAATTATGTCAAAGTCATTTCATGTTGTATAATTGATCAGACTAGTTGGTGATAAGTTTGACTAACATCATGACCCAATTTATTGTATTTTGGGTCACTTATGGCTTCTAGAGTAGGTTTTGCATGTGAATGATAGTCTAATATCATAAGGACATGGGTATTTTTTTAGGAATGAAAAGGTATAATGGATACATTTTATAGTAGTTTCAATAGGATTCTCAAATGATTTTGGTAGTTTTAGTGCCAAAAGGCCTATTTTGAGGCTATCAATATAGTTCTTCAAGGCAAAATTGATCTTCAAACATCTTGAGGACCTTATTTTTGCATAAAAAATTCAAATCAATGATTTGGAAGGAGTTTTAGGTGTCATAATGAAGAAAATTAACTTCTCCCATACCGACCTTCTTGGTAGCACTAGGAAGGCCATCCATTTTTTCTCAGTACAGTCAAGAAAGACATAGAGAGTCAAGTCCAAAGCTCTTGGGAAATGATACCGACCCTAATGAAATTAAAATTAGTGGCATTGTTTTGACCCTAGTCTAGCCCTACACACAATAGAGCTTGACCCAAATACTAAGCCAATTAGGAAAAAATAGAGGCCATTAAACCCAAAAATAAAGCCTCTAATGAAGAGTGCGCTGTCCAAATCAATAAAAGCCAACATTATTTTCCCCATTAAGCACTCAGTTGCTAACTTGGTTCCTATTAGGAAAAATAATGGTGAAATCAAGTTTTGTGTAGATTTATGGGACCTAAACAAAGCATCCTTAAAGGATTATTATCACCTTCTACCCATGGAATAAATCCTCCAAATGGTAGCTAGATCTGAGAGGTTTTCCCTTTTAGATGGTTATTTTGGATATAACCAAATCCTAGTTCAAGAATCTAACCAGTTCAAGAATTTGACCAGTTCAAGAATTTGACCAGTTCAAGATTCCTTTCACTACAAAATGGGGCACATATGCCTGTAAAAAGATGCATTTAGTCTGACCAATGCTGGTGCTACATTCAAAGGGACATGGATATGTATTTCAAGGGTTTGATCAATTGAATGATCTTGGTGTATCTATATGCCATCACAGTTTATTCAAAACAGGTCAGTGTTCACCTAAATCACCTTAGAAAAGTTTTTGAAATATGTAGATTTTAGAGTTTCTCTCAATCCAAATAAGTACGCATTTGTAGTTCATGAAGGGAAATTGTTGGGACATAGTCTCAAAAGGTCTTACAATAGACCCAGAGAGAGTAAGTGCTATCTCTTCATTAGCACTTTCAAGCCACAAAAAGGGGTTACATAGTTTCTTGGGGAAGATCAACTTTGTAAAAATGTTCATTCCAAATTTTGTCATCATGGCCAAAACTCTTACTGCTATGCTTAAAAAGGGGATCAATTTCAATTGGACAAGGGCCTTAGGGATATCTTTGAAGCCATTAAGCAGGATATTTCTCAAGCTCTGACCCTTGTAAATCCCAACTATGAGAATGATTTCATTCTCTATGATTTTGGAGGGGAAGGCAATGTATCAGCTATTCTAACCTAACAGAACAAAGATCAATTGGAACAACCCATAGCCTTTTTTAGTCAATCCTTAAAGGATTATGAAGAAAGATATAGTTTTGTTGATAAGCAGGTGTATGCAGTAATAAAGGCTCTCAAAATTTTTAGAGACATGCTCTCAAACAATAAGATTCATCTAATGGTTGGTCACTAAAGCATAAAAGAGTTCCTTCTAAGCCAAGAAATAAATGAAAAAAAAGTGGGTTGGATCACGAAAGTCATGGAATATGACATGATCAATAAAATAACTAAGCTCGTAAGAGGAAAAGGCTTATGTGATCAACTTGATTGTAATATTAAGGATACTGATGTATTATACATTTAACATACATTCCAACCAACCAATTCTCATTTTCTCAACAATTGGATCAATGATGTGGTGTAAAGCATTCAAATATCTTTCATTCAACTTGTCTTTCTGTCACTATTCAAGACTATGGACTTAATTGTACAATGTATTCATTGTTTGGTTTAGGGATCATTTACTGATTGTCTATTCACTGTTTGTTTTCAATCTTTAAGACATTTTTTTTCTCTATTCATCATATCCCCCTTATATCTTTGAACTCAAAAGACAACTCTTTACAATTTCCACTTACTCTTTTTACCAATTCCTGCACTCTTGTTCTCACTACACATCTTCCAAACAATAAATCCCTATCACAACAATGTATATAACTGTCAACACTCTAACTTACCCTTCACACAATTCTACCTTCACTAAACTCAGTCTTTATAACCTTTTTCCAAGCAATTTCCTCTATTGTCTTGTACATTCCAAATCATATGGAAGATATTTCACAATCTTCAAATAACCTTCTTTACCTCATTGTCGGCACAGTCACAACATACAGGTTTTGAAAATGTTTCCATCAGGTCTATTTGTTCACTTAACAGCTCTTAGGTGTAATGCATTATTTATGGAGACATATACACCATATATTCCACCCTCCACACCTATTTATAATAGTCATAATCTATTACCACGTTCCAAACTTAAGTTACATAGTCTATTGTTAGCACTGATTGTATATGCATATATCAAAATAGGGTTTTCTTAATGACTTCTTGAAAGGTTTTTATGATATTCCTTCATTGAATCTCACCAAACATGGTGCCTCTCTTTATTATATGCACCCTTCACTAGTATCCATCACACTTCCCATCTGTGAGTGAAAATGCATTCAAGGCATTTGACTATAACATGACAAAAAAATATGCTCACGGACTGTTATATTGAATCCTAGTTCAATTTTGGAATTCAACATGGATATATGCATAATAATTATATTGACATTCTTGTTTCTATTTCAACAATTTTTTTACCTTACACACATTGTTTCACTTAGATAGTTTCATCCTACATTAGTTTGACATTCTCTCTCTATTCAATATTTTGAGTCACTTTCTCCACTCCTCTGCATCTTCATCCTACATTAGTTTGACATTCTCTCTCTATTCAAGATTTTGAGTCACTTTCTCCACTCTTCTACATGCTCAGACACAATTTAAAACTATAGACATACATAATGGATTTCACCATCAGTTTTACTTGAGTATTGATGTATTAACAATAGTCTTTTCCTATAGATAACAATTAGTCTTCTTTTGTAGCACATGCACACAAAACTGAGTTTGCATTGATCTTCTCAATACCACTTTATCAACACAACATAATGCATAAAGTACTAAATGCACATTTAGAACATAATTGCAATTGGTTATAGATTTCAAACGTTTACCAGTATAACTCCTTTCAAATTCTCACAGTCTTTGACCCATGAAAGATAAAGACAGTGAACATACAAAACTATAATTTAACTACTTTCAGATCGATGAAACTCAAAATCCAATATTCTATTAACCATCAAAAGGCATATAATCAGTTACTCATACATTAAAACATTCCTTTTAGCAAATGCTCTGCTCATGTATTGTTTACACAGTCATTATCTATTTCTCATGTAGGGAAACAACAGGTTACAGGGTTATCAAAATTTGCCATTTTTATTCATTTGTTTCTTCTTGGGATTAGACCCCTTTCTCTTTCTAATACCACTTAACAACTCCAAATCCCAAAAATAACAAGTTTTTTTTAACAAAAGAAACTACCCTAACTAATTCTTGAAATCCTCTAATTTATTCTTGAAAACTGCCTCATGTGGGATTACAAAGGAATTATGCCTTATAACATTTAATCACCTATTATATGTCCTCTATCAACCTTTTTAAAATCAACATTAATATTGAATAAAAACATTTCTAGCTAAGAACATCTAAAATGCTCATCCTAAGACACTTAGACACCTAAAACAAACCAAAATTGAAACTAAGATGCCCTTGCATCATACTACTAAGGGCAAAAGAAAACTAAGCTCCAAGCTCAATGTGACTTGCTTATTTTTCTTCCTCTTTCTCTAATACCCTGAAGGTCTCTTATCTTTCATTCCTTTAGCTGGTCTTGTAACTTCCAACACTTTGATTTAAACTATCTCTTGTAGCTCATTCTCTGATTATGCTTGGATGATATATACATTTTTGAAGTAAAACTTTACAATTTGAATGCTAATATGACTCTCATATGCATTGAGAGATTGTTCCATTTGTACCTCATCTTCATCTTGACTTTCTTGATTCTCATGTTACTACAAACATTCTTGTACTGATTCTAATATCTCTGCCTTATCTTTTTTTTCACTTGTTCCAAAATTTGCTCTCTTGCTCTGCTTTGAACTATGAGACTTAGTTCTTCTCCTTTGGTTCTCGTCTCTTGGAAAAGTGTTTCTTGAAAGGACTAAGCTTCAGCTTCTTGAACCTGAACATCTATCTTCTTGCTCACTTCTCAATCTTATTTAATGGCTACTTGCTCCTTACCTACATTTAGATCACAAAACAACTCATTAGAAATAAAATTTGGAACCTCTTATAACATGGAATTGCACCCCTGTGGGAGAGTTTTTTAGGATCTCCCACTCCTGGCTATAAGCATGGAAACAACCTTAAGATGTGGGTTTCCTATGGTGAGGTGGAGCCTCTAAGATTTTAAAGAGTCTAGTTTCTCTCGATGGATCACCTAAAACTAATGCTAAAATGAAACTTCATAGGGAAAAAGGTTAGAAAGAGGGAAAATGACTCCTAAAAAGGCTAATCAGGGGATGCACCAATTTTTTTTGGACACTCATCTACACTTGATACCACACTAAATCAGTCATGAGGCAACTTGGGCTTGCACGATCTTAGGATCAAGATAACACACGTTGGAAGAGGTTTCGATAGAACACTAATTTGGACCTACAAAACTTGAAAAAAAACTTCAAAGAGGCAAGCAATAGGCTAATGAACTAGGAATAAACACATTCACAAATACACCAAGCAACAAGTATACTAAAGCACTAATTGAAGACAAGAAATAGGCAAATAAATCGATTCTCATTACATTCAAGTGGTAGTTTTTATAATACTTTGACAGGGTTTAGCCTATCGAAGGAACACACTTTTTTAAATGTCTCAATGGGCATCCATCTCCCAGCAAGATGATAAAAACTCTAAAAACTAAGAACACTTTACAAAATGGAAAATGTGAGATATATAGAAAGGGGGAGAGAGAAGAGGAAGAGCTTTACATGGAGAGAAGGGAGAGAGAAAGTCATTGATGACTGGTACCAACACTTATTCTACTTGAGCTCCTTGCATTCAAAGTATGCAACTACTTTGACCATCAGATGAACTATCTAGAATCGTCATCCATCTCCTCAAGCTCCTCATGCATTCAATTCTCCTATTTTGAAGTGAGTGAGCCATACTAGTGGTATCTGCATGTCCCTACCAAGTTTGAGTGTTTTGATCTTTGCATTAAATCTTGGCATGTTTTTTACTGCATCTTGGACTATCCTGATTGGTCTTTACATATTAGTTGCTCCACCTAGACACGTCCAATCTTTGTTTGACCACTTTGTATGCTAGAGTCAAAAGGAGAAGTCCTTGCTGTCTGTTGATCTTCTGAGCTTGCTGGATGTGCTTGTGCCTCTTGTCCTTAACTGATTGGCCCTTTGGATTCATTGACCATTGACCTTGATGTTCTTAGGCCTTTCTATTTTCCTTGGTCTATTTTTCTCTGGACTATCTTCTATAATTTTCCTTTCAAAACTTTCCATCTTAATCATTCCTTCTAGCTTTTCATACTTGGCTTATTTCCACAAATTTTTCTTTGCAACTATCCCTCAAACTGTTCTTCCACAACTCCTCTGAACTTTTAATTTGGGACCATTTTCTTGGGTCTCTTTTTGTCTTTTGCCCTTATTGCTTGTTGGTGCCCTTTAGAATTTATGCCTGGACCACCTTCTTTCAGAAATGACTCTTGGAGAAGACTTGTCCCTTGGAGAACCCTAAGACTTTTATGAAAGAGCAACTGAAATACACTATCCAAGACCGAATAAGGTTTTCCAAGCCCCACTACTTGCTTTGAATTTATCATTAATTGATACTTTAAAGTAAAATAAGTAGTGCACCTCTAGAAACTTGATTTGTACTACTTAGACCAAATCGGGCTTTCCAAGCCTTCCTACTTGCTTTGGGGTTTTGATTGCTGATTATTTATAAAGTTTTTTAAGTATTGATCCTTTGAAAACTTGAAGTTGTTTGAACTTGCCACTTTTGCTTGAATGTCCACCTTCTCACTCTTGGGTAAAAAATTGGTATGTGGGCCAAAAATGGCCAACATAGTGTTCATGTCTCTTTCTTGTGCTTCTTTCTTGGACACTTTATTATCCAACTTCCTCTCCTGCTTGGTGTCATTCCCAAGCCACTTATCCATCTCAACTATAATTTCTATTACTATCTTTCTATCATTTCTCTCATAGGCTTGACTGCCCTTCTTGTTCTGGTTTTCTTCTTACTTGAGCACTCTCATAGGTGCTATGTTTTCCTTATTTTGAAGACTAATTATTGTCACCTTGCATTCTTGTTAATCCTCTATCATGTCCATCTTTGTGGACTCACAAATCTTCATTCTCACCATCTCATGGCAGCTTACCTTTACTTATCTTTTTAGTGCCTTGATCAAACCCAAACTTTTCGTGACTTTTCTCCAATACTGCATTGGTGCCATTATCATTATCCTCCCATCTCTTCTTTCTTCTTCACCCTTCAATGGGACAAGAATGTGTATCTCTTCATGTTACTTGATGGTGTATGTATTAGCTTGACCATCATGAATAACTTGCTTATCAAACTGCCATGGTCTCGACAAACATCTATGGGCATAATATCACACAAGACTTTATCTCTATATCCTTCTATATGGAATTCAATCCAAATTTACTCACTTACCAAGATTTTATGTCTCTTCTAAACCCATGCAATTTTGTATGGTTGTTGATGTGGCATCCTCTTCAAACCTAATTTCTGAACCATCTCTAAAGACACAATATTATTAACGCTTCCTCCATCAATCACTAAATTACAAACTTTACCTTTTTCTTTGCACCTACTTTTGAATAAGCTTCTCCTTTAGGCTGGCTCTTTGACTTGCCTCTATTGTAATAGTATTCTTCTCATGAGTAAAGACTTATTTATTTTTTGTCTTTTTTTTTCATTCACTTCTCTTGTACTCTGCTACTGCATACTTCTGCCAATACTCATTGGACACTTTGCTTTTCTATGTCCCTCTCTATGGTATTGCCAACATTGTCCTTGAAACCTTTATCTTGATCCACTTCTTATATGACCTTCTTCTCTTCTTAATCTGCCTCCTATAAATGATCTGATCTACCATGCATGGTGATGTACTCTCATGCCTTTTTAAACTGATGCTACCTACATTTATGGTCTTTCTTGAACCACTTATTCATTTCCTCTCTTATTTGTTCCTCACTTCAAAGGTACTACTTGACCTTATTGACTGCCATCTCCTTCTTTCTCTATCACTACTCTTTGTACTATCTTTTTGAGAGCATCCTCAATGGCCTCCATCTTCATGATCAATGGGGAAATCAATTGTGTCACTTGGTCTACCATATTTTTATCCAAATCTTCATCTCTGCTAACTCTCTCCATGAAACTCTGTTCTTGGTTTTTTGTCATGCAATTCACCTCAAAAGACATGATGTTAATCTTGTTCACAATCCACTAAAAATATTTCCTACTTTGATACCAAAATGATGCATAGCATTCAAATATATTTCATTCAACTTGTCTTTGTGTCATTGTTCAAGACTATGGACTTGATTGTACCATGTATTCATTGGTTGGTTTAGGGATCATTCACTGATTGTCTATTCACTGTTTGTGTTCAATGTTTAAGACATTTTTTATCTATTCATTATAACCCCCTTGTATCTTTGAAATCAAAAGACAACTCTTTAAAATTTCAACTTACTCTTTTTCCCAACTCCTGCACTCTTGTTCTCACTATACATCTTCCAAACAATAAATCACTATCACAACAATGTATATAACTATCAAAACTCTTTAATATTCATAGAATTTTGCCTTCACTAAACTCAATATTTATAGCCTTTTTCTAAGCAATTTCCTCTATTGTCTTGTTCATTCCAAATTATATGGAAGATGTTTCACAATCTTCAAATAACCTTCTTTACCTCACTGTCAGCACAATCACAACATACAGGGTTTGCAAATGTTTCATTTGGGTATGTTTGCTCACTTAATTCCTCTTAGGTGTAATGCATTATTTATGGATATGTATACACCCTATATTTCACTCTCCACACATATTTATCACTGTCACAATATTTTACCATGTTCTAAACTTAAGTTACATAGTCTATTGTTAACACTGATTGTCTATGCTTAAATCAAAACAAGGTTTACTTATTACCTTCTTGAAAGGTTTTTATGATATTCCTTCATTGAATCTCACCAACCATGGTGCCTCTCTCTATTATATGCTACCTTCACCATTCTCCATCACACTTCCCACTTGTGAGTGAAAATACATTCAAGGCATTGACTGTAACTTGACAAAAAAATATGCTCACAGACCATTGTATTAAATCCTAGTTTGGTTTTAGAATTCAACATGGATACATACATAATAATTATACTGAAAATATTGTTTCTATCTCAAAAATTCATTTAACTTACACACATTGTTCCACTTACACAGTTTCATCCTACATTAGTTCATCGACATTCTCTCTCTATTCAATATTTTGAGTCACTTTCTCCACTCTGCATGCTCAGACATAGTTTACAACTGTAGACATAAAAAAAATTAATGGGTTTTACCATCAGTTGTACTCTAGTATCGATGTATTAACTATTTTAGTGAATTTCATCTTATATTTCAAGAAAGGAAAAAGAAGAAACTAAATGTGGGTATGGTTGAAAAACTTGTTTGGTTGTGTGTGTGTTGAATCAGATGATTATGAAGAACTTCTTTTTGGCTTGGGAGGATGACTTGAAAATAAAACAACACTAAATCAAATGGTAGGTTAGATAGATATTTGGGTGGATTGCCTAGCACTAGATAAATCTTGGAAGCAAGAGCTTCCTCAAAGGTTTTCAATCCAAACATTTTAAACAATTGATTTTATAGAATAGAATATAAGGTACTTTCATCAATAATCAAAAGCTAATAAAATTGAACACAAAAAATGTTTGATAAAAAAATAAGTTAAAAATGACTAATATAGCAATAAACAGGTCAATACTAATGATAAAAAGGTCAAGTGTGCTTCAAAAAATAGGTTGAGAGTCTGTAAAAAGGAAAATAAAAATAAAATTGGATTTGAGTGAGGGTAAATAGGTGAAAATAAATTGTTATTATTTTCTGCCACAATGACCATCGATGATTGGTATGACCATCGACGGTTGAGGCAATCGTCAATGATTGGACATAACATTGGTGGTTGAGGTGACCATCGATGGTTATTGTGTATTGGCTTGGGTTGATAAGGGGTCTAATTGATGGGATCACACAAGGCAATTTTGAGATGCTAGTTTGTGCTAGGCTGATTTCACAATATAAATAAAGTAATTAAATAATGGAAAATAAATAATTAACTTGCAGAAGGTTGGTCGGATAAGTGGTGGAGATGGTTGGCTTGTTGATGGATTTTGATGTGATTTTGGTAGAGTAACAATGTTTGATTGTCATCCGAGGGGTGGTGGCAAGTTGGCTCTCTGATGTGATGGTTGGATTACTAGAAGAAGTGACCTGTAAAGAAACTCCAAATGTAAAAGCTCTTGAAGACATGGATCTTTTTTCACCTCCTACTCCTCTCTTCTTATAGGCAAGGAAGGAGAAGTACAACTAGATGTTAACTAGGATTTCTAATTATAACTCATACATGCAATGGCTCATATGCAGATTTTGACAAGTTATTTTTAGGAAAGTAAGGTAGAGTTGATGTGGGTGTTTAGTTGGTTAGGCGGTGCAACCCTGACCATCAATGGTTGAGGGCCAAGATAGAAAGTGGGTTAATGAGTGGATTTAATCAGTTAGTCAAATTAAACATGGTTAGGCTTAGTTAGGGGTGAAAGTGTCAAATTAGTCTCAAGGGGGTGCAAGGGTGTTTCAACGTTTGGAATCACAGTGTGTGTATTTCTAGTGTCTACATTTTATATGGTTTTATTATGCAATTTTTTATCAATAAGATACAAAACAAAAATGGATTACAGGTCAAAGGTCAGGTTGCTCTAAGTATGGGAGGAGGTGTTCCCCCTCAAACTAGGAAGTGATGAGGTGAAACAAAATTAGGTTCAGGTTTGATGAGTGGTGAAGGGGATGATGAAGGTGGATGTCATTAAGGTGGGTGATAGGTTGGGCACTTAAGTATAAACAAACACATGAAGTGAGATAGCTAAGATCATGCATTGACTAGGTTGCCATAGTTGATAAAAATTAAGGTTAGTGCTAGAAGGATATGTGACAAGTGGACCGTGTGACCACATTTAGGCATGACAGCTGGGTGTACTTGTAAATGCAAGTCTCCTAGGCAATGTCTATGTTTCAATGAATATCTAAGGTAGGAAGTGATTCCAGTGAAAATATAAATTGGTTAGGTGAAGTTGTGGGTATCCAAGGTAGGAAGTACTCTTGAGAAAACACAAGTGGGTCGAGTATGTGTTAGGTGGTATAAAAAGGTGGTCAACATGGCGATGTTGTTGATGTGGTCAAAAGACCAGGAAAAAATTGTCATAAAATACACATGAGTTGGGTCAAAATGGACCAATGGTGAGATGACAAGGTGGTCGAGTGGGTAGAGAAGGTAGTCTCCATGGATGGTTGTTTTCATTTGGGTCTACTCTAAAAGGGTTGCTTAAGGTAAAAATAGAAAATGGAACAACCTAACCATCAAAAATTAGGGTGCTTAAGGTTAACCATCGGTGGTCACCCTGATCGTCGATGATCACCCTAACCATCGATGATCAAAGTGCAAACCCTCAAAGGCCGTAGTCAAAAGTGAATAATTTTTACTCATTTGAACATTTTTTTTTGTTGAATTTAGAGCTTTGGATTTTAGTATATTGGGCAAAGAATATTATTGACAAGGATTGGTAGTGAGGTTTATTGGTGAGTGGATCGAGGGGATCGAGTGCTAGAGAGTGACCTAGCTAGGATGTAGTGTGAATCCAGACATGGCCAGGTAGGAGGTCACAAGATTCCTCCTCAATAATGTTCAATGAATGAGGTAGGGGTTGTGCTAAAATTGATAGTTTAGGTGTGTTTGGTTATAGTATTGAAATTTGCATTTGATAGTTTGGGCAATTATTTTGTTGGGTTGGGTTTTAGGTTTGTTTTCCCTAGGTAGTATTTTTGAGTTTTTGGGTGAAAATTGTTGGTGAAATGTGAAATTGAAAGGTTAGGGTAGGTGCACTAGGGTGGGGTTACGTATTACATAATAAATTAGAAGAGATTGTATATGTTTTTCTAGTTTTTAGGGTAGGGTAGGGTAGGGTTGGGAATTCTCCATCGGAATGATGTTGTTGCTTTAGTTCATGATGCATGCTAATATGTTGAGGTTATGATCATGGTTATTTTTGCTTAAGGTAAAACATAAAAAGCAATTTTTAACAACACCAGATGTGAAAAAAAAAGAATATTATCAAGAGACAAATGTCTTAGTGAAAATATCAACTAGTCACAACAGGATAGGAAGAGGGCATGATGTTTCTTATTTTATAAGGACTAAAATAAAACTAAAGTTGGATTGGCTTAAAGAACATAATCCCTTTGAATGATTTGCATTAACGTTTGTTAGTTGGTTAAAAAGGTGTCTTGATCACATAATGTCAAGTAAGCTCAAAATCCCTTGCTTTTAGTGTATAAAGGGGAAATAGATGAAAATGGCACCTTCTTGTGAGACTTACATGTCTCTTTTGTAGGTTTCTAAAGATTAATTAGAAACAAGTCTATGTCATATAAAGTGTAGATTGATCAATGCAAAAATTCTACTTATAAAAGTTGATTACGACTTTCAAAATTATTTTGTTTATGAGAGTCGATTGCAGCTTTCAAAATTATTTAAATTTTGTTGTTGCTTGATAATGAGTCTTTTGATTTTTGTTGTTGTCACTTGGGGGTTAGGGAGGCTTATCGATGCTGGAAGCTTTCAAAAAATTTCTTGTGTTGACAAATACTTTACTCAACCATCTTTCGAGGGAGTGGTCTAATTTTGTATGCTTTGTTCAATACTTTTGATATCTATCCTTGGAGGGAACAGTCCAACTTTGAGTAATTTAGAATATATTTTCAATAGTTGTCCTTCAAGGGAGCAGTCTATGATTGCTAACAATGACTCATGATTTCTATTGATTTGGATATTTCTTTTTTGTTTTGTTTGATTTTGCTTGACATAGACTTGCTTATACAGGCTTAAGGGTTCACCTTTATGAAGGCAAAACTAAAAGCACAAGATGGTTGATTGGGTGTATAGAGGTTTAGGTGACAATGATAATGGGAATACATCTTGAAAAAGGATGTGAAGTACCATGAGAATCATGCCATGGGTAAATTCATGGTACCCATTATTCAAGGTTAGGCCATGATTATGACAGATAATCACATAATTCAATTTTAATCAATTACCCCTAAAATAAGGAGATGGAATGGTTTATAAGCAAGGGACAAACTTAAGTTAACCAAAAGGTGAGCTTGATCCTTCTTAACAAAATAAAAGATGTAGATACGAAGCATTGAGGGGTCTAGGTTTTAGGTTTCCCTCAAGAGAGGACAACTGGTAAGCTCATGTTCCATAATTGTGGGTTATGATATAAGGTCTAATCAAATTGAAAGCAAAGTTGCCCTATTTTTTTTCCATATTGTTGACATTTTTATTTTCCTTTAGGATGAGATCTTTGATGTTGAATTCTTACACTTTAAGGTGTTTTTTAAAACACGTTTGATGTGCTTCTAATAAACATGAAGATGGGTAAGGGTGATTAATTGATGATCGTTAAGTAACTCAAGCTAGGTAAAATGGTGCTAACGATAATCATCTTCAAAAATAAGATCTTGCAAAGATATGCAAAGGGATGGGATTTAGACTTCCAAAAATAAGATAACCTCCACTCCAAACACAAGAGAGAATGGAGTAGCACTCATAGGGGTTTGAATGGTAGCTTAGTATGCCCATAAGGTGAAGGGGATGTGCAAATACCAATCCTGACTAGATGCATTGATCATTTTAGTGAGCATGTTGTTAAGATTTTTGTTAGAGGCATTTACCTATCCATTCACTTGAGGGTGATAGGGCAAGGAGAAACTTAACTTAATACCAAATGTGTCATAAAGACCTTGGACTTGTTTATTTTTAAAATACTTACCATTATTAGTGATAATTTTGTGAAGAACACCAAAATGGTAGATGATGTGATGGTTGATAAAGTCAATAATCTTTTTCACTTTGGCTGAGACTAAAGGAATAACTTCTACACATTTAGTGAAATATTTAGTCATAGTGATGATAGAATAGTGTTGCTATGAAGAATGGGGGTTAATCTCACCAATAAGGTCTAGACTCCATTGTGAGAAGGGCCAAAAATTAGTGGATACATGAAGGTTATGGCTAGGTGTGTGATGCAAATTGATTTGTTGTTGACACTTAACACACTTTTTAACATAATCACAATAGTATTGGTTAAGGGTAGGCTAGTAATAGCCAAGGTGAAAGATGTGTTTAGCTACAATGAGGCCACTAAAATGTCTCCCACATATTCCATCATATGTTTCCCTGATACCCTAAGAGGCTTCATGACTACGTAGGCAACAAAAGAGGAAACCATCAAAGCCTTACTTATAAAGAATTCTCTTTATAATGGTGTAATGTGAGGTACTCTAGATAAATGCTCTTTGAGCATTCCTATAAAGACTAGAAGGAATAATTGCAAAATTGAGATAGTCAAAGGTCTACTAATACCAAAGGTCAGGTTGGGTCTCCTTCACATTAAAGATGGTGGGAGAATTTGGTTTGACATAGGAATGCTAGGTAAGTCTATGGATATTGATAAAAAGCTTAGAGTTAGAGGGTGCAAATAAGATTTGAGAGGCAAGGGAAGCCATGGTGTCAGTAAACTTGTTGTTAGATTATGAGGTTATTTGGATGTGGTAATGTTCAAATGATGTTAAGAGTTCATCAACTAGTTGTTTGTACTATTTTAAAATATCATTATTACACTACTAAGAGCTATTGATTTGATTGATCACAAGTTAGGAGTCACCAAATATATTGATTATTTTTACTCATAAGGCTAAAGTGGTTTGAAGGCCTATCACTAGGGCTTCATACTTAGCCATATTATTGGTACATTCAAAGCTAAGTTTGAAAGACAAAGGAAGAGGCTCACCATTGGAGGCAATAAGGATGATGCCAACTCCCCCACCATGTTGACACTTTGATCTGTCAAAGAACATGTTGACTTGATAGGTGAAGTTCACTTGAGAGAGGGTCACGATGGACTCATCGGGGAACTCAAGAGGAGGAGGTTGGTTGTCTTCTAATGGTGATTCAATCAATTGGTCGACAATGATTTGACCTTTAATGAAATTTTGATGAAAGAACTCAAGGTCAAAATCTATTAAAAACATGAGCCACTTAGCCATATGTTGGTTTTGGTATGGCTTGGAGTACATATACTTGAGAGGGTCGGTGTTGGTTATGACATAAGTTTTATGGTTAAGAAGGTAGTGACAAAGTTTAGTGGTCACAGAGATTAAGGCTATGCAAAGTTTCTCAGTATGGGTGTACTGAGTCTTGTACTCTACAAGCATGTGACTGATGTATTAGATGGCTTGTTCTTTGTGTTGTTTGTCCTGATGAATAATCATTTCCCTTAAGGAGTGGTTAGTGGTAGAGATATAAAGGTAGAAAGGTTGGTCATATTTAGGAGGGGTGAGGATAGGTGGAGATAAAAAGGTAATTTTTGAGTGAATTAAAGGCCTTTTGGCAGTCGCTATTCCACTTAAAAGATAAATCCTTCTTCAAAAAGTGGTGTAAGGGTTGGCATCAGTCTGAAAGCTAGAAGATAAAGCGATGAATGGATTGGAGTTTCCCCTGTAGACTATGGAATTATTTGAGGTTAATTAGAGGAAGCATGCCGATGATGGATTTGATTTTGGTAGGATCAACTTCTATTCCTTGAAGGGAGATAATAAATCCAAGAAGTTTTCCTAATAAGACCCCAAAAATGCACTTCTTGGGGTTAAGGCAGACATTGTAATGGATGAGGTGCTCAAAGATAATCTTAAGAATGGCTAAATGATCCTTATGATATTTGGATCTTCTAAGAAGGTCATCTATATAGTCTTCTATAATCTTATATATAAGGTCATGCAAGATATAGGTCATAACACGTTGGTAGGTTTCACCAATGTTATTTAATCCAAAAGGCATGACCCTATAGCAGAAGGTTTCCCATGGGGTGATAAAGGCAATTTTGTGTTGATATTCAGGGGCAATTAGGATATTATTATAAACTAAAAATCTATCCATAAGAGACAATATCTCATAGCCAACTGTAAGATCAACTAGTTGGTCGATGCTCGGTAGAGGAAAGCCATCTTTGGGGTAAGTAAGCTTGAGGTCACAAAAGTCCACACAAATGCGTAGTCCCCCTATGGCTTTGATAATAGGCATGACATTTGAGACCCATTGGGAATAGTCAATGGGTTGAATAAAATTGATAGATAGAAGATGTTGAAGCTCTTCTTTAACAAGAAGAGATATACAAGGATGCATTCATTAAATTTTTTGCTTGATGGGCTTGACATCATGGTTGTCAATGGTGGGGTCAATTCTAGGTATGTCAGCCTATGACCAAGCGAAGGCTATGCTAAAATCTTGGATAAAAGAGGGGAAGCCCCAAAGTTTTTCAAAATTTAGTGATTGGTCAATTTTGACAATGTGAGGGTTATCCGGAGTGCCCAAGTTGATATCCATGGTGGATTCATTCAACATGGTCAAAGTCTTAGGAGGAAGAGATTTATGGATGGGAGAATCCAAGGCACAAAAGGTAAGTTAGAATGGAGTCATCATCTTGGCACTAAACATTATTAATGGTAGGAGAATGATCTCCTATCAAATCAGGATGGGTCATAGGGATGGTTACGGTTGCCCCTTCTTTTTTATAAGTCAAGGGTCCAAAGATGATCACATTGATGAAAAAAAGTTAGGGGGATGATTTCATACTCCTCACACTTGGGTGGAGAAGAGGTGGGCGAGGAAGGTATGTCTTCCTCAATAATGGTGGTGGTAGGTGGTTTGGTTTTCCTCTTGTTGGGTAGAATGAAATTGAGGCCATGTTTCTCATGAGGCTTTTTGGTTTCAATAGAAATCAAATCGTGTGGACCATGCTCATATCATCCAAGACCA
The DNA here is from genome assembly GCA_037957365.1 of Torreya grandis. Lineage (NCBI taxonomy): Eukaryota > Viridiplantae > Streptophyta > Pinopsida > Cupressales > Taxaceae > Torreya > Torreya grandis. Next base: position 1,556,150 of record JARHVA010001140.1, on the reverse strand, counting down.
AATCCCTTCCAAGCACACTTGTGGAGGTATGTCTTGGCAAATCTTGGGTTGTCCAAATAGGAGAAGCTAGAGGTGAATGGTTGAGGTGAATAAGAGGTGGTAAAAGCATCCAGTGGTTTGTCAAGTCCTCCATAGATAAAATGGGTTTGATAGTGTAAAGTTCTAAAAGGAACAATGGCTTTGATATTTGGGTCATATCTGTGTTGGTGGTTAAGATTCCCATACTCTTAAAGAGTAGGAACAAGCATCAAGGGCAAGGAGGTGATATTCCCCAAGTGAAAGGAGTTAGAATGTTGATTCCAAGTGGTCTGTGGTAGGAATTTGATTTGAAGGGATGGATGAGCTACTAGATGCCTCTTTGGTTGAAGAAGATACGGTTTCATCCTTCATGGTTAAGGGCTTGTCTTTGGTTAATGAGGGTGTGCTAGATGGAGGTAGGAGGACATTGTTGGGTCGATAAGTCATGTTGCATAATGAAAAGGGACTTGGGTCAGCTTGTATAGAGACAACCTAGCCTTCATGCTCAAATTTTATGTAATGATGAAGGGTATAAGGTACACAACCCATGGAACAAGTCCAAGGTCATCCCAATAAGACATTATACTAAAATTCACCTTCCACTACAAGAAGAGCTCTAGGAATGTGCAAGGTCCTAAATAGATATGAAGGACAATGGTTCCCAAAGTAGTGGCCATGGTGTCATTGAAGGATGAAAGGACAACCAAGGTTTTGGACATGACATTGTCCATTAATTTGAGTTGATTATAAGCATGGGAGGAGATGATGTTAATAATAGATCCTCCATCAATCATAACCCATTTGATGTGATTTTGGTTGATGTAGGTAGTGATAAAAAGAGGGGAATCTAGATCATTTGAATGGATAGAAGGTATGTTTGAATCCTTGAAGGTGACAAGGTTGGAAATTTAGAGAGTGCCAATAAAGGCTACTAGAGGTTGAGGGTCTTCAAGTTGGACCTCTACTAATTATAATGTCTCTATCATTGCTTGGCAATGATGAGGTGAAGTAGAAATTAACTCATATAGGCTCATCTTCATCAGGGTTTGGTGTAGTTTTTTGAGCACCACTATCCTAATTGATTTAGAGGGGTTGGATTGGAAGGTACCTAAGATATATACCTTAGGTTTGGTTGAAGTTGAAGCTGTTTGATTTGGATTGGATTGGGAGGTGGAAGATGAATATGTCTATGGGATGGTAAATTTCACCTTCCCCTTATCTTTTTACTGAGCATGTGATCATGTGACCACATGGATAGTATGGATAGAGGGAAGAGTTGAGGTAGGACATTGGTTTGGTTCCTCATCACTCTAAGGTGAGAGTGGGGGAGTAGGTAGACATTGGGTAGTGGTTGTTGTCTATTAGATTAGTAGAGGGCTCATGAGAGGTTCATCTATTAACAAATCATCTTCATCATAAATTTGATGGATTATGGTTTGGAGGGTTTTATAGTTCTTCATGTCATGCCTTGGTGTCTTATTATAGGAGCATATATGACAGTCATTATATCAGATGAGCTTTGGACCTAGAGGGTCAAATGGTCTGATGGGAGGTAAGGTCAAGAAAGAATCTTGTAGTAACATTTGGAAAATAGTTGAGTATGGCTCAACTAAATGTGGAGAGGGTTTAGAGGTTTTGGTCCTGGTTAGTGAGATGAAAGTATTTTTAGAAGCAAGTTTGGTGATAAGAGTTTTGGGTAAGGTGGTGATCTTAGTTGATGGTTTTTGTTTTTGTAAGGTGGAAGTTAATGAATCAGAGGTAAGAGGTTTCAAGGTAGGTAGTTTGGTCATTGATGTCTTGGTGAGGATGGGTGTGTTAGAAAGTAAGTGTGCCAGTGTAACTAGTAGCAGTGGTTGGGTTTTAGTTGAGATAGTCTGCTTCCCACTCAAAGTAGAGGGATGAGGCCCCAAAATAGAGGGAAAGGTTGAAGGAGGTAGAAGTTTGACCCTCTAGTCTTTTGGTGGATTTACTTGTTTGATTTGGTTTGGTGTTTGGTTGTTGGGTTTGGTGAGGTAAGTTCTAGTTTCGAGGATGGGTGATTAGGGATCTGTGTGGGGAGGATGCCAAGGTTTTTGGTTGGTTTGGTTGGAGAAGATGATTTAGTTGTTTGGGGTTTGGGTGCATTAGATGGTTGATAAGTGGTTGGGTTGGTAGAGGTTTATATTAGTTTGGTTGATAAGATAGGAGTTTGGATAATAGAAGTGGTGGGTTGGTATGCCAAAGGTGTGGTTGGATGTTCTTGTTTGGAAATGTAAGGGAGCCTTAATTGTTTCCAAAAGGTGGCTCGATCTATGCCAGGTTTAGAGAAAAATTCTAACCTCTGAACTAGTCTAGAGAATGGTTTGTAGATCGATACAATTCCATAGATAGTGGATTTGCAAGATAAACCCATAGGTTGAGAAAGGGGAGTAATAACCTCATCCTTTTCCTCAATCAAAGGATGGAAGGTTTGGATGGGTGAATCCTTAGTGGGAGGTGAAGACATGGTGGCTTCCTCTTTGAGAATGATCTCTAAAGGGGAAGTAAATTGATTAGTAGTTAAGGGAGAAGGTAAAGTGGTGATGGTTGTTTGTTTTGGTATGTTAGTTGGAGGGGTTGATGACTCCAATACCTCAATAAGTGGAGAAAAACAAGGTGATTCCTTAGTTTGGATCTCTAAAGGAAGAGAAGGTAACTCCACTACCTCAATAAGTGAAGGGGGTGAAGAACAGATAGATTAGGTGGTAGATTATTCAATAATGAGCACATCAAGAACCATGTTGATGGTATGGACATCATCAGAAAACTCAACCTTATTGATATAATTTTTGGTAGGTGCATGATTAGGAAAAAGTTGTCTAAAAATGTTAAGGGTTTGGTTCAGATGTGCGTTGGGGTTATTCAACACAAGCTCCCCTTTGTCAATGAGGGATTGGACAACACTTTTGAAGGTATTACACCTACTAACGTCATGCCCAACTATTCGATAGAAAGCACATAGGTTGTTCTTATTGTACCAGTTAGGTGCAGGATGAGAAGAATCAAATTGTTGAGGGGGTTTGATAGGAGGAAGTTGTATGATGTTGGCCTTCAATAACTTTTCCAGGATTAAATCATAAGATTCTTCAAGTGGAGTAAATTGCTTATAATTGTTTCAGTTTTGGTTCCTCATATTTTGTTTTGAGGACTTAGGAGTTTGGTTGATTGAAAGATGGTGGAGGAGTAATTTTAAGGACAACCACGTTCATAGTTCCCTTGCTCTTGGTATTGGTATTAGTTTGGTTACTTGGTTTGAAGGAAGAGGCCTCATTGGTTTTGTAGGTAGAGTTTTTATTTCAACTTTAACTTTTCATTGTTGATGGCTCTATTTTATAGATTACATGCAATGGTAAAATCCTCGTCAAAGGTTCTAAAGATCTAAACACATAATGTAGAGGAGATGTGCTTGGTACATGCCCACACAAAAATTTATATCATTTTGGGTTGCAATAAAGAGAAGAAAATTTGATTGATTAGGCTTGTCTAATGAGATACAAACTTGGCAATAGATTCATTATCAAATTGATGGATAGATTAAAGGTCAGTGACATAAACCTTCTTCAAGATATTTAATGAAAAGTGATCCAAGAAGGTTTGGGCCAGTTGGGTGAAGGAGAAGAGAGAGTGTTTGGTTATGGAACTATACCAATCCAATGCTAGATTGGATAGGGACATGGGGAAGGTATGAAGGAGGGCATCATCATAGGTGATCAAATAAAATTCATGCCTAAATGCCCTGAGGTGTTATTGGGGATCCTCCTTACTTTAAAACTTAGAAAAATTGGAAAGTTCTCATTGGGGAAGATATGGTCTAATAGGGACAAATGGGTGAATAGGTTTGTTATAGATCAGGTCATATGATAAGATGTTGTGAGCTCTCAAAATGGATGACTCTAAGGTAGTCATTTTATCAATGAGCATTTTCATTAGATATGTTTGGGGTTATGTAATCAAAAGGTTGTAAGGTGCATACTGCTATGGGGGTTAGGTGACATATTGATAATTGATTAGAGGTTAAGAAGCTACCACATATTAGTATGTGAACACAGGTGGTTAGGTGGATGTTATGTAGGGGTGGGTGGATATAGGTGGTTGGGTAGTGGGTAGGGGTATATGCCCTTGTGGGTTAGGGATGTAACTTAGGTTTGGTTCAATGGATGCTTGTTGGGTAGGAGTGGTGGTTAGATTGATGATCAAAGGAAGGGTAGTGACATTTGTGATAATTGGTGGTAAGGTAAAAGGTATAGGCATCACATGATTTTAGAGTGGGGTAGTGTTTAGCAGATTGGGGGTAGCTGAAAGAAGGTTGGAAATGCTAGTGATAGGTACCCCCATGGTGAGGGGTGTAAATGTGGCTAATGGTTGGGTTGCTCCTAAGGTAGAGGAGTTGTTGGTGGAAGTAGAAGGTATAAGGGTGTTTATAGGTTGGACATGTTGGTTTTTCGCAGTGGTATCAAATGGATTATTGGTAGATGAAGTTTGAGTAGTCAATGGTTGGGTGGTGACTATGGAAATGAAAGTGTTTCCCATGAGGTGGGAAGGCATGCCATAAGATGGGTCCATAGGTGGAACTAAGGCAGGGGTATGGTGAGACATGGTGGTAAGATAATGTTGAAGGGCCACAAGATTGTTATCTAAGAAGGTAGCAAAGTATACATCTCCTTGGGGAACTACTTGGGGGAAAGGACTTACTGAAGGGTAAGGAGAATCTTCTGGTTTAGAGACATACTTCATGGATGAGGAGGTAGAATAGGTTGACTGATTTAGTAATGGGTTCTATTTTACTAGGTTATTTCATTATTGACGAGTTAGAACCATACAAGATAGAGGAAAGAGAATATAAAAAAAATCTCACCACTCAAACAAATAAAATACAAGAAATGAGAAATGAAATCAAAACACACACTAAAAAGTATGTTAAATCCTAAACCTCTTTTTAGTATTTATTTTGGCTTATGCCTTAAGCTTTTTAAGAAATTGTGTGATTGAAATTGGCTTGTAGAATAGGTACTAGAATAGAAATATATGGATGGTTTCAAGTTGTTGAAGGCTCTTAAAAGGATCTGTATTGGAAATCAATACATGGCTTGGTATTGGGGACAACCCCCTCAATTTACACACTACAACGATAAAGGTGTCAAGTGCTTAGCCAATATATACCAATTTTTAGAGTTTATACTCAACTAGAGAGATGAGTTGGTTTTTACTTTGGTAATGACCTCCAAATAGGATTGTCGAAAAAGGATAAGGATACTTCTAGGTGATGAATTCCCAGTCAAGCCTTATGTCAAGTTGTTTTGATTTTTGATTGATGTTAGTGGTTTGGTTTGTGTGTGTAATACAAGTGATGCTATGATAGAATTACTTTGGTCTAATTTAAATAGTGAGCTAAACTTGCAAGCAACCAATGTGTAGTCAATTTTAAGCCCAAAAGAAACTTTGATTTCATTTATGAGCACATACTAGAGGGAAGAGCATATATATGCAAACAAATGAAACCCAAGTAGAGAATCAAAGTTCCCACTAGACATGTCAGAATGTTTCAATGAATTTCAACTTATATTTCAAGAAAAGAAGAAGAAATTCAATATAAGTATGATTGAAAAACTTGTTTGGTTGTGCGTGCATTGAATCAAATGATTGTGAAAAACTCCTGTTTGGCTTAAGAAGATGACCTGTAAATAGAAAAACACTAAAGTAAATGGTAGGTTAGGTAGATAACTATGTGGATTGCCTAACGCTAGCTAGATCCTGAAAGTAAGAGCTTCCTCGAGGCCTATCAATCTACATGTTTTAAACAATTAAGTTTATAAAATAGAAGATAATGTACTTGCATTAATAATCAAAAGCTAATGAAATTGAACATAAGAAATGCTTGATAAAGAAATAGGTTAAAATGACTAATATAGCAATAAATAGGTTAATACTAATGCTAAACAAGTCAAGTGTGATTTGGAAAATAGGTTGAGGGTCTATAAACAGGCAAACAAAAAGAAGATTGGATTTGGTTGAGGGTAAATGGGTGAAAATAACTTGAGGTTATTTTTTGCACAGTGACCATTGGCGGTTGGTGTGATCATCGGTGGTTAAAGTTACCATTAGCAGTTGAGGCAACCATCGATAGTTAGACAAACTATCGGTGGTTAAGGTGACCATCGATGGTTACTGTGTATTGGCTTGGGTTGATAAAAGGTTTGATTGATGGGATCATAAAAGGTAGTTCTAGGAGACTGGATTGTGTTGGTCTAATTGAAAAATATAAATAAAGTAATTGAATACTAGAAAACAAACAATTATCTTGCAGAAGGTTGGTCGGATGAGTGGTTGAGGTGGTTGGATCATTGGTGGAGTCTGATGTGATTTTAGTAGAGTAATGATGCTTGGTTGTTGTTTGAGGGGTAGAAACAAGTCAGTTCTCTAACATGATGGCTAGATCACTAGATTTCTACAAAAGTGACCTACAAGGAAACTCTGAATGCAAAAGCTCTTGAAGTCATGGATATTTTTTTACTTCTTGCTCCTCTCTTCTTATAGGCAAGGAAGGAGAGGTGAAACAAGATGTTAAATAAGATTTCTAATTATAACTCACACATGTAATGGCTCACACATGGATTTAGATGAGTTATTTTTAGGAAAGAAAGGTGGAGTTGATGTTAGTGTTTAGTTGGTTAGGCAATGCAACCCTGACCATCAGCAATTAAGGTGTCTGTCAATGATCATCTTGACCGTCTATGATCAAGGGCCAATGTAGAAAGTGGTGTAATGGTGGGTTTAGTTAGTTGGTCAAACTAAAAGGCTCTATTAGGGGTGAAAGGGTCAAATTGGTCCCAAGGGGGTCTACGGGTGTTTCTACATTTGAAATTGTGGTGTGTATATTTTTGGTGTTTACATTAACCATAGTCTTTTCCTATAGACAACAATCAATATTTTCTTATAGCACATGACACAAAACCAATTTTGATTGATACTCTCAAGATCAATTTATCAACACAACATAATGCATAAAGTCCTAAACACACATTTACCACAATAACTCCTTTTGAATTCTCACTTCTCTCAGTCTTTGACCCATGAAAGATAAAGATAGTGAACATACAGAGCTATAATTTAACTACTCTCAGATTGATGAAACTCAATAATCCAATATTTTATTCAGCATCAAAAGGAATATAATCACTTACCCATACATTAAAACATTACTTTTAACAAATGCTATTCTCATGTATTGTTTACACAGTCATTCTCTATTTCTCATTCATGAAAACAATAGGTTACGAGATTATCATCAAAATTTGCCACTTTTATTCATTTATTTCTTCTTGGGATTAAACCCCTTTATCTTTCAAATACCACTTGGAAACTCCTTCAAATCCCAAAAATAACAATTTTTTTTAAATGAAAGAAACTACCCTAACTCTTTTTTGAAATCTACCAATTTGTTCTTGAAAATTGCCACATGTGGGCTTGCAAAGGAATTAAGCCTTATAACATTTAATCACCTATTATATGTCCTCTATCAACATTTTTAGACTCAACATTAACATTGAAAAAACATTCCTAGCTAAGAACATCCAAAACCCTCATCCTAAGACACTTAGACACCTAAAACAAACCAAAATTGAAACTAACCAAGATGTCCCTACATCAACATGGTTACCTTCCTCAAAATTGGTGAATACCCACATGACCTCTAGTAGTCCAAAAAGAGGTACTTCAGGATCCAATTTATTCCTTATGCTCTTGTTGATGGGATCTTGTTTAGGAAATATATTAATGGATTTATGTTGAGGTGCATCAAGCACGATCAAATCCCAAAAGTGTTTGAAGAGTTTTATGATGGTTCATCAAGTGGCCATTTCTTTGCAAGGACCACTGCCATCAAGATAATGAGGAAAAACTATTATTGACCTGAACTATTCAAAGATGTGCATAAATGGGTGCAAAATAGTGAGAAATGTGCCTACTTTGCAGGCAATCAAATATTAACAGCTCTTCCTCTCCAACCAATCCAACCTGACTAGCATTTGCTCAGTGAGGATTGAATTTTATTAGCATAATTAATCCACCATCAAGTACCAACCATAAATGGATCCTTATAGCGATTGATTATTTCACTAGATGTATTGAAATAGACACATTAAAATGTCACAAAGGCATCTATTTTGGAATTCATGTAGAACATTGTCACTAGATTTGGTTTCCCTTACACCATTATCTTGGATGATGCCAAGGCTTTTATGGGCACTCAGATGAGCGAGTGGGTAGTGAAACATAATGTCTTCTTGAAAACCACATCTAATTATTACCTGCAAGATAATGGCTTGGTGGAATATACCAACAAAAATCTCATAAAGATTATTAAAAGGACAATGGATGATAACCAAAGGACCTGACACACTAAGTTGAAGTCAACACTATGGATTGATAGGATCATTACAAAAAGAGCCATTGTCAATTCTCCATTTATATTGGTATATGGAAGGAAAGCTAGACTTCCACTGTTAATAGAGTTACCATTTTGAAACTTGCTAAACAATTGTAATTAATTAAAGATGATGCAATTATCATGTAGATGATAGAACTCATAGAGTTGGAAGAGGTCAAAAGCTAGTCAATGCAAGTTCTAGAAGCAAATCAGGCTCAAGTAAAGATAAATTTGAACAAAAAATCATCTGACAGGATCTTCAATGAAGGAGATATAGTTTTGAAATGGGATGATGAAAGGGCCAAGCCAAAAAATCATACAAAGTTTGATGAAATATGGAGTGGTCCATACATCATAACTCAATGCAAAGGAGCCAATGAATTCTAGTTGTCTAGGCTTGGTGGATTGGAGCTACCTATCCCTGTCAATGAGATATACCTCAAATCATGCTTTTGAGGTTAAAATTCTTTTCAAAAACTTTTTATATATTAGGATTAGTTGTTTTCCCCCAAATAAGTGTTTTTCCACACTCTACAACTCATTAGGAGTTATTTCCTTAGCTTTTTTTCTCTGTTTTGTTTTTGTTTTCCCTATTTTGTTTACCCTATTTTGTTTCTTATTTAGGATAATTATCAGTTCTTTTTCTTCTCTAGTTAGGATGTGTTAAACTTCAAAATGACTCCATACCAAATAAACTAAAAGGCTAATAAAAAAAGTTAATTATCAGGCAATCACCTCACAGAGGTTGCCAAAAGTGTTGATATTTTTGTGCCAATATTAGTGTAGTGATTTTTTCCATTGGGTTTTGCCTACACAGTCATATGGCCATACTATGTTATTTACTCTTCCTTATGTTAGTTATAAATGGTCCATATAATAATTATATTTTAATGTAATTATTTAATTAGCAATATTAGGGACTTCCTCATGTTGCCCTAATTGTCTCTATAGGTACCCCATTTTTTATTTTTGGAAGGTTGATCGGTTAATGCAAATATTCTCCTTTTCTTGGAATCACGTATTTTTGGAGCTCTCACAATACCTCACAAGATTCAACATTGATTGCGTAAACTCCATTCAGAGATTTTGGCACACTCTTTCATGGTATCAGAGCCTTATTGATAGCCTCATGCATCAGACTCCTTGGTAAGATCCTCCTGCATTCACCATTGTTGGTTTTTTTGTCTTGACCACTATTTTTGACCTTGAAGGCATTTTATTAATTTTTCTTAAAACTCATGTTAAAATGTCTTTGATGAAAAATCCTTTTGCATATATTTTGTGAGTTTTTTGAAACCTATAATGGGTTATTTTTAGATTTTTAAGAAAGTTCATGGATTTTCCTAAAAATCAATTTCTTCCATCTGGTTAGACATCCATACGGATAAAGTAATAAAGCATGTAAACCTTGAAATCTTGTCCACATACCGAATTGAATTTTTGGGGGGCCATTACTTGATTCCAGACAAAATCGAGTTTTTGAAGTGCTACAACTTGCTTGCAAGACCCATTCAGGATTTCAACATTACTTTACTTCAAATTCATGAAGTTAAGTAAAGTAGTTCAAAAAACTTGAATTACATTAGAAGAAGCAATTGCGTTTCTCAACATTGGTAATTAGGAAGTAATCAGGTTTCTCAATCTTGACAACTTGCTTGCAGACCAAATCAAGTTTTTGACATTACTTTACTTCCAACTCGTGAAGTTAAGTAAAGTAGTTTAAGAAATCTGAAATACACTACAGGAAGTAATCAGGCTTCTCAATATCAACTACTTCAAATTAATCAAGCTTCAAGAGGGTCACTATTGATCCTCGATAGAAGTACAATAATTGCAAGAATTGAAGTAATGTAGTTGCACTAGGAAGATCTATTCAAGTTTTTTAAGGTCAATTACTTCTTACTTGTTCAACAAACTAAAGCAGTTTTAAGAACCCAAAGTAAAGCAGTGTTGGAAACCCGCGTGACATTCAAGAGGGCATAAAATTTAAGGTGAAAGGTAATGAAGGAATGGAGTAAATTTTTGGATGAAAAATCATAAGTGTGAAAAAAAAACTTTCCATTTTTGGAAAGGGCTTAGGAATATGTGGAAGTAAGAGCTTGTAAGTGCTATAACTCTCAATCCATAGCTCTTTTTTGGGTGCCATTTTTTTGAAAGTGCATATTTTCTTGAGCTCTACAAATTGGTGACATTGTTTTAGGAATTTTATAACATCCATTTTTTACATGGTGTAATGGCTTAAAAATTTCTTCAAGCCTTTGTACTTTTCCTCTTGGACACTTATCAGTTGTGCCTGATGTCCATCTCATACTTTTTCACATTGATTACTCCTAAACATATTCTCAGTTGTGCCTGATGTTCAAGACTGAACGTGTGTACATTATAACTTCAGGGGGGTATTCTTGATAGTTCAGGGGGTACTTGTACTATGTGATTTTTATTATTTGTTTTCATTTTAATTTTGTAAATTTTTCTCATTCTAATATGCACTAATGGATCTAAACATTGAACCACTCACACCATTTAATTATCTTGAATGGAAGTCTAAAATGTATCTCACCTTGAGAGGTAAAGGAATCTATCGGATCACTATGGGTAAAGAAACTAAGCCATCTATAAATGCAAAAAAGGTTAAGTGGTATAATAGATGTGATTAGGCCTATGGGTTCTTATACCTGTCAATGTCTTCCTACCTTATATTTCATGTCAATTTTGTAAAAACTCTCAACGAAGTCTGGATCATCCCAGACAAGATTTTTGGAGTGTAGAACATCATGAAGGGTCATGAGCTAGAGAATCAGATTATCACATTGAGCCCATATAACTATGACACCCTACAAGACTTCTTTACATAGTTTAAATCACTAAGACTATAGTTGGAACAATGTGGCATTAAGAAAATAGATGACCAATTGATTCTATTTGTGATTACAAAATTAGGTCACGACCATTCAATTTTTGTCTCTACATTTCATGCTACCAAATGTACTCTTGGATCCACTTGAAAAATGCCATCATTCGATGACTTTTTTATCGATTTGACTCAAGAGCAAGATAAGTTGGTTTAAATGGGTGTATTGAAGTCTTAAAAATCACATGCCTTGATTGTCAATCAGGACAAGAAGAAGCCTTTTAGCAGTGGTAAGCAAGAGAAGAAATAATCTAAACCTGATCATGAACATAAGAAGAATAAAAAATTAGATGTCAAGGTAAAGGCATCACTAAATGAGTCCTCAAGTGAGAAACCTAAAAAGGAGAAATTCAAATGCTACTTTTGCAAAAAATTTGGACACGATAAATCTAAGTGCATGAAAAAGAAGATTAACATCTTGACTAAGATGCTTGAGAATAAAAATATCAGTGTTCCTGAATCCTCATCTCTAAACACATCAACACAAGATTTTACAAAGGGTAAAGATAGCAAAAAAGGTAAAAATAAGGACAAGGCACTTATTGCAGTAACTTCTCAGCCTTTGACTTGGGTTATTGACTTGGGTGCTTCCTATCACATGGCCTCTTCAGAGGATCTATTTTTAAAAATAGACCTTGTTATCAATCAGACTTGTACCCTTGTGAAGGCAGTTTTAGGCCTTCACAGTTTACTGAAACATAGAAACAATCCTACAATGTGGATGACCTAATCAGTGGATTGGATCTCTAGATTCTAAAGGCTAGCTCTCTTTGGTGTATCAATTAAGATTTTTACTCTACACTACAAAATAACAGATTTTTTTTTTTGAATGTGAATTCTATCTAATTATAGTGATATACTTAAAATTTGATTGATTCACTCAATTTAAGATCCTAAAAGACTGATCAAATAGTAAAAAGACTAAATTTTCAAACTCTAAATGACCTCTACGCATTAATATTTTATGAAAAAGTTCTATCTAGTGATCAAATCTTGAAAGAAATAAATGAATAGGCCTAATTCAAGACACTAACCAACCACTTATATCTACTGTAAACTCAGCCAAGAGACAATAAACACAAAACATGATCCGCATAAACTGATCAACTATGTTGGTAGGTAAGAATCAAGACTTGAAAAGGAAGAGAAATTCCATCACTTATACAAATAACTGACATGAATACACTATACCGACATTCTAAAAAATAAAAATAGTCCTATTAATCTAAAAAAAAGTTACAAACTTAATCTTTGACAGAATTTGATCTTACCAAAAGAGGGATACAATTCAAAACTGAAAAGTTAACTTATATAGAAAAGTATACAACAACCAAGAGATTGATGCTAAAAATAGAATAATATGTCAACTTAGTCCAACTTGTGTTATATTAGCCTTCAAATAAAATTTATTTTTGTCTTATGCCTTGCATGAAAGCTCTTTGACATTGAAAATGGATGGTGAGCCCAAGCTTGAGTCAAAAATTCCAACATGCATGATGTTATACCAATCTCCAAATATGAAACTCCTCTTGAGCTGTTAGAATGTTTGAAAGGATCTTCTTTGCATGAAATCAACACCAAAAATAGATTTAGAACTCTGATTAAACTACTAAAAATATTTAAAAGATTTGGATTAACAAGAGTACATGCATGAAATCTATGTTAAGCTCTCCAATGTTAAACTCTTTGAGTCCTTCATGCAAATGAGTGTCCATTTTAGAACTGAAGGTGTTGGGCACCACGAACAACAAACATGCTCTGATACCACTTGTTTGGCACCACGAACAACAAACATGCTCTGATACCACTTGTTGGGGAAAAATAAGAATCCAACTCTGGAAGCACACAATTGATTACCAACTTCAAGCAACTTAATATGCGGAAATAACCAGAATCAACAAGTAACTAGAATTCAGAATAACACAGAATATGAGAGACAATACACAACTTGTATTAATAACTCTTACAGAAAAGAATACAATAAAGAAGATGCCACTTCTTCTCCACCACCTCTTCAGAGATTTCCCACACCTCAAGTGAACAGTAATTCTCTCCTCAAAGCTCTCTCTACTAGGTCCCAACACCCAACTCAAACACAGAGTTGGTGTTCACCTTACACCTGTGCTCCACGTACTCCACAAGTGCTCCATGCACTCCACAAGTACTCAAAGTACTTCAAGTAGATCTCCCATGAACCTGCAATAACCTGCACCTCAACAGACCATACTTATGGAAGGAACTACCTTGCCTTCCTCTTAGCTCTCCATGTACTCCACGTACATACCAATGAGTACACACCGTACTCCAAGTAGATCCTGCCTGATCCTGCTCCCTGTTGTGTTACTGTCCTATCTGATCTCCAACCTATAGATCAATAATGGTTCTGCACACCTGTGAACTTCGACCTTGCGCACACACACACCTGCAGATCAACGATCTTACTTACCATGTAGATCTCCTATAAGCCATGCTCACCTGATGACTAAGATCATACATACATGAAGAATCCAGCTAACTCTCCAATCCAGCACCAACACCCCTGGTACTGCTGTGGAACTAGGAGGAACACCCTTGCTCACCTCACACACAGAAGAAACAAACTTTGCTCAACTCAAACTAGAACACAATTTCTAATACAACCATGAGTCTATTATATAGATCTCATCCAAATAATAATTAGACACTCAGTACAATAATTAGATCCGCAGCTCTTAGTCTATAATTAGCACTAAGCATGCAAACACTTGGTTCGACAACCAACTGCCTGTAATAAGCTCGCAGTTGAACTACACAGGTGACCGACGTCGGTCCCTGTTTGCCTGGAGGTGACCGACGTTGGCCGATCCTTGATCGACGTCGGTTGCTTCTCCTTGCTATCCTACCGACGTCGACTGATCAGACCGACCCCAGCTTCTCTGCAACTCAGCAACCCTCAGTAACCTCCTCCCCTGTTTGCATCAGTGAAGCTTTTAGCTCCACAACCTAACAATCTCTCACTTGGAGATAAACAGCTGCACTGTACCTATACCTGTACTCCGTCTAATATATTTCTTGGTTTGTATCCCTCTTCAAGCTCAATCCTGAAGACATCCCACCACACATCTCGTGGTGTACCACCTGTCATCCAAGTACCCTGCCACATCCGAACCTACAAACCCATGTAGTGAAGTCCTGACCCTGCATAGCATGAATCCCTCCTGCTGGTCCCTCTCAAATCCCTGAGAGCTCACTTCCCCGAATTGGCTCCTAACTCTCTGACAGCTCCCACTGCATGGGAAAACTCAGGTCTATACCAAACCTCATGTGATTTCGAACACTGTACCTGTCCAGCCCTTAGTGTGCTCCGGCTCTCCACCCTAAACTTCGCCAACACCTGATTCACATCAGCTCCCACTGGAGATAAAATCTACCTGTGATTTCCATGCCTCCCATGTCAAAGAATTTCGCTGCTCCAAACTCCTCCTAACATGTCACTGAACTAATCTTACCCTTAGCTCAGCAAAACCCTGTATATACACCCCTGCTAGCTAGCATACTATCCACATACAGTAATAGAATGATGTCATGACTCATCATCCACCTGGTAAGACAAACCACAATAGTTACCCTGACATCGACTGAAGCCGTGCTTCATCCTCCACCTGTCAAAACTTGTACCATTGTCCTACAACTCCTCAAGACCATATGCCTTGGTCTTCCGTCTCACGTATCTATTTTCTCTATTCTTCTACTAAGAAATCCATTCGTCTCTGTGCTTTCATCCAACTGGCAAACCTACCAAATCTCCCGCTTGGTTCTGCATCATATCCTGCCATGCTCCCACCTATTTTCTGGATCCTTCCTGCTCTACAATCAGCAACAAGTATAAAGAAGAGGAACACGAATTTGAGGGCTTACTTACGTCTTCAGTCTTCCGTATGGGTGTTTGAGACTCCTTGACAACATGCTGTCCACCCAAAATTTGTTATAGTGACCGACCTCGGCCACCCCACAGTCTGCATCTGACCGACGTCAGTTTCCATGCATCTGTCCCTGACTACCAACTTGCCAGTGCTGGTGTCCCTGCTGCCGACGTCGGTCCTCCTGATCGACATCGGTCTTACCTACTACCGACGTCGGTCCCCTGACCGACGTCGGTCTTACTCTGCCCGACACTGCCGGCTTCGGTCTGCACATGACCGACATCGGCACCTGTCTGTTCGACGCCAGTTCCTCTTGATCGACATCGATATCTGTGTTCACCTGTGAGTGATGACTTTTTACCCGCGAGCTCCTTTGAATCAAAACCCATGTCCAAACTGCTCTGCTCAGAAGTATCCAGCACCATCCACTGATTTCTGTCCGCCATCTCCTCTAAGAACACCAAGGCTTTCCAGTTCTTAAGCTTGTCAAATACATCTGTCTTCTGCTTAAGAACATGCATCTCCTTTCTGCTCATGTGACCAAGCCTACGAAGCCACGTCTCCACTACAGAAAAAGAATCAGTAGTATAAACAAGTAGATGAAGAGTACTTGTTTTCTTACCATCAGCTAATTCAAGTGCACCCGCTGTGAGAATTCTTGTGCATCTCTCATCACCCAATATTTCTAAAAAAATTAGCCATATCTCCAAACCTGGGACCTACATGACCTTCATCAACACCTGTGTGTTGGCCACCTGCAATTTCAGCTTCACTTCCCCTTTGCCAATTCTTTGGCAAGGCTCACCAGCTCCTCTACCTGGGGCTGCATGAAAAGAGGCAACCGAATCTTTTATCCAACATTCAACTTTATCTAAGAAACCTGCAAACACATCCTGTGCAACAATACCTGCTACATCTGTATCTTCAGTTTCTTCATGCTGCTCTGCTACCAACCAACAATCTTCTTTTACCTGCTCTTTCTTTCCATGGGACCTTAAGTAACTATCTGTGCTTTTCAACTCCTCCATTCTTAGCTTACTTTGATCTACCATTGCTCTAGTCCCACTCAATCAGAAACCCTTGAGAGTGCCCTGTAACCAAAACACAAAACCTGCTTCCAACAACCTTAGCTCTGATACCAGTTGTTGGGCACCACGAACAACAAACATGCTCTGATACCACTTGTTGGGCACCACGAACAACAAACATGCTCTGATACCACTTGTTGGAGAAAAATAAGAACCCAACTCTGGAAGCACACAATTGATTACCAACTTCAAGCAACTTAATATGCGAAAATAACCAGAATCAATAAGTACTAGAATTCAGAATAACACAGAATATGAGAGACAATACACAACTTGTATTAATAACTCTTACAGAAAAGAATACAATAAAGAAGATGCCACTTCTTCTCCACCACCTCTTCAGAGATTTCCCACACCTCATGTGAACAGTAATTCTCTCCTCAAAGCTCTCTCTACTAGGTCCCAACACCCAACTCAAACACAGAGTTGGTGTTCACCTTACACCTGTGCTCCACACACTCCACAAGTGCTCCACGCACTCCACAAGTACTCAAAGTACTTCAAGTAGATCTCCCATGAACCTGCAATAACCTGCACCTCAACAGACTATACTTATGGAAGGAACTGCCTTGCCTTCCTCTTAGCTCTCCATGTACTCCACGTACATACCAATGAGTACACACCGTACTCCAAGTAGATCCTGCCTGATCCTGCTCCCTGTTGTGTTGCTGTCTTATCTGATCTCCAACCTACAGATCAATAATGGTTCTGCACACCTGTGAACCTCGACCTTGCGCACACACACACCTGCAGATCAACGATCTTACTTACCATGTAGATCTCTTATAAGCCATGCTCACCTGATGACTAAGATCATACATATATGAAGAATCCAGTTGACTCTCCAATCCAGCACCAACACCCCTGGTACTGTTGTGGAACTAGGAGGAACGCTCTTGCTCACCTCACACACAGAAGAAGCAAACTTTGCTCAACTCAAACTAGAACACAATTTCCAATACAACATGAGTCTATTATATAGATCTCATCCAAACAATAATTAGACACTCAGTACAATAATTAGATCCACAGCTCTTAGTCTATAATTAGCACTAAGCATACAAACACTTGGTTCGACAACCAACTGCCCATAATAAGCTCGCAGTTGAACTACACAGGTGACCGACGTCGGTCCCTGTCTGCTTGGAGGTGATCGACGTCGGTCGATCCCTGACCGACGTCGGTTGCTTCTCCTTGCTATCCTATCGACGTCCGCTGATCAGACCAACCCAGCTTCTCTGCAACTCAGCAACCCTCAGCAACCTCCTCCCCTGTTTGCATCAGTGAAGCTTTTAGCTCCACAACCTAACAGAAGGTGTCATGTTTGAAACTTTTACACATCTTGGATGTGTCTAATCCTATTTTGAGCCATTTTGCATATTGTAGAATGCATTAATCTATTTATTGGCTGTTGAAATCTTTTGCATTTTAATTTTTTGCTCTTTATTTTTGTGCATGTATTTCTCCATCATCTATTTGTTTGATCCCTTTGTAATTGTATTGGGATTATTCCTTCCTGCTCATTTCCTTTAGACTTATTTCTTTCCTTTGGTTTGAACAACTCCCTTAGACAAAAAATCTGAAGGAATCATATCTTTGGGATTTTTGTCTTTTGTCACTTTATCATTTTTCTGCGGATAAATTATCCACAATAATTGTCTCTTCATCTCCTTTGAATATTCTGTTAAGTCCATTTATTTCAGATAAAAAGTCTAAAGAAAATATATCTTTTGAGATTATGACAATGGTTCTTTTTTTTGTAAACTTCATTCGAATAAAAAGATCAAAGGAATTCCTTCTTTTGAATTATCCTTCAGATTTCTAAAATGTCCCTTCAGACTTTTTGCTAAGTCCATTTCTGAAAGAATGGACCCTTTCATCTTTTTGAGAATGACCTTCGAGCTTTTTGAAATGTCCTTTTTCAAAGGGCTAAATGACCCTTCAAATTTCCAAGTGGACCTTCAATTTTTTTGCTTAGACCTTTTTCGAAGGGCTAATAACCCTTTAGATTTATTGTTTTGAACTTTCTTGAAGGGCAGATGCCCTTCATGATTTTTGTAATTAATCCTTTTTCAAAGGGATTCTACACTTTGAAATTCTTTGAAAAGTGACTATTCTGAAGGGCACATACCCTTCAAAAAAATAAAATGGTTCACTCAGAGCCTTTAAAAAGTCCTCAAAATTATCCCTCGAGAAATTTAAAGTGACCCCTTTGGATTTTCATAAATGTGTCCACATTTTTTCAAGTGACCCTTAGGAAAGATGAAATGGTACACTTACCCCTAAAAAATCTTTTGGGATTTTTTACTTGGTCTCTTTCTTTCAGCTTTTTTGTCTCTCAGACAAAATGTCCGAAGCTTTGCTTTATACACTTTTTCTTCAAAAAAAGGTTCAAAAGAATTATCTAAGATTTTGTAAATGAACTCTCTAAAGGGAAAGTACCCTTCAAAAATTTTAAAGTGTCTCTCATAATTTTAAAATTGCCTTCTTCCTAAGGGCATATACCCTTTGGCTTTCTTGATTGGTCCCTTGAAATGCCTCGTCCTGAAAGGAAAAGACCCTTCGAACTTGTGAAAATGCCCTTTGGATTTCTAAAATGTCCCTTCGGCTTTGTTCATTGGACCATTTTATTTAGACAATTCATTTGAAAATTTTGAAATGGATGACCCGAAAGGAAAAGAGCACAATTTTCCTCTATAAAATAGTCTTCAAAAAAATTGTAGAGGCCTTCAGAATTTTTGAAAAAGACTTCAAGATTTTAAAAAATGAACTTTTCCAAAAGAAATAAAATCTCTCAAAAATTTGAAATGATCTTTGCCCTTTTGAGAAGAACATTTCTTCTTGTAAAGCTCGAAGTCCTCTTTAGAATTTGCTCCTTTCAACTACTCTAATCAACATCTGTTCTTTCCTGCAAAGAACAAGACAAGTGAAACAAAACCCCCTAAATCACGTAGACAACCTCAAGGCCTATAAACCATGGATTTTTAAAGATTTCTCAAGACCAATTATTGAGCTCTGAAGACAAAATGACATTGTAAAGTTTCGAATGACAAGGGTGGAAATTTGACATGTGGAGTCAAAATTGTCAACATTTTGATGATTCAACTAGAAAGCATGCCTGCTATGCTTGAGAACTTGGCCATATACATGATATTTGAATTCAAAAAAAATGATAGATCTGATCCATGACTAAAAACTCTCTTATGGCATGAGATAACTTTCATCCTCCAAAATAAGAAGGGAAACACACAAAGTAGATAAAACTAACTAAATAGAAAATGTGCAAACAAGCACTTATTTGGAACAAAACAAACTAAACTAATGTGCTTGAATAACACTTGGAGGAAAAAAAATAACAATGAACCTAGCTCACCATGACAAAGCATGATCCACTTTGATCAAAAGGAAAATTCATAAACTTAGTCACTCCAAGAGATGGTACAAGTTGCAAGGCAAGATGTTTATTGATCATAACCTTTGATAAGACATTTTTCTTTTCTACCATCTATATTAACATCTTCTCAAATGAGTCATCAATAGAAAACCAGTCACCAACAAAGACAAACTCATCAATTAATTCTTGATATTTTTCATACTGCTTGTCATCTACCACCTTGTCAAGTGATATCTCATCTATGCATTGTTCTTGAGTGACCACATCCTTTTTATCAATTGCTACAAGTTCATCCATCTCTTTAAGGAGCTTTGAATATGCAAACCAATTTGTATTATGATATTGGATAGGTGATTATTGATCAGATTTATTATAAACATGATTTTTAATAGACATCATATCCATACAAAGTTCTTTAATCTCTTAGAGAGATTCAAAGTACAATTGCCAATCATCTTTTTGTTCCTCAATTTGATTTATTTGAATAAAATCAACTTGAAAGCTATCTGGATCCTTCTCAATAAGATATACCTGTAGCTCATTTATGACTTCAATTTGTATCAACTCCTCTTGGAGTTCTTTCACATCAAGATCAACCTTCTCATTCTTAATTATAATTGGATTCTCAACTACAACCTTAAGTGAAGTATCAATAGAAAATTCTTCGTAAAACCCACCTAAAGCATCCTCTACACACTCTGCAAGAACTTGACCTATAGCTGCAACCTCTTTTTCAATCTTCTAGAGAATAGGTTCCTCCTGAAGAAGGGAAATGGTGGGAGGGTGATAAAATTCATTTGTTTGAGAGGGAGAATGAAGCATGGGAGGTTGATCATGATCAGATTTTGAAATCTAGAAAATAATGAAATTATCTAGGGAGTTTTAGAGAGGAGGGAAAGAGAAACTCTTAAAGACCTTTATATTGTGTTCCTTCCACTTGGCCATTACCTCATCAAAGTCTAAAATCTCCTTGTCCTCATGGATAACTTGTGATTGAGAGATGAGTGGTGAAGAAAGGGGACTATAAGAAGGCTTAACCTCATGAATAGGCTCTTGAATACAACTAGGAAGCTTCCTTGGCACACATTAGACATGATTAAGAACTTCATGAGAATAAGGAACACTAGAACCCTTTATAGACAAGTGGTTCAACTCAATTTTTTGCCTC
The DNA here is from genome assembly GCA_037957365.1 of Torreya grandis. Classification (NCBI taxonomy): domain Eukaryota; kingdom Viridiplantae; phylum Streptophyta; class Pinopsida; order Cupressales; family Taxaceae; genus Torreya; species Torreya grandis. The sequence continues at coordinate 1,535,226 of JARHVA010001140.1, read as the reverse complement.
TCCTAAGCTTTCATCTTCTCTAATACAAGAATACATAACACATTTATCTCTTCTGGATCATTTGACACATTTTGAAATACACCATTCACATCCTCATACTAAGAGTTCGAACAAACTTTTCTTGCATATGCTAGTATTCTAAGCTCTATTTCATTCATTCTTTCTTGAAGACAAGATTGCTCATATGCAACATCATAGCCATATGGGAAAGATGAAATCTAATCTTGAGACTGATATGGCTCACAAAGAAGGTAAGAATCATGCTCTTGATAATAAAGATCATGAAAAACTTGATAAGGCTCAACATGGCTTTGATAATACTCCTGATAGAGTTGATTAGGATCATGAAGAGACTCATAGGTATCATAATAAGGCTAGTATAATTCATCATAGGGATGATAAGAAAACATAACATAGGAATTCTCTTCATACACAACCATCAAAACTCATTCATGATAATGCAATAAGAATAGATTTACATGGAAATCATGTGTGGACTATTAGAAGTAATTGCTTGAGTTTAGAATCACCAAATACTTCATGAAAAACACTGCTACAACTACAATTTCATCAAGACCAACTCCAATGTGTCCCATCGAGCATGTCAAAAACTATTGTCAATCAGACTTGCTCCCTTGTGAAAGTAGTTTCAGGCCTTCACAGTCTTCTAAAACATGAAAATAATCTTTGGATGTGGTGACCTAATCAATGGATTGAATCTCTAGATTATAAGGGCTAGCTCCCTTTGGTGTATCAATTAGAATATTTGATATATGTTATAAATTGTTGAGAAAAGAGAGAGAAACTTGAATGGAAATCCAATGTAATTATAGTGATACACTTGAATTTTGATTGATCTACCTAATTTAGACTCCTCAAACACTAATCAAATAGTAAAAAGGTTAAATTTTTAACTCCAAATGACCCTTATGCATCAATATTTCATGAAAGGTTCTATTTGATGATGAAAGCTTGAAGGAAATGAAAGAACAAACCTGATTCAAGGTACTATCCAACTGATTATATCCACTATAAACTCAACCAAGAGACATCAAACACAAAACATGACGTGCATAAACTGGTCAACTATGCTGCTAGGTAAGAATCAAGACTTGACAAGGAAGAGAAATTCTATCACTTATGAAAATAAATGATATGAATACATTATACCAACATTCTGAAAAATAAAAATAGTCATATTAATTTAAAAAAAGGTTACAAACTCAATCTTTGGTAAAATTTGATCTTGCCAAAAGAGGGATACAATTCAAGATTGAAAAGCCAACTTATGTAGAAAAGTATATAACAGCTAAGAGATTGGTGCTAAAAATAGAAGAAGAGGTCAACTTAGTCCAACTTGTGTTATTTAAACCTTCCAATAAAATCTATTTTTGTCTTATGCCTTGCATGAAATATCTTTGGTGTTAAAAATGGATGGTGAGCCCAAGCTTGAGTCAAAACTTCCAACATGCATGATGTTATACCAATCTCTAAATATGGAACTCCTCTTGAGCTACTGAAGCATTTGAAAGGTTCTTCTTTGCATGAAATCAATGCCAAAACTAGATTTAGAACTCCACTTGAACTACTATAAATATTTGAAAGGTTCAAATTAACAACAGTGCATGCATGAAATCTACGTTAAGCTCTCCAACGTTAAACTTCTTGAGTCCTTCATGCAAACAAGTCTCTATTTTAGAAATGAAAGTGTCATGTTTGAAATGGTTACACATCTTAGACATGTCTAATCATATTTTAGGCCACTTTACATGTTGTATAATGTGTTAATTTGTTTATTGGTTGTTAAAATCTCTTGCATTTTGGTTTTTGGCTCTTTGTTTCTGTGCATGTATTTCTCCATCATCTATTTATTTTGTCCCTTTTAAATTGTCTTGGGCTTATTCCTTTCTACTCATTTTTTTTAGACTTATTTCTTACATTTTATTTCTTTCCTTTGGTTTGAATAACTCCCTTAGATAAAAAGTCTAAAGGAATCATATCTTCAAGCTTTTTATCTTTTGTCACTTTATCATTTTCTCATGGATAAATTGTTTGGATGAATTATCTCTTCATCTCCTTCAGCTATTCTGTTAAGTCCATTTCCTTCAGATACAAAATCTAAAGGAAATCTATCTTTTAGGCTTATGATAATGGTCCCTTTCTTTGTAAACTTCCTTTAAACAAAAAGTCCAAAAGAATTTCTTCTTTTGAATTGTCTTTCAGATTTCTAAAATGTCCCTTCAGACTTTCTCCTAAGTCTTTTTTTGAAAGAATGGACCCTTTCATCTTTTTGAGAATTCCCTTTCGACTTTTTGAAACGTCATTTTTTGAAGGGATAAATGACCCTTCAAATTTTCAAGTGTGTCAGGCACCTAGAACAACAAACCTGCTTTGATGCCACATGTTGGAAATATGACCAACACCAGAAGCACACAATTGATTACCGAATTCAAGCAACTAAATATGCGGAATTAACCAGAATCAACAAGTAACTAGAATCCAAAAATAACACAAGATATGAGAGACAATACACAACTTGTATTAATACTCATACAGAAAAAAATACAATAAAGAAGATGCCACTTCTTTTTCACCACCTCTTTAGAGGCTTCTCACACCTCAAGTGAACAGTAACTCTCTCCTCAAAGCTCTCTCTCTTAGGTCCCAACACCCAACTCACACACTGAGTTGGTATTCACCTTACACCTGTGCTCCACGCACTCCACAAGTGCTCCACACACTTCACAAGTACACACCTGTACTCCAAGTAGATCTCTCTTGATACTGCTCCCTATTGTGTTGCTGTCCTATCGATCTCCAAACTACAGATCAAGCTGGTTCTGCACACCTGTGAACCTTGACCTTGCACACACATACACCTGCATATCAATGATCTTACTTACCATGTAGATCTCCTATCGTATCCATGCTCACCTGATGACCAAGATCATACACTCCTGAAGAACCTTGCTGATTCTCCAATCCAGCACCCACCTTGGTACTGTGGCACGAGGAGGAACACACCATTGCTCTACCTCACACACTGAAGGAGCTTATAATAATGCTCTCTTACTCTCTAGCTACACTTTTACAATACAACCATGAGTCTATTATATAGATCTCATCCAAACAATAATTAGACACCTAGTACAATAATTAGATCCATAGCTCTTAGTCTATAATTAGCACTAAGCATGCAAACACTTGGTTTGTCAACCAACTGTCCGTAATAAACTCGCAGTCAAACCACACAGGCGACCGACACCGGTCCCTGTCCGCTTAGGGGTCACCGACACCGGCCGATCTCTGACCGACGCCAGTTGCTTTCTGTCTCCTTGCCAACGTCAGTTAACTTGACCGACGCCGGTGTCTGTGGCACTCAGCAACCCTTTTGCACCCTCCTCCATGTCTGCATTAGTGAAGCTTTTAGCTCCACAATCTAACAATCTCCCACTTGGAGATAAATAGCTGCACTGTACCTATACCTGTACCTGTACCCCATCTAATCTGTTTTCTAGTTTGTATTCCTCTTCAAGCACAACCTTGAAGATAACCCACCACACAACCTGTGATGTACCTCCTGTCATCCGAGTACCCTGCCGCATCCATTCCTATAAACACATGTAGTGAAGTCCTGACCTTAAATAGCATGAATCCTTGCTGTTGGTCTCTCTCAAATACCTGAGAATTCACTTCTCTGAATTGGCTCCTAACTCTCTGACAGCTCCCACTACTTGGGAAAACTCAGGTCTATACTAGACCTCATGTGATTTTAGACACTGAACTGTCCAGCCCCTTGGTGTGCTTTGATTCTACATCCTGCATCTCGCCAACACCTGATTCACATCAGCTCTCACTAGAAACAAAAACACCCTGTGATCTCTCATGTCTCCCATGCCGAAGAATTTCACTGCTCTAAATTCTTCATAGCAAACCACTGAACTAATCTTACCCCTTGGCTCAGCAAAACCTTGTATGTCTGAACCTGCACCAAGCCATCCTCCACATACAGCAACAGAATGATGTTGCAACCATCATCCACCTGGTAAGTCAAACACAATGGTTATACTGACATTGACTAAAGCCCTACTTTGTCATCCTCCTGGTACCACCTGTCAGTCTTATCCCACTGTCCTGCAGCTCCTCAAGACCATATGACCGGCCTTCCATCTCACGTATCTATTCTCTCTATTCTTCAACTAAGGAATCCATTCATCTCACAGTGCTAACATACCAGCTGGCAACCCTACCAAATCTCTCGTCTGGTTCTGCAATCTCTCCATGCCACGCTCCCACTGTTTCCTGGATCCTTCCTGCTCTGCAGTCAGCAACTAGTATAAAGAAGAGGGACAATGAATTTGAGGCCTACTTACGTCTTCAGTCCTTCATATGGGTGTTTGAGACTCCTTGACAGCTCGCTGTCCACCTAAAATCCGTTACAGTGACCGACCTCGGCCACTCCACAGTCTACATCCGATTGACATCGGTTCCTTCGCCTGTCCTGACTACCAACCTACCGATGTCAGTGTCCTTCTGCCGACGTCGATCCTTGTGACCGACATCGGTCTTACATACTACCAACGTCAATTTTCCTACCGACGCTGGTACCTGTGTTTCTTATGAGTGATGATGTTTTACCCGCGAGCTCCTTTGAATCAATCCCCATGTCCAAACTGCCCTGCTCAGAAGTATCCAGCCCCATCCACTGGTCTCTGTCTGCCATCTCCTTCAAGAACACCAAGGATTTCCAGTTCTTAAGCCTGTCAAATATATCTATCTTTCGCTTAAAAACATGCATCTCCTTCCTGCTCATGTGACCAAGCTTATGAAGCCACGTCTCTACAACAAAAGAAGAATCAGTAATATAAACAAGTAGATAAAGAGTACCTATTTTCTTACCACTAGCTAATTCAAGTGCATTCACTGTGAGAGTTCTCGTACACCTCCCATCACCCAACTCTTCTGAAGAAATTAGCCATATCTCCAAACCTGGGACCTGCATGACCTCCTTCAACACCCATGTGTTGGCCGCCTGCAATTTCAGCTTCACTTCCCCTTTGCCAATTCTTTGGCAAGGCTCACCAGCTCCTCTATCTGGGGCTGCATGGAAAGAGGCAACCGAATCTGTAAGACAAGATTCAACTTTATTCAAGAAACCTCCCAGAGCATCTTGTGCCACATCACCTGCAACATCTGCTTCTTCAATTTCTCCATGCTGATCTTCCACAAACCAACACTCTTCTTTTACCTGCTCTTTCTTTTCATCGGACCATAAGTGACCATCTGTGCTTTTCAAATCCTCCATTCTTAGCTTACTTTGATTTGCCGTTGCTCTACTCCCACTCAATCAGAAACCCCTGAAAGTGCCCTGTAACCAAAACACAAAACCGCTTCCTGCAACCTTAGCTCTGATACCACTTGTCAGGCACCTAGAACAACAAACCTGCTCTGATGCCACGTGTTGGGAATATGACCAACACCGAAAGCACACAATTGATTACCAAATTCAAGCAATTAAATATGCAAAATTAACCAGAATCAACAAATAACTAGAATCCAGAAATAACACAAGATATGAGAGACAATACACAATTTGTATTAATACTCATACAGAAAAGAATACAATAAAGAAGATGCCACTTCTTCTCCACCACCTCTTCAGAGGCTTCCCACACCTCAAGTGAACAGTAACTCTCTCCTCAAAGCTCTCTCTCTTAGGTCCCAACACCCAACTCACACACTGAGTTGGTGTTCACTTTACACCTGTGCTCCACGCACTCCACAAGTGCTCCACGCACTCCACAAGTACACACCTGTACTCCAAGTAGATCTCTCCTGATACTGCTCCCTGTTGTGTTGCTGTCCTATCGATCTCCAAACTACAGATCAAGCTGGTTCTGCACACCTGTGAACCTTGACCTTACACACACATACACCTGTATATCAATGATCTTGTGACAGATTTTGTGACTGACGCCGGTGTTCGTGGCACTCAGCAACCCTTCTGCACCCTCCTCCATGTCTGCATCAGTGAAGCTTTTAGCTCCACAATCTAACAAAGTGGACCTTTGGCCTTTCTGCTAAGTCCTTTTTTGAAGGGCTAATAACCCTTTAGATTTCTTATTTTGAACTTTATCAAAGGGAAAATACCCTTTTAGGATTTTTGTAATTGATCATTTTTTGAAGGGATTCTACCTTACAAAATTCTTTGCAAATTGAATTTTCTGAAGGGCACATGCCCTTTGAAAAAAATGAAATGGTTCACTCAGATCCCTTAAAAAATCCTCAAAATTGTCCCTTGAGAAAGTTAAAGTGACCCCTTCAGCTTTTCATAAATGTGCCCTTTGGCTTTTCCCCAAGTGACCTTTCAAAAAAATGAAATGGTACACTTACCCCTAAAAATTCCTTCAAAATTTTTGAATTGGTCTCTTTCTTTCAACTTTTTTGTTTCTCAGACAAAATGTTCGAAGCTCTACTTTATACACTTTTTCTTCAGACAAAAAGTTCGAAGGAATTGTCTTGGATTTTGTAAATGAACTCTTCAAAGGGAAAGTACCCTTTATAGTTTTGAAAGTGTCCCTAAAAATTTTAAAATTGCCTTCTTCCAAAGAGCACATACCCTTCAGCTTTCTTGATTGGTCCCTTGAAACGCCTCCTCCTGAAAGGAAAAGACCCTTCGAACTTGTGAAAATGCCCTTCAAATTTATAGAATGTCCCTTCAACTTTGTTTAATAGACCATTTTCTTTAGACAATTCCTTTAGAAACTTTTCAATGGATGACCCGAAAGGAAAAGAGCACAGTTTTCCTCTATGAAATAGTCTTTAGAAAAATTGTAGAGGCCTTCAAATTTTTTGAAAAGGACTTCAAGATTTTGAAAAATGAATTTTTTTGAAAGTAATAAACCCTCTCAAAACTTTAAAATGATCTTTCGCCTTTTGAGAAGAACCTTTCTTCTTGTAAAGCTTGAAGTCCTCTTTAGAATTTGCTCCTTTCAACTGCTCTAATCAACATCTATTCTTTTCTATAAAGAATAAGACAAGTGAAAGAAAACCCCCTAAATCACCTAGACAACCTCAAGGCCTGTAAACCATGGATTTTCAAGGATTTTTTAGCACTAATTATTGAGATCTAAAGACAAAATGACATTGCAAAGTTTTAAATGGTAAGGGTGACAATTTGACCTATGGGGCCAAAATTGTCAATAGAGCCTTGTTCTATGCCTTCAATTCTAATAGGTGATGACAATTAAATAGAATTCAATGGTAGAGGATCAGTAGAAATAAGTGATAGGACCTTTAATAATGTTATGTGTGTTCCTTCACTATCCACCAATCTTTTCTCAGTATATCAAATCACTCACATATTTTTTGGGAAGCGAGTTGAGTTCACAACTGATTCAATGGTCATCAAGGAGCTGCACAGTGACACTAAAGTGACTTATGGAAAGGCCAATCATCAGTCTAGTCTATATCCCTTCTCATATTTTTCCCTTGATCAACCCTTAATCACATTGCTTATTCATGTAGATGGAGTAAGTAAACTATGGCATGCACAATTTTGACATTTAAACTACCATTACTTAGAGCAACTTAGTCATTAGGACATGGTTTCAGGGTTGCCTAAAGTGAAATTATCAGATGGCCTATGTAATGGCTGCATTCTTGATAAGCATCTAGAAGAGAAATATGACAAGGGTAAAGTAAGGAGAGCCAAACAAAAGCTAAAGATAGGCTATAGTGACTTAGTAGGTCCATTTCCAAAACCTTCATTCAACAGGACAAGATATATGCTCACATTCAATGATAAATTTTTGAGGTACACTTGGGTGTTTTTTCTCAAAAAGAAGTCAGAGGTCTGTGATCACTTTAAGGACTTCAAGGCACTTGTGGAGAAGTAGTTATAATGTTTCATTAAAATATCAAGGACTGAAAATGGAAAGGAGTATGTCAAAAATAGGTTTGAGTAGTTTTACACATCATAGGGGATTCAAATGCAACACATAGTTCCATACATTCCTTAGTAGAATAGTGTGGCTGAATGTAATAACTGTACTTTGAATGAAATGGAAAATTGCATGCTTCAATCAATGTCTCTTGCTCCTCAATATTAGGTCAAAGCAATCAATTGTGCATGCTATATTCAGAATTGAGTTCCACACAAATCCTTGAAAGGAATCACTCCTTTTGAAGCTTGGGATGGTCACAAGCCTGTAGTAGATCACTTTTGAGTGTTTAGATCACCAACAATGGCCCATGCTCCCAAGAAGAAATGCAAGGTAATGGACTCTCAGAGTCAATCTTGCATCTTTTTGGGGTATGTAGAGGGTGTTAAGGGATATAGGCTTCTCCATCCTAAAAATCATGAGTTGTTCATTGAAAGGAGTGTCAAGTTTCATGAGGGCCCACTTTGACACAATCTTGGCACTCTAGACTCTTCAAAAGTCTCTTTGGGCATTGATTTCACTTTTGATAGTGACGTAAATCCACCTCAAGATCCTTTTGATGATGAGGATGACTCTTTTTATTCTTCAAGTTCAAGAGATGAGAGCAGTGATGAGGATTCTCCTCCTCCATCTCACACTCACACTATAGATGATGAGGACTCACCTCTTAATTCTCCAATCTCATACAATTTTGGTCCCACTTGGGCTAGACAGACACTTTAAAGTGCTCAAAAATGGGTTGGAAATCGATCGAATACAAGGTGGACATGTTCATAGTTTTAGGGGACTTCACATGCCGATTTGGCCATTGCCTCAAATTCACAAACCTTTCATGAGGCATCTAACATTCTAGAATGGGATTCTGCTATGCAAAAAGAGTACAGTTCCCTAATTAGGAATAAAACATGTGACTTGGTCCCTCTTCTCAAAGGAAGAAAGTATGGTGTAGATGGGTTAGTCAATAAGTATAAAGATCACCTAATTGCAAAGGGGTTTTCTCAGGGGCCTAGCATAGACTGCACTAAAACATTTTCTCCTATAGTCAAGATGACATCTATAAGACTCTCTAGCCATTACAACCACACATCGATGATATGTTCACCAAATATATGTAAAGAGTGCTTTTATACATGGTGACTGTTGACCATTTTTTGGTCATTTAGAGTAAAAAATGGGCACCCCCTCTTTTATGCATAAGTCTTCAATCCATGTTTTGGCTAAAATCATTCATCAAGGTTCCCTATCAGATTTATTCCATGAAAAAACCAAGTTTTTACCTCATTTAGTTTAACCAAGTGTATTTCAGGTTTGTCAAGAGGAACTACTTCGAGCTTTCCAAATGCAATTACTTGGTTCCCATAATGCATTCTAGGTTTTGTAAACCACTTTACTTGTGAAAAGTTCATAAGTAAAGTCACTTGCAAAACTTGATTTGGTCTTACTAGACCAAATTAGGTTCTCCAAATGACTTTACTTATTTTGTCTTATAAGCAAAAGCAATCTAGAAACCCGAATGGGTCAAGATAGTTGCAATCGGGTTTGTTGAGGGGTCTTACTCATGAAATTTCATAAGTTGGAGTAGGTCAAAAGTCCAAAGCAGGAAGCATTAGAGAACCCAAAGGGTCTAGAAGAAACATTCGGGTTTGTCAAGAGGCCTTACTTAAGGAACTTTGTGAGTAAGTTCTTTCTAAGGACCCGATTTAGTCTAAGCGGTTCATAAAGGCAAGGAATTTCCTCAGAGGGCACTTCAACTATGTGTAGGGTAATTGAAAAAGTTCTAAAGGGTAAGTGTCTTTGTAGAGGGCACTTGGTCAAGAAAGAGGACGCCTTTCACTTTTTTGAAGGGTCATTTTTAGAGTTTTTGAAGGGAACCTACCCTTGCGAAAGGCAATTTTGGATGGGAGAAGCCTTTACAGAGGGCACTTTAAGAAGGAGAGGATGAAGATAAAATGCTCGAAGGGCACATGCCCTTTAAGAAAAGAAAAAATCAAAGGAAATAATTCATTTAGATAAAATATCTAAAGGAATTGTTTCAGACATTTTATCCAAAGAAAAGCGTAGCACAAAGGCCCACCGAAAGAAAGGAGCAAAGGCAAGTCCAAAAGATAATTCCTTCAGACAAAATGTCTAAAAAAATTCCTTTGAATATTTTGTCCAAAGAAATTTGACATTACCAAGCACCCGAGAACCCAAATATTTAAAGATAAAAGAGAAAAAGCCAAGGCAAAGTGAAATAAAAAATAAAAAAACAAGTTAGATAACCCATAACATGGTCATGCAACACAATAAAGTAAAATCTCAAAATGTTCCAAGTGGTGTGATAAGTCAAAAGTATAGAGTCAAGGACCAACTAGACCAAGGCAAGTGGCACATGTGTAATCAGTAAGAAGAGTAAATGCACTTAGGTGAAAGTCTCTATCAAAAACCAATAAAAGGATTAGTTTTTGAATGATAGAATGTGCAACCATGTTTTTACGTCAAGATTTTAATGTGCAGCCAAGTTGCACCTAGGCATTGAAGAAAAGACAATCCAACCACAACTTCAAAATGGCTTTGTCAGCTTCTAAAAGGAGTTGCACATACTTTTGTAAGCCAAAGACAATAAAGGTGACATTTTGGACAACCTACAACATGGTTTCCATATGCAAATTTGAAAAACATGACAGTAGCATGGCCTCTTGTCTAAGCAGATGTTTGAATCAACATGGGTCTCCTTTCTTAAGGATTTGTTAGCTTTTGGTTTTAGTACTCTATATATTCTAATTTTTCATTTGAGGAAGGGATCTCTTAGCTTGTATGGTGAAGCCATGCAAAATTTTATCTTGAATCTAAGACAAAGTTTTTACCTTTTTTGAGTGTTGTACTGATCATACATTTGGGTGTTAGTTTTGTGAAAGTGTGGTCTTTTAATCTACCTTCATGTGCTAACCCTAGTAGTGTCTAGTGTTTGTGTTTTCTTCTCTTGTAGCTCACAAGAAGTGTTTGAAGAAGTATAGGCAAGTGAATAGGCTTTGCAACAGTGTGTCTCAGAACACTTTTTGTGCTAGTTTTTTCCTCTCTTATCTCTCCATAAGATCTCCTGTTGAAACATTATTGCAAAGGTCTCATTTTGAGTGAAGTGTAGGCTAGCTTGTCTTGATTTAAAGTGTATGTCAAAGCTAAGTAGACCATCCATTTGGTGCATCACCATGTAGTTTAGGTTCTAATTTCAATATTTTTCTCTCCCTTTTCATCCCCCTAAGTAGTTAGTAGTAGGAAATATAGGGCCTTAAGGTGCATCAAGGGGAGCTAGCCCTTAATCTAGAGATTCATCCCTCATGTTTGCCACCCATTGTAAGAGGGATGTCTCCATTGTGTCACATGGATGAAGAGAGCTGAGCCTCCCTTTAGAGGGTGTAATATATTGTGTCAATAGTTTTTGACATGCCTAGTGGCGATCAATTTCTATGTCTTACAAGTTTTAGGATTGGTCCTGGTCTTGATATTGTTAAAAAATCTAAAAGGAGCTATATTCAACACTTGGTGACTCCATTCAGGAACTAAGTCTTTGGTTAATGACCAGCCTATCATCCCATGCCAAAGGTCACTATAAGATCTTCTTCTATTAATTTTCCTTTTGAATTTATTGAGTTACCTTTGAACTCAACAAAGAGACTAAGATTTGAAAATATCCACCCTTACGTAAGAAGCCATTTTCTTAAACTAGCCATAAAATATACCTACTCAAGGAGACCCCTGTTGAATCCTTTCACAACCATGGCAGCCCTTAAAGCTTTCCCTTTTGTGGCCTTCAATGGTCAAAGTCCCTTGGACCTTCGACAATATGACCCAAGTCTGGTAGAGAACATTTTTGTACAAGGCAACAGAGGGATGATCTAGCCAAAACATGGATTGGATGAATTTTACAAAGAAAAAGGAGAGGATACCCAATTTTGGCTTGTAGGACCAAAAATTGGTCAACACAATTGGTGAATCACATGAAAAGCATGCATGATATGCTAAAGAAGACTGGTAGCCTCAAAGTCTATTAGGCATGGAGTCAAGATGAATCTTGGAGAAGTCAACAATAGCCTTGTAAGGACATATGAACCAACAAATATTTTACCCCAAACAATAAGGAAAAAACACACACAAAGGATACAAATACTACACACATGCATAACACTTCGGAAAAACAAATGACAACCTAACATAAAGCAAACTACTATGTACAACTAACCAAATATGCTCTTCTCCCTCCTAGATCAAAGGAAAAAATTCTTAAGTCACTTTCAAGATGAGAAAAATTATGGTGTTAGACAAGTGAATGAATGGAATGGAGACTTTGTGACTTTCCCTTCTTGCCTTCCACCTTGATTGGCTTGTATCCAAGTGAATCAGGGTCAAACATGTCTCTAACATATATGTATTTACTTTGCTCTATGGAGACTACCTCATTCTGTCCCTTCATGCTAATATATCTCACCAAGAACTCAATGGCTGATAGCTCATCACCATAGGTCTCATTTAGCTCATATCCCCCTTGATATGCATCATGGACTGACTTGTCCCCTTCTGCTTCATTGAGGAGCCTATCAAACTAATCCTTTGGTTCATCATGGCCTTCATGAATAAGGATGACTATTGTGATATCTATAATGAGATCAAAAACTACTTGCTCATCCTAGGGGACATCATCTTCTTGCTCAAGGCTCTCTTCTTCAAAGCTTTCATCAAGATGGATAGGCCTCTCCTTTTTTTGTTCAAAAAAAGAATCTCTAGTTGTTCAAAGACATGCTCATGATCCTCCTCCAACTTGGGTTCCATGGCATGGTCATTCTCCTCATCAAAGCATCAAGGAAGTTCATCAAACAAGGGGGGAGAGAGCTCACCATGCTTACATTCCTCATCATCCATTATTGACAAATAAAGTTTGTCAACTTCATCTTCATATTGCTATAACATCTGCATGTATGCATGACCTATGTATTCTCCATTGTTGATGATGTCTTCAAAAGGAGCATCCATGATGATTTCCTCCTCATTGTCATCCATGAGAGCTTCTTGATTAGCCATGAATTGGATCCTCTCTTCTTCACTTGCCTCTTTCAAAATAGGTTCCTCCTTGAGAAGGGATGAAGTGGAAGGCTGATGGTTAAACTCATGTGGAAGAGGAGGCAGACCTTGAGATAGAATCAAATGATTCTCTTCCTTCCATTTAGCTAGCACTTCATCCACATTAGATTTGGATTGATAGCTCTCTTGGAGGGGTGTAGATGGGGTGTGTTCAGACGTAGGATCTTCTACTTGGTCTGAACCATCCATCACACTTTGGCTAAGGAACCTCATTATGGACTCCAGCTCACAATTTTCTTAGCTATATTATCTTGGAAGAGCCTTTCTTGGAGGTCACAAGAATCATCATGATGAGTAGGAGAAACTTCATCTTCTTCAATTCTTCTATCAAAATGAATAGGCCTCTCCTCCTCTTTTTTCCTACCCCATGATTCTATTGTTTACTTCCAACTTATGATCTTGGGATTGGAACTCTTCCCCTTTGAACAGGTAGCTACTTTATTCTCTTCAAAGTCCTGAGCTGGTTCATGATAGGCACTCGTATGCTAAAAGACTTGATGAGGTTGAGGGAGACTAGGAAGGGTTTGCTCATGCATAAGAAAAGCTGCTTCAAGAGAGATGTGTTACTTTCCAAAAAATATAAGGTGATTCCCATGAAAAGAGGGTCCACATTATAAAGAATTGAGAAGGTTAGTCTCTATGAGAGGTTCTTTTAATGCCCTTTACTGTTGGAAATCCAAATGCAAAGGATTAAGAGCAGGAGTGATTAATGCACCAAATGAGCCAAAAGATTGGATTTGGTGAGCAAGGGCTATTTGGTAGAAAGGATTTGGTGTATAAGAGGGGACTTTGTTTTGAGTAGGAGGGGGCTAATTTGGTATGGAAAAAGGCATACAAGGATGATTTACTTAAATTAATGGGCTCCTCCATCTTGTTAGTTCCTCCTTCATGGATTGTAAGGCCTGAGTTTTCCTGAATAAACACTCCTCTTTGTACATAAGCTCTTGCTAATATATATTCTACTCATCTAATCTATCTATCTCCATCACTTGATTCTCAAACTCCAACATTATCTCCCTTACACTAGGTGAAGGGCAACTAGGAGTGCTTCTTGAGGTAACTCCATGAACAACTTGAGCTTGATCAAAACTATATGAAGAAACACAAGGCCCATGCTGCTCAACAATGGGATTATACATACCAAAATGTGATTTCTTGATGGCACCAGGACTACTTAACCATTTGATTCAACTCAGAGTCTCCATTGGTGTTGATTGAAATGCCTCTAAAGGCTAATTGGTTGAAGAACACACCAAAAATCCTTCAACTCCTTGGATAAACTATCCAATCAGGGATAACAAAAATTGTTGACATAGTGGATTGCACCCTCTGAAGGGAGGCTCAACTCTCTTCCCCCATGTGGCATAATGGAGACATTCCTCTTGCTGTAGGTTGCAAACATGAGGGATGAATCTCTAGATTAGGGTCTAGCTCATCTTGATTCACCTTGAGGCCCTAGATTTTCTACTACTAATAATGGGGGGGATGAAAAGGGAAAGAAATACTAAAATTAGAACCTAAACTAAAGTGGTGATGGACCAAAATGGTTGGTTTGCTCAGCTTTGACATACACTTTATACCAAAGACAAAAAATCATACACTTCATTAAAATGAGAACCTTTCTTACATCAATGTTTCAATAGGGGATCTTATAGAGATACAGGGTGGAAGAACTACTAGAGGTATTCTAAGACACACTATGGATAGGCTATTCACATGTACCTATACTCTAAGCTAGACACTTATTGTTGACTTACAAGAGAAGAACTCACAATACACTAGATATGTTGGAATAAACTTATGAAAGCATGAAAAAAAATGAATTAACACAAGATTAAACCATAAACATATGCAAAAGTGCAAGCTCAAATAAAAGGTAAAAATGCTTCTTCTGATTCAAGGTAAATTTCTTCAGGGCTTCACCATACAAGTTGAGATATCTTTTCTCAAATGAGAAGTTAAAAATATATAGAGAACTAGAAACAAGATAGTTGATAAATCAAGGAATGAAAACCCATGCTAAGTTAAACACTTCTGTAGAGACCAAAAGACCATGCTATTATCACTTTCTTTGAATTGCCTATGGGAGCCATGTTGTAAGCTATCCAAACCACCGTTTTAGCTATCCTTGGGTTTCACAAGCACGAGAGACCATTCCAAACAACTAACAAGGCCATTCCAAGTTGTTGTGACTGACTATGCTCTCTTTAATTCTTAAATGTAATTTAGATGCAAACTAATGGTGAAGCGTGAAAACAGAGGATGCTAGTCTCTATAGTTCAAAAACCAATTTATTTTATTAGTTTTTGGTAGATATATTCTATCTAAATGTATTAACTTCTTTTGCTAAGTTGTTCATGCCACCTATCTCGATCTGAGTGGTCATTGATTTTGCCTTTGTCAACAGTTGGAACTATTCCATTTTTTATCTTTTTTGCTTTGTCTTTTCTCATGTTTTGTCTCTTTCCTTCAAATTCTCCTTTGCCTTGGCTTATTCTTGGCTTGTCTTTGACTTATCAGGCCTTCGGATTCTCAACGATATCTACTCCTTTGTTTCAAGATTTTTGTCATGCTTTCCTTCAGGAAAAATGTCTAAATGAATTCCTTCAGTCATTTTGTTCAAAGAAGTTCTTTCTTTTGATTGTTTCTTTTCTTGAATGGCACGTGCCCTTTAGGCCTTTGAAATTTGTCTCCTTCAACTAGTTTCCCTCTGTAAGGGTTTCTTTCATCCAAAAGTGCCCTTTGGGCTTTCTAAAATGGTCTTCATCTTTCTTAAGGTGCCCTCCATAAGGGCACTTTGTGCCTCAAAAAGCCCCTTTGAAACTTTTGATTTGGTTCTGCCATCGACCAAGGTACCCTCTGTAAGGGCACATACCCTTCAAACTTTTTACAAATGTCCTTCAAGCCATCAAAATGTACTTGAAAGGAAATTCTTTGCTTTTTGTGAATTGATTTAGACCATTTTGGGTTCTTCAATCACTTCTAATTATAAAAGTAGACAAGTAATGCACTTGTACAAAATTGATTTTCACTTAGCAAAGTAAAATGAGGGAAATGCCTGGCTTTTTCAAGAAAAATGTCTGGTAGAGAACATTTTTGCACAAGGTAGTAGAGGGATGATTCAGCCAAAACATGGATTGGATGAATTTTGCAAAGAAAAAGTAGGGGGTGCCCAATTTTGGCTTACAAGACCAAAAATTGGTCAACGGTTACCAATGAGTTAGTTACCCTCAAAAGATAACAAGCTCAGAGTTATAGGCCAAATCAAGGTTAAAAATAGTTTGAACAAGCAAATAGGCCTCCCTTTCAGAATTATAATCAAGGGCAAGGTCAAATTACACATGTCAAGCCTTATCAAAGATATAATACAAATGCCCCTTCATCTTCCAAGGCTCTTATCCCCACTAAAAATAATTTTGTGCAGGAGCAACCCAACTATCCACCTTTAGAGCATGGCCAAGAAAAGGTTTCTTATGCTAGTGAGATACCAAATCAAAGCATGACTGCACAAGGTGATCATGTATCCCAATTCTCAAATTTTAAGATGTCAACACAACTTGGGATAGATAACAGGAAGGCTCAATTTGATTCCACTCTCATGAATCACTTGGAAGGAGAGTTATATATAATCAACTATGTGGGGAGCATAAGTAATCAGAATGTTGTTGCATCCAACACTAATCCAAAAAGAGAGACATTGATGAAGTTGAAGCAACCACTCAAGCACCTACTACATCTCCTTCACCTAATCAAGTAAGGAGTGCCCTTGAAACAACCCCAAGAGCACAAGAAAATC
Organism: Torreya grandis; assembly: GCA_037957365.1. NCBI lineage: Eukaryota > Viridiplantae > Streptophyta > Pinopsida > Cupressales > Taxaceae > Torreya > Torreya grandis. The sequence continues at coordinate 1,518,372 of JARHVA010001140.1, read as the reverse complement.
AAAAGTTTCTCAATTTTAGGCCAATGGTTATAAATTCAACTCCTCAAATTACACCACAGGTTATGAATGTTCCCAAGGAGAACTTTAAAGGGGAAATCCCTCAATTAATGTGGTGGACCAAATGAAGAAGTTACACATGAAAATATTATTTTGAGATTCTTTATCACTGCCATGACAACAAGATATACTCCAAAAGGACTTGTATGGGCTAGGTGAGTAAGTTGTCCCAACAAGAAATGATAATATGTTGGTAGTAAATGGGGCTACCCCCATGGCTGGTCAAGCAAAGAAAGATCAGAAGGTCCCCCCTTCTATTTATCCCTAATTATTGGTGATTTTTTGGTCCATAATTGCATCATTGATAGTGAAGCAAGCATCTCATTTATGTCCAAATGCATAGCTGGTAAGCTAGGCCTCAAGTATGAGTAAATGATCAAAGGAGTTCTACAGTTGGATGGATCACTAGCTAAGACCTTGGGAGTGGCAAGAGGCTTGAATATAACTCTCCATGCATGTCCAACCTTCTCAATTCTCATGATGTGGTAGTGGTAGATGTTTTTCCTTACTTTGCTCTTTGCTTGTCAAGGGATTTCACATCCAAGATAGGTGGATACTTGGCAGCTAACTGGTCTTACATAGTTTTAAGGACATAGTATGGAACTAAAGTGAAGATTGAGTCAGATCCCATACACAAGAATCACTTGGATCCATACTCACCCAAAGTGGTAAATGTGAACTACGTAATTATTGATGAAGAAGAGCTCCAGGTGGATCAATCTCCATCATCTTCCCTTGTACGAGTTGCTGACCTGCTTCTAGATTAATGAGGAAATGACAACTTTGAGCATGATCCTTACAAGTTCATTGAAGAAGATAGTCTTAGAGTCTACTGTATATATGAAAAAGATGTTTTCATACCAAAATTGATGAAGATATACCAAGAGGACTATGGTTTATGGCAATTTTTCTTTGATGGATCTAGAAGCAAGTTGGGAGCCGGTGGCGGGGCAATGTTGGTTTCACCTTCAACAGATAAATACTTCTCAACTTTTAGGTTTCAGTTCTCCTACACCTACAACATAGTAGAGTATGAGGCCCTTATTCATGGCCTAAAATGGGCAAGGAAGAGAAGAATCAAAGAATTGTAGGTGTTTGAAGATATTGAGTTAATTATGAACCAAGTGAGAGGTTAAAACTTGACCAAAAACTCCTTACTCAAGTCTTACAAGCATAGAGTGTGGGACCTTGTAGAGAACTTCATTTCTCTTAACATCACTTCCATTCCAAGAGAGGAGAACAAACATGTTGATATACTAACAATAGTTGGTGCTCAGTTTGACATCTCAAAGGGGATTAGACAAAGCAAGAATCATCATCATTTTTAGGTGATTGTGAGACCCTCCATACCAGACAATGTCACAAATTGGTAGGTGTTTTAAAATGGCCAACAAATAACACTTTTCTTGTAGGAAGAAGCTAAGTTTGCTTCTAAAAATCAGTCTAAGCTACAATAGTAGTATGATGGGTAGATTATTCAACTAAAGACCAACATGCTTCCCAAAGGTTTGGTAACTCTTGAGAGCATTTTCAATGAAGATGACCAACTCAAGAGAGACAAAGAAAGCATGTCAACCAAGAAGGAAAATTATAAAATGGTAGAGATCTATAAACATAAGTTACTTGAACTTGGGAAGGTGTGTACCAATGAGGAAAAGCATGCTTTCATTATGTTATGTCAAGAGTTTGTTGATGTCTTCACTTGGGAGTATGGTGATTTGAAGGGCTTTGATTCAAGCGTGTCCCAACACACCATTGAGTTAGAAGAAGGTTCCAAACCCATCAAGCAAAAGCAAAGGCAAATCAATCTGAATTTGAGACTCTCATGAGGAAGGAGCTCACCAAACTGATCGATTTTAGGATCATTTTCCCTATCAAACACTCTTCTTGGCTGACCAATTTGGTCCCTATTATGAAGAGGAATGGAGAAATCAGATTGTGTGTGAATTTTAGAGACCTGAACAGAGTCTCATTGAGAGATCACTATCCCCTTCCAAGTATGGAGAAAATTATTTAGATGGTGATAGGCAGTGAAAGGTTCTATCTCCTAGATGGCTACTCTGAGTATAATCAATTCCTAGTGCAAGAATGTGATCAATACAAGACAACCTTCACCACCAAGTGGGGAACATATGCCTATAAGAATATGCCATTTAGATTGTCAAATGCTAGATCTACCTTCCAACATGCTATGGACATGGATTTCCAAGGTTTGATCAATGACATTGTGCTAGTTTATATTGATGATGTGATAGTCTTTTTCAAGGAGGCAAGTGAACACTTGAAGCACTCGAGGCAAATATTTGAAAGGTGTAGAGAGTTTGTCATCTCTCTCAACCTAAAGAAATGTGTGTTTTCTATCCACGAAGGTAAGATTTTGGGCCATGTCATTTCAAAGGAAGGCCTATCCATTGATCCAGAGAGGGTGAACACCATATTAACATTGTCCTTGCCTAAGCACAAGAAGGGCCTGCAAAGTTTCTTTGGTAAGATAAATTTCATTAGGAGATTCATTCCTAACTTTGTTGAGCTTGTCAAGCCACTAACTTCTATGCTAAGGAAGGATGAGACATTCATGTGGATAACAAGAAGAAGAGAAAGCTTTGAAGGTATCAAGCAAGATATTACCCAAGCTCCTGCCCTGACTAGTCTAAACTTATCCATGGAATTCAATCTATACACCTTTGGGAATGAAAATATAATCTTTGCTATGCTCACTCAAGCAAATGGTGAGAATTTAGAACAACCTCTTGCTTTTTTCAACGAAGGTTTAGAAGGCTATGAGATTAGATACACGTATGTTGAGAAGCAAGTACTTGTAATCATATGAAGTCTGAAGAAGTTCAGACATATGTTGTCTAGTAGCAAAGTTTGCATCATAGTGCTACATCCTAATGTAAAAGATTTCTTGCTGAGTCGAGACTTGAATGAGAAAAGGGTAGGTTGGATCACCAAAGTAATAGATTATGACGTAGAGATCAATACCACCAAGCTGGTAAGAGGAAGAGGGTTATGTGAACACCTTGCTATAGACTTGAAAGAACTAAATAAGGACATTTTGGTACTCCATGATGAACCTACAACAGCTATACCTATAGTCATGAAGAGCTGGACACAAGACATGGTTCATTTCCTTCAAACTGGTGAGTGTCCACAAGGTCTTGATAGGACCAAGAGGAGGTATTTTAGACTCCAATCTCTTCTTTATGTCCTAGTTGATGGAGTTCTATTCAAAATTTTTTTTTAGGGGTGCTCTTGAGATGAATTGATTCAGACCAAGTTGACAAGGTACTGGAGTTTCATGATGTATCAACTAGTGGTCACTTTGCTCTCAAGGCCACAACTACAAAGATTATGAGGGTTGGTTACTTTTGGCCCAATTTGTTTAAAGACACTCATGCTTGGGTGAGGAAATGTCAAAAATGTGCCTTTTTTAATGGGAAATAATGACTAACTGCCATGCCTCTTCATCCTATTCAGGTGGAAAGACCATTCATGTAATGGGGGTTTGACTTCATAAGGCCAATAAATCCTCCATCTAGTGCTAGCCACAAATGAGTTTTGAATGACATTTATTATTTGAAAAGGTGGGTAGAGGTCTTAGCTTTGAAAGAGGCCAATGAGACTGCAGTCCTAGATTTCTATAAAGGCATAGTGACAAGATTTGAGGTCCCAACCACAATCATTTCAAACAATGCATTGGCTTTCTTGGGAATAAAGATAAGTGAGTGGGAATTAAAGTATGACATCTATCTCAACACTTCTTCCAACTAATATCCACAAATAAATGGGCTAGCTGAGTCCACAAACAAGAATTTGATTAGGATCATAAAGAGGAAAATAGAAGAAAATCAAAGGACTTGGCATGCCAAGTTGAAGACAACTCTTTGGACAGATAATATCACTCTAAAGAGGGAAATCAAGAATTCATCATACACACTTATGTATGGAAGGGAAGCTATACTTCCTATATCACTTGAAGTATCAACCTTGGATCTTGTCTATTGGCTACAATTTATGGAGAGTGACAACTTGGAAGTTAGTTATTGTAAGCTAATGAAGTTTGAAGAAGCAAGAGATGAAGCCATAGATGCCATGATCAGCCACCAACAACAAACAAAGAATCATTTTGATAAAAGGTCTACACCAAAGAGCTTCTCAAAAGGTGACATTATATTTAAGTGGGACGAGGACTGAGCCAAGATTGGAAGGCACATGAAGTTTGATGCTTTGTGCAGTGGCCCATATGTCATCACCCAATGCAAGCAACACAATGCTTTCCAACTCTCCAAGTTGGATGGTGAAGAGATACATATCATAGTCAATGGGATATACCTTAAGCATTTTTATTAAGTTTCTTTTTTCATGTACATAGTTTTCCTTGTTTTTTCTCATTTTTCCTAAGTGCTGTTGCACAAGTTTGTTGTTTTTTACCTTTGTTGCATGTTGTTTTCCCTTGTTGTTTGAGGTAAATATTTGCTAGCTCAAGGGTCTTTACAAAGCTATTTTAACATGCTTAGGATGCATTCTGACTCCATGCCCAATGGACTTTGAGGATACTAGTCTTTCCAAGCATAATAAGCATGCTTTTCCTGTGAGTCGCTAGTTTGTTGACCATTTTTTGGTCATTTAAAGTAAAAAATGGGCACCCCCTCTTTTATGCATAAGTATTCAATCCATGTTTAGGCTTAAATAATTCATTAAGGTTCCCTATCAGACCTATTCCATGAAAAAACTAACTGTTTACCTCATTTCATTTAACCAAGTGTATTTCAAGTTTGTCAAGGGGAATTACTCTGGGCTTTCTAAATGCAATTACTTGGTCCCCATAGTGAATTTTGGGTTTTATAAACCACTTTAATTGTGAAAATTTCATAAGTAAAGTCACTTGTAAAACTTGATTTGGTCTTTCTAGACCAAATTGGGTTCTCCAAATGACTTTACTTATTTTGTCTTATAAGTAGAAGCAATCCAGAAACCTGAATGGTTCAAGACAATTGCAATCAGGTTTGCTGAGGGTTCTTACTCATGAAATTATATAAGTTATGGTAGGTCCAAAGTCCAAAATAGGAGGCATTAGAGAACCTAAAAGGGTCTAGAAGAAACATTTGGGTTTGTCAAGAGGCTTTAATTAAGGAACTTTGTGAGTAAGTTCTTTCTAAGGACCTGATTTAGTCTAAGTGGTTTGCAAAGGTAAGGAATTTCCTCAGAGGGCACTTTGACTGCGTGTAGGGTAATTACAAAAGTTCTGAAGGGTAAGTGTCTTTGCAGAGGGCAGTTGGTCAAGAAAGATGACTCTTTTCACTTTTTTGAAGGGTCATTTTTAGAGTTTTCAAAAGGCACCTGCCCTTGCAGAGGGTAATTTTGGATGGGAGAAGCCTTTATAGAGTGCAATTTAAGAAAGAGATGATGAAGACAAAAGGCTCATAGGGCACATGACCTTTAGAAAAAGAATAAATCAAAGGAAATAATTCTTTTAGACAAAATATCTGAAGTAATTTTTTCAAACATTTTGTCCAAAGGAAAACATAGCATAAAGGCCCGTCGAATGAAAGGAGAAAAGACAAGCCCAAAAGCGAATTCCTTCAGACAAAATGTCTGAAAGAATTCCTTCAGACATTTTATTCAAAGAAATTTGACATGACCAAGCACCCAAGAACCTGAATGGTTAAAGACAAAAGGGAAAAAGCTAAGGCCAAGGGAAATAACAAAATAAAAGAAAACAAGGTAGATAACCCAAAATGTGGCCATGCAACACAATAAAGTAAAAGCTCAAAATGTTCTAAGTAGCATGATAAGTCAAAAGCATAGACCTAAGGACCAACTAGACCAAGGCAAGTGGCATAGGTGTCATCAACAAGAAGAGTAAATGCACTTAGGTGAAATAGTCTCTATCAAAAATTAATAAAAGGATTAGTTTTCAAATGATAGAAGGTGCAACTGTGTTTTCATGCCAAGATTTTAATGTGGAGCCTAGTCACACCTAGGCTTTGAAAAAAACATAGTCCAACCACAACAAATTTAGAATAGCTTTGTTAGTTGCTGGAATGAGTAGCACATACTTTTGTAAGCCAAGGACAACAAAGGCGGTAGTTTGGATAGCCTACAACATGGTTTTCATATGCAATTCTAGAAAACATGGCAGCAACATGGCCTTTTATCTTAGCAGATGTTTGACTTAGCATGGGTCTCCTTTTCTATGGATTTTTCAGCTTCTAGTTCCAACACTTTATATATTGTAATTTTTCATTTGAGGAAGGGATATCTCAGCTTGTATGGTGAAGCCTTGCAAAATTTTACCTTGAATCTAAGACAAAGCTTTTAATTTTGAGTGTTGCACTAAGTATATATTTGGGTGTTAGTTTTGTGAAAGTGTGGTCTCTTTCTCTACCTTTATGTGCTAACCCCAACAGTGTCTAGTGTTTATGTTTTCTTCTCTTTCAGGTCACAAGAAGTGTCTGAAAAAGTATAGGTAAGTGAATACGCTGTGCAATAGTGTGTCTCAGAACACCTTTTGTACTAGTTTTTTTCTCTCTTATCTCTCCATAGGACCCCCTACTGAAACATTATTGTAAGAAAAGTTTCATTTTGAATGAAGTGTAGTCTATCTTGTCTTGATTTAAATTATATGTCAAAGCTGAGTAGACCATCCATTTGGTGCATCACCATGTAGTTTAAGCTTTGATTTCAATATTTTTCTCTCCTTTTTCATCCCTCAAAGTAGTTAGTAGTAGGAAATCTAGGGCCTCAAGGTGCATCAAGGGGAGCTAGCCCCTAATATAGAGATTCATCCCTCATGTTTGCCATCCACAGTAAGAGGGATGTATCCATTATGTCACGTGGATGAAGAGAGCTGAGCCTCCTTTCAGAGGGTGCAATCTACCATGTCAATAGTGACCTCAAAGAATAGATATATATGGAGCAACCACAAGGCTTTGTGGAAGATACCTCCTTAATCTACAGACTAATAAAATTTATTTACAAACTCAAATAGGCCCCTAGGGCATGGTATGCCAAGATTAACTCCTTTCTCCTCACAATCAAGTTTACCAAATACCACTCAAATATGAATGTCTACATCTTGTGGCATGATGATTCTTTGTTGATCTTAGTTCTCTATGTGGATGATTTATTGATTACAAGGAGCTCACTATCATCCATCTTAGTAGTGAAAACTACACTTTTGGATATATTTTCAATGACATACATGGGATTATTGCATTACTTTTTCAAGATTGAAATCATTCAGTTAAATTTTGGGATAACTTTATCACAATCCAAGTATTCTCTTGATTTGTTTGAAAGGTTTAACATGGTTGATTATAATCCAAATGCTACTCCCTTCTTGTTTGGTGTGAAGCTTGAGGCTAATTATTTTACACCACTTATTGATGCAACTCTATATCGACAACTTGTGGGCAGTTTTATCTCACACACACTAGACCTGACATATCTTATGTAGTTGTATTGGTCTCCCAATTTATGTAGGAGCCACATGATTTGTACTCAAAAGTAGAAAAGTAGATTCTTCACACATTCAAGGTTCATACAAATATGGGATACACTACAAAGTAAGAATAGAGGTTGATTTGATTGGATACATAGATTCAGATTGGGTTGAAGATATTTAGAGTCAAAAGTCCACTTTAGGCTATAGTTTTTCACTTGGTTTGGGTCCAATAAATTGGTCAATCAAGAAGCAACATGTAATTACTTTATCATATACAGAGGTATAATATAGAGGATTTTCAATACCACCACTAAGGCAATTTAGCTTCAGGGGATTTTCACTAAGTTTGGTATCCAATTTTGATAAGCCAACAATAATCTACTGTGACAACCAAAACACCATCTAGATTTGTAGGAATCCAATTATCCATCAAAGGACCAAGCACATAGAGGTTCACATGCACTTCATCAAGGAGCTTATCAATGAACAAGTCACTGATCTTTAGTACTATCCAACATCAGAGCAAATTAAAGATATTATAACCAAGACCTTCATAGAGAGTAAATTTGTTCATCTGTGAGCTCTAATTGGGGTTAGGGTTGTTCCACCTTCTTCTTCCTCATATGGAGGTTCATCATTATGTACTTAGGTACCTCATCAATAATTTAATGCCAAAACCCAATTATTATCTCACTTAATCTATGCTTAAGGCAGGGGGTGTTAGTGTAGTGTTTTTTCTCATTGAGTCTTGCCTACATGATCATATAGCCATTCTATGTTATTTAAGCTTTCTAAGGTTAGTTATAAAAGGTCCATATAATAATTATATTTTAATGTAATTATTTAATTATAAAAACCTGGGGCTTTCTCATGTTGCCCTAATTTTCTCTATATGTACCCCACTTTTCATTTTTGTAAGGTTGATCAGTTAATACAAACATTTTTTTCCTTGGAATCATGTGTTTTTAGAGCTCTCACACTACCTCACAGGATTCAAAATTGATTTCATGAAATCTGTTCAGAGATCTTGGCATACTCTTTCAGCCAAAAATCTCAAAGCACCTTGTGCCTTAGAGGAGACTTATAATTTTTTTGAGAAAAGTTTTAAAATGAATTAAATACCCTTTTCCAAGACCTAAGTGAAAAATAGATATTTATGTGCATTTTGCAACTTTGTAAAGTTACAAAGTGCACCCAAAACTTCACTTTCTTGCTTACCAAAGACCTAGTGAAAATTGAAACTCATGTTATAATTTTAAACTTTGTAAAGTTGTACAGTGCAATGCAGACTCCACTTTCTGCCTTTCACCAAGACTAAGTAGAGACTGGTGCAAAGTTGCAAAGTGTAACTAGGATTTCACTACCCACCTCCTAAACAACTTCCACCTCCAAAACCCCTCAATGGAATGTGGACAATGGAAAACATATTATAAAATTGTAAATTTGTAAATTTACAATATGATTTCGTGGACCTACTTTCTTGCCTATTCACCCATCTACCACTACTGATCGACATGATTGGTATTAATTAGATGTTTTGGTATATAATTCAATTTTTTGCATCATTATTAACATTACAAACCAAATCCAAAACTCTTCCAAGTGACATTGTGACCCAGAGATCAAAGCCAAGGATGCCATGACCTAAACTAGACTTTAAAGATGACCTCTATTTCTAACTTACAAAGCCTTTCACATGCATCCACGATATTCTTATAGGTCACCTATATTTTACTTTGATCTATGCCGTATTGTTTGTCACCATTATTATTTTTTGCAAAGTTTAGGTTTTTTCTTTCCAAAATTTAGGGTTTCTCTTAGAACTATTAAAAGCATTGTCATTTTCTCATAAAATTTCTGGTTTTTCATTCATATGTTAAAATCTTGCTAAAAATTGGTCTAGGTATTTCTTGTCATACTTAGGGTTTTTTCTTAATATTGTCAAGATCTAGGTGGAAATATATTTTACCTTTTCAACCATAACTTCCATCAAAGTTTTTAATTATAGAAGCACATAAAATTTCTACTTAGACCAAGGCAAATATTCCCTTTGCTTTCACACCTTGCATTCCCATCAGTCTAACTTGTAATTGCAAACCATAGCCCCAATAGAGATTCAGTCAGATTTTATAGGTGAAACTACAAATTAAAACCACACTAGACCATTTGGTTTTACTTTAAAAAAATATTATTTCACACTATTTTTTTGATAGAGCTAAACCCTACAGAAGCATAACAAAACCCTGTCAAGTTAAAAATAGAAAAATAACCTATAATTGCAAGCCCAAATCCCAATCAGCTCTATAGTTGATTTACCATAGTTATTCCTAGTGCATATGTATAGAAAGGAGATGAAGTTCAAGTCAAACAGAATTAGTGTCCCTTCTAGCTTAGATTTCAATATCAATGAGATAGCTAACATAGATCTAGGTCACGCAGACCTAGCAAATTTTTGGACTAGAGGCAATACAGAATTAGAGAATGATTGGATTCAAAGCATTTATGATAGTGGTTTACCTTAGGTTGAAACCTTGCCACTCTCAGTTTAAATATTTGATCTTGTGCTCACTATGGATAAGCATTATGATGTAGAGAAGAAAGAAGTAGTAAATGATAAAGGAGAAAAGGTTCTAAGACTAGATCCAGATTTCATTAATACTATATTTTTAATCCCAGAATTTGAATGCTACATAGATATTACTCCTAATTCCTTCAAGAAGTTATACCAGGATAATACCTCAACTTATTTATGGTTTATAAACAAACAGTGGTTGGAGACTCCTAAGTATTCACCCACAAGAATGCCAAAGACCCTAGCTAGGATAGACTTCAAATATGAGGTAGGAGATATCATTATACTTGTACATAGAGTTATAAAGAGCCCTAATGCAAAGAACTACAAAGATTATATGTACTAGTATATCTAGGTAATCTAACAAAATCAGCAATACATTCATTGGGCCCAATTGATCAATGATTCTATTCATAGATAATTGATGGAAGTTCAAACCAATAGAGAATTCTATATGACCTCCTACCTCATATATGTTTTAGTAAGAGGCAAAATATTCTTGAGATTAAATATAGTGCTAGATTAGATCAACAAATCTTATAACTATTATCTTGATCTCACTTTTGAGGGGAGTAAATAACAATTTAGAAGAGCTAATGATGCCTTCATCTACTACTTCATAACCATGTTTGAATAAGATATAAGACAAATAAGGTTTTCTAATGCTACAATTATAGAAATTATGAATTGGGGACCATACTTTATCTAGTTTCTCACGTATTCAAACATCATAGTTGGTGGTTTTAGTGGGTGTCCTTACACCCTTCCTAAATATGTCAGTGACAAGTGCGATTTAATGGAATTAGTAAGACAACTAGTGGAAACCCACAAGTTCTTATCAAGTAAGCACAAGACATGCATGCATTTACCTATCAGTATAGGGATACACACCTGCCCTTCTCTATCTAAGGACAAATGTGCAAATATAGAGATGACCCAAATCAGTTCGAGAGCTCTCGATGTTAGTTCCTTCTATGATGTGCCTTTTATGTTACTAGTTTATTGGGTTCCTCATATTCCTACATTCCATTTCATGAAGATTAGTGGGAGGATATGTAGGATGAGTAAGAAGTTAGGTCAAGAATTATTCTAGAATGATCCTAGAACAAATTAAGCCCTGTGATATGGCACCATTTCTAGAATATTTAAAATATGAGGAACAATTAATGGATAGAGTATATTATGATAATCAAATCCACCTCCAAACTCTTACTCAAGTCAAGTGGTCTACACCTAAATCCTTCTCCTTATTAGACAAGACCACCCAAATTATTAACATAAATTTGAATTGGTTAAGAATTAAGGGGTTAAAATAAATAAATAGACCCTGAATATCACAGACAAACTCAGAAAGCTAAAGGATAAGGGTGTAGAGGTAGTAATAGCAGAAGGTTCTAATAGTGGCACTCCAATAAATTAGGCAGTGGGGCCAATTCTCTCACACAAAGGAAAACAAAATCATAAGGCAAGAAGGGCTTCTTCTAACACCCAAGTGCCATCAACCAATCCAATGGACCAAACATTAACAATTTCTATAGGGGACACAACTATAATAACTCCTCCTATCTCTACTATCCATCTAGTACAAGCAATTACCCAACCTATTTCTATGAGCCCAACAGTGCAAATAATTTCTCCTTCATATTACCAACTTGCACAAGTGATTACCTTGCTAGTGAGCCAATTAATGTAGTTGGTTATTCTAACTCCACCTTCACCTCCCTCTTCTGAAATCACTTCCACCTCATCCCATACATCTACTATTTCCCAATTAATAACCAACACCACCCAATAGTACATGGCTATTGACTCATTCATTATGACTATAGTCCCATTATCCATCATAGCCACTAGGACAGATACAACTCATTCTTCATCTTCCATCATATGGCCCACTATTTCTACTCTTGCCATTCCCACTACATTAATAGATTATTTTGCTTCTTTGGACACCACCCTTCCACAAGTTCCCTTGTTCTAAACACACATGCCTACCTATCTACCTGTGTCACTTCTAACTTCCACATTCCTTGTAGGCACATCCACTCAATCCATCCAAGAATCCTTGCCTTCTTCCACTCTCACATTAACCCAAATCTACACCAAGGAAGTGGAAACAAATATGCCCACTAACACAACTGTGGCTACTCAACCCACCAATGGGGAAGATATAGTTAAATCATAAGTTGAAGAATCAATGATAATGTCAATGGTATATATGACACTTTTTACGGTAATTATTAATGTATCATCTTTGCTTGTAGATTCATAGGCAACATTGGCCATTGGAACATGACATAATTCATCTATAACCACCTCAAGTAGGATGACATAATTAGTGTCCAAAAAGAGGAAATAGATGATATCTTCCAACACCCTAGATTTTGGTCTATTAGAAACATCCAAATGACCAAAGAGAGGTCCTAAGACCATTTCTAAGATTTCTTATGATGCAACAGGGAAAAGTATGTGGAAATATTTGTTCCCCTACTTAACAAATAGAAAGAAGATCTAGTGGTGGGGGATTATCAATTATCCAAGGACACCTTGGTTATCCAACAAAAGAGGGACTAAAATATAATGTTTAAACAAGTAGAATTTCTCTCTTTGATAAAATAGACAGTGAGAAAGTCACTAAGGATGAGCTGAAAATTAAGGTTGAATAGTTGATGATTGCTTTAAGAAAGATTATAGACCTAACAAGTCAACTTGAATCAACTTAGCCAACTCAATCTCTCTCTGAGTTCCACAATAAAGAAACATTTGATGCAATGACAAAGATTGGTACAATGGGTAGAGATACAAAATATTGGGTTGAAGAACTAATCACAAAAGGGAACATGGTGATAGATTTGGCCATGGATTATTACAAGACATTAAAAAATGACCTGGCATATCTTAAGGTAGATATAAGTAAATATGAAGAAGAGATTGAAAGGCTAAACCTTTACTTTTCTAAATTGTAGGCCATTGACCAGATAGAGAATGACACCCTCATGTCTGAAAACATAATAAAAAATCCTTTGAAACATGATGCGATGGAAAGGATAGCCAAATTTAGAATCAAGATACTCAGTGAAAATATTGATAAGGCTAAGAGTACATGACAAGGCCACAAATGCAATGTATGACATTGAATATTTAATTTGCAAATTGTCATGTAAGGCAATAGATTACCAAGATAAGACTTTTCCTATTCAGGATGTCTATGATAAATTCAAAGATGTAATAAAAAAGCTGTCAACATATGATACAACTTTCAATTTAGGTTCCATCCATCAGTTTATCAAATATCACAATACACTTGATCAGATGGGAAAGGATATCCAAGTCTACAAAACTTCTTCTAAAGAGTTATCTAAGGTAACTATAGAATGTGACATTAATAATCTTTACATGATACTGATGAGGATCATCTACAAGAGATATTTAGTAGCTTTGATGCTTATATCAATAAGATACAAGCAAAAAAGGATAAAGAATCGTCAAAAGTCATTGTTATGGATTGATTATTTATTTATTTAAAAAAATGCATTTTGTAAACTATGAGTTTTGTAAGATACATTGTAAAGTTGAAAGTTGCAAATTGTAACTGTCATTTTGATAGCTCTTAATTTTAAGTTGAAAAAAGAGTTACTTATAATTTTTAATTATCATTTTGTCATGATTTAATTGAAAAAGTGCAACTTGTATTTCATGATTTTATTTTTATTGATAAGTTAAATAGATTTAGTTATAAAATCTCACATTATAATTTTCACATTCCTTTTTGTCAAGTTAAAAGACTTAAAAGTTGTAAAAGTCTTGACTACAAATTACAAGTTAGGTTTTGCAAGTTTGGTGTTAAAATGTCAAAATAGTAAAAAGCATTAAATTTTTGACCAAGTCATAGAGTTCATTTTGGCACCCCATTTCTTGTGGAGATATTTATTCAACTAAAATCTAAGAGAGATGGTTCAACTGGAAGACTCTAACATTTTTTTCATCACTTGACAAAGCACCCAACTATTTTAGAGTTCTCTTCTTCCTTATACTCCAAAGACATATTTTCAAGCTAGGAATGATGACATTTGTATAGAGGTTCCTTGATTTATTGCTCCAAAACTAAGTGTAAGGGTTTTTTTGAATTCTTCTCTCTCAAGGGAGTGATTTTTTGTATAAATATGGGTTTCCTAAGTAGCCCATGGATCTTTTTTTGTTGATAGATAATTTTTATACTTTTGAAAAGTTTATTTGCATGTTGTAATTTGGAGGATATTAATATACTAAAGTTTTACTTTCCTTATCTTGTGTTATATTTATGTATGTATGGGTTTTTATTACATTTGTGAATGATATAAGTCTTATTTTAGTCATATAGATTCATTTGTGTTATTCATTTTACCCTTTTGAAAACTTGTTGAGGAAAAATAAATAACTTTGTTCTTTATCTGATAAATGCCCAATATTACCTCTGGTTTCATATTCATATAAGATTGTGCTTCAAGATATTTCAATATATATTATTATTATTCAATTGTGTTCAATCAAATAAACTATTTATTTCCACTAGAACCCTTCGGTGCATCACCATTTTTCAGTTTTAAAATTCCTTCTGAATTCCCCTAGTTAGGAGTAAGATCATGAAGAAGCTACAATTTATGTTGATAATATGATTGTAATTGATGTCAAAAATGACACTAGGGATGTCATTTATGTCAAAAGGATCAGGCATGATTGATGGAGTTAAGATCATGTTTCATAGTTGCACTATGCAAAGTTGTCATGCTTTTACAGAGACCATTTATGAATGTTTAAAATCAAATAAATAGAAGATTTGTTATGAGTTTTTTCATGTACATTATAAAAATATGGTCTATAGGTTTAGAGAAGGAGTGAGCTCATAATTAATTAATTTATCTCTCAAACATTATAGGGTTTCACAATAAAATCCTAAGGGCTTAGCTATGGCATTAACAAGCAAAGTTCTATTTTAATGTTGACTTGGTATTGCTGAGAACCAATAACTTAAGTTACAACTTAAGTCCATGTCATCGTTAAGAAATTGACCCCTTGACCTATAAATTACCATCTCTGAGCAATGATCAAAAGAATTTATATTTTCTTAAGTCTAAGACTTAATATATGTCCTAACTTGATCAATGACTATCACTTCATCATACACAAATGATGTAATGAATCGAAACAAAGTCAAATTATCAAAGGATCCTCTGAGTAAATACACTAGTGACAAGTATCACATTCATAGAGTTTGTTAGATAGAGACCCAATGAGCATAATATTGTCAGAGTTAATGTTCAATCTAGTTGAAAGATCAATGATTAGTGCTTAATCGACAGAAGCTATCCAATATAGCATGATAAAGTCAAATTGTCAAAAGGACCTCTGAGTTAATGCATAAGTGACAAGTGTCACAATCATAGAGCCTGAATAGTTAATCTATGGTGTGGTTTAAATTCAAAAGGTCAACAAGCAATGCAAAGATGTCAAATGTCTCAATAGTGAGAACTAATAACTATTTATAGAAGGCACATGTTTATGCCAAGTGTCATATCTTTGAAGGTTTGATAGATATAAAGATCAAGATTGTCAGAAGATCTGATGATGAGTGGGTGATCATACAAAGGAGATATAATATAGAAAATGGACTCATATAGAACAAAGTGATCGATGTTTATTGAGACAGTGGCAAGTTAAAGACCAAACAGGTTCAAGAAGATTGATATAGTAAAAGTGATCCAAATATATAGAAAGTAGTGAGATGGGATAAAGAGATTGATGTTTAATGTCTTGATAGAGATAAATAACATGCATCTTTGAAGATCCAATGACATGTAAAATCTAAGATCAAGAAGATCGATAGGCATGTTTTAAAGATGACAAAGGTAAAGTTCAAAAGCATACAAAGATTTAATGGATAACATGAGCTTGTCAGAAGGTGATCAAATGGACATGTTTTAAAGTTGATTCATTTGAGTGTGGACCATCAGATCATCGTGCCAAAGGCAAGATCAATGACCAAGATTTTAAGTCATGTCCAGTTAAATGATTAGTTGTAAGAACATGCAGGACTTGCATATAAGCTCTATATATTAACATAAATTATGAGATTGATCAATCCAACTGATCAAATGTACATTAAAGAGGCTATGCATCAAAACTTGAGTATAAAAAATGATATAGATAGTAAAGATACCTATAATTATGAAGTGATGCATGAAATTGAGACAAAATAAACTTATAATCCAAGTAATATTGAACTAAAGTCTAGAATTAGTGTGATGTGTTACATTTTAAGTGTGAACATAGATAATAAGTAAACCCTAGATCAAATTCATATATATAAAACATCTAGGATACAATTACCATGATTAGAATTTTGTCAAATGAAAATATATAGACACAAAGGCATAAGTGGAGAGAAGATGAGATGTTATTGAAGAGTGTAAAACATAGATATAGATATACATAGAAATAGAGTGACAAAGTGAGATGAAGTGTGTCCAATAAATATGTATTCAGACATAGAGAGAAAAGGGTAGAGATAAAGAAGGCATAAAGAGAATGTTCATAGTATGAGCATGTTACAGATTAGACTTGTAACAAATAATATAGTTTGATTCATTTATGAATCAATGTTGTAATATGAAGTTGTAGCTCCATAGATTTGATTGGTTGGTACCATCAGATTAGTTGAGTTGGTGATTAGTTAAGGGATTAGTGTTTTCTTAGGATTGGTGTCCTTAAATATAATCAATGAGGTTTTGCCAGTGAGACTTGTAGCCAGTAAGGCTTGTAACTAGTGAGGTTTTTCCAAGTGAGGCATTGACTATGAGGTTGGATTAAAACATTAGATCTAGAAGCTATTCTCATCATGGTTTTTTATTTTTAGTTTTCCATGTATAAATTTGGTGTCATGTGTATTTGTGTGTGTATGTGATCTTTGCATTTATCTTTTAATCTGCATATTCTTTTGAATTGAGTTTAAAAGGATTAATGGACTAGTTTTATTTGATCTACTAATTCACTCCCCTCTCAGTAGATAGTTGTGTTCTAAATATTGGTATTAGAGTCTAGGGTTCCTTTGAAAGTAGATTAATCAACTCAAGTAGATATTGGAATAGTGAACACAATGGCTAGTCAAGAAGGATCTTCATCAAACAAAGCACCTTTCTTTGATGGATCAAACTATGCATTTTGGATCATAAGAATGGAAGCATACTTATTTTCATTATGGTTTGATGTATGAATGTCTATATTAAATATATATACATACCTTGCTACAAATCCTACTGATCAAGAAACTAAGAAGGCATATGAAAACAATACCAAAGCAAAGAATGTTATTCTCTATGGCTTGTCCAAATTAGAGTTTGTTAAAGTGATGCATTGTCAAAATGCACAAGAGATATAAAACAAGTTGAAGAGCATCTATGAAGGTGATGACAAGGTAAAGTAGGATAAGATGCAAACATACAGAGGTATGTTTGAAAGTCTCAAAATGGATGAAGAGGAAAAAATTGTAGACTACCTTCTCAAAGTAGATGAAATAGTAAATGAAATTAGAGGCCTTGGAGATGAAATGAAAGAATCAATCATTGTCAAAAAGGTCCTAATATATTTTCCAACAAGATATGATTCTAAAATATCTTCTATATAGGAAACAAGAGATTTGAATAAACTCACTATTGATGAGTTGCATGGAACCTTCACTACTTATGAGATGAGAATGAGAGAAGCAGATAATCCTAAGAGATAAGCTGCATTCAAAGCATCAAGAAAAGAAAAAGTAGAAGCATCTACATCTATATCTGAGTAGACTAATGAAGAAGAAGCCATATTTGTTAAAATATTTAAAAGAGGGTCTAAAAAATGCCAATGTATGTTACCCTTTAAATGCTTTAACTACGGTAAGGTAGGACATTTTGCTGCTAAATGCCCTTATGAAAAAAAGGATAATCTTGAGAAAGAAAAGGATGGCAAAAAGATGAAGTTCCACTATTCCAAAAAAAGGAACTTCTTTAAAAACAAGAAAAGCTTGTATATAAGAAAATATAGTGACACATTGGATGAGAGTGATAGATTAGATAATAGCCATGATTGTGCCTTTGTGCTTAAGGGAAATGAATCCCTATTCATGGCATTAGAATCAAATTTTATAGATCTAAATCAAGAAGAAGTTGAAGACTCTGATGAAGAAGATGAAGGAGAAGTGGACCCTGAGTGTGAACTCATTTGAGCTCTAGATGAGATTGATACCTTGAGAAAAGAGAACTCAATGTAGAATAATCTTGGACAAAAATAAATTGAAAAATTGTCCAAAATTCTTGAAAGATTTGATAAGATGATAGTAAGCCTTAAGACTCAGGTTGAAGAGGCTATGAAAATAGAATATGTAGTCAAAATTGAACTACAATTCAAATTTGATGAGTGTATGAGGCTAGAAGTAGAGATAGTGGCTTTAAAAAAAGAGATGGAAAAGGATAAAGAACAAATAGTCAAAGGTCTAAAGCTAATAGGAGGATCATATATTCTTAATGAATTGATCAGATCTCAAAAGACATTAAAAGAGAAATTTGGTCTTGGTCATGAAAAGGGGAAAAGTCCCATAACCAGTAAATCTGCTAAGTTATATGATAATTTCAAAGTAGAAGGATTAGGAGCAAAGAAAGAGAAAGCTTGTAAGGATACAAAGACAAACATAAACAATGCTAATGTGAAGAAGGTTATAGCTGAAAAGAAGCCCAAGGAAAGGAAAAATATAATGAGTCCATATCTTCAAACTCAAGGAATATGTAGAAGATAAAGCCATCTAATACAGATGGTTACATAAGGGTAATAAACTTGAAGAATCAAGAGTTGAGAAGAACTCCCCATCCTACACAAAGAAAAGCTATGACCATGTATTCCTCATCTTTCTATGGTTATTGTTATAGTTTTAATCATTTTGATCATAAGGCTAGTAATTGTAGAGTTATACCTATAAAGAGAACCAATTTTTTAAGTAAAAATTTATTTGTACCCTTATTAGATACAAATGTAATGTGCTATAATTGTAATAGTTTTGGTCATATAGATAAACATTGTAGAACAAGCTTTGTAAGATCAAAAGTACATAGTAAGAAGAAAGGTATGCCTCCTAATGTGAATAAAGATTCACAAGTCTATGATAAAGAGAAAAATAGGACATATAAGAAACCCAAGCATGTATGGAAAATGAAAGATCAAGCCAATGCTATAGAGGTTGGATAATGTCAAGATCTCTCAATGTCTACTCATGTTGAGAATGAGAAGACCAAGCTCAAGGAGACAACCAAGGTACTAGTTGAGGCTAGTTTTGAAGTGAGTACATATTCAATTGAACATAATTCTATTGCTAAGAAACTTTCATGCATAGAACATCAGTCTTCTATGCTTAGTGATGAGAATATGAACTGCAAATAAGGTACTTCAGATGAAAATGTATGTCATGAATCCATATTTTATAATCTAGTCATAGAAGAAAAGGAGAAAAATGTAATGGATGAGCATGCTATTTATCTCAAGCCTAAGAAGAAAAATGAGAATAGAAAGCATAAGATGACCAAAGAGGAGAAGGAATATGAGGAGTTATAAGCAACTCCTAGTTTCACATTATTCTAGGACATTGCGAAGTAGGATGTCTCTGTCTATGATTCTTAAGAGACTCCTTTCTATAAAGAAGAAAGTGGTGTTCTTTAGAATATTTTGAAGGAAAAAAATGAGTATTCTCAATTAAAGTTGGTGTGATAAAATGAGAAAAGTGTTGTGTATGCAGTGTTTGTAGGGACAAAATAAGTGTGCCAACAATGTGTCCATGGACTTTGGTTCTAAAGGCAGGATAAGGAGACTTCCAAGTGTGGAAGTGTGTTTTCTCTAGATCATCATACCAATGAGTATAGAGGTATGTAGATTATTGATAGGTATTTTATACCAATACTAATTTGATATAGAATAAATGATCCTATTTTGTAAATTCTTGTATTGATCATTAGTAGTTCAGTGGAGTAAGGGGGAGCTAGATTGTTTAATCTGTCAGAATCAAGAAGGTTCAGAATAGAAAAAAATGATGTATGTTTTGTGGTGATAGATTTGAATATTCTCAGGTGGATGTTGTTTGAGACTTATCTATGTTGCATAAAAAAAAATCATGTAGAAGGTCTTTGAGTTCCGAAGATGACAAGTTGTATATACCATGGAGTTAGGGGGAGCTAACTTAGATCTTGAATAGCTTGAAGAGATATGCATGATGTGAAAAGGAGAATATGTGAGATGCTTCAGTCATGATTGAAAGATAAGTTGATGTCTAATAGAGCTCAAGCAAATTGAGATTGACTTGAACAAACCAAGTTAGTCTTAGATCATGTCCTCATGCATCATAATTGGTCAGGTTAGGATTAGAAATGTATGGAGACCTAGAGATGCTCAAGTGATGCAATGAGATAAAATTAGGGAGTGATAGCTCTTACATCACATCACTAGATACTAGTGATGGAACATAACAGAAAGGATCATAAAAGCCTTGTTGATCCCTAGAAGAAGAGAAAAGGCAACTCAGGGATGTATATTTTGGAAAATTTATAATTATTTAATGGTTTTAGGTTATTGGATAAACTCCTTTATCTGATAAAGGGGGAGCTTCGAACACTTTGGACAAATAGTGAGGAGTCCCTTTTCCATTGATGTCAAAGGGGGACAAATTCTCTTTGTAAAAGTTTGGATAAAAAGTGCAAATGCTCTCTATAAAAGCTTGGATCAGAAAGTGTCCAAGATGAGTTTAGGAAAATGTGCTTGCCTAATGGGGAGCAAGTATGTATGATTTATACATACTCATTAAAGCCAATGCAACAAAGCTAGAGAAGGATCAAATTATTAGAAGATTTGAACATTAAGTTTTCCTTTAGATCAATGCCAAAGGAGGAGATTGTTAGAAATATGATTGTCATATGTCAAAAGAAACACTATGGATGTCATTAATGTCAAAAAGATCAGGTAAGATTGATAAAAATATCATGTTTCATAGTTACATTGTGTAAAGTTGTCATGCTTTTACATATACCATTTATGGATGTTTAAAGTCAAACAGATAGAAGGTCCATTATGGTTTTTTCATGATTCTAAGGTTTGCAAGTTTAGAGGAGAAGAAATGAGCTCATAATTGATTTATTTCAAGGGTTTAACCATGCCATCAACAAGTAAAGTTCTATTTTAATGTTGACTTGGTATAGTCAAACTTAAGTCCATATCATCATTAAGAAACTATCCCCTTGACAACAATTATCGTCTTCGAGTAATGATCCAACTCTAAGAGTCCTCGCTTGATCAAAAAATATTGCTTCATCATATGTAAATGATTTAATAAAGCACAACAAAGTTAAATTATTGAAAGGCTCCTTTGAGTAAATGTTCTAGTGACAAGTGTGACTTTCATGAAACTTATCAGACAAAGACCCAATGAGCATAAGCTTGTCATAGTTAATGTTCAAGCTAGTTAGAAGGTCAATAATTAGTGCTTAATCGAAATTGGAGGTCCAATAGAGCATGATGAAGTCAAACTTTCAGAATTACCTTCGAATTAATGTGCAAGTGATAATTGTCACAATCATGGATCCTGGACAATTAATCTATAGTGTTGTTTAAATTCAAAAGGTCAACAAGAAATGTGAGGATGTGAAATGTCTCAATAGCGAGAACTGATAGATATGTATAGAAGAAACATGCTTACACCAAGTGTCATATCCTCAAGGGTTAGATAAACATAAAGATTGAGCTTGTCAGAAGATCTGATAGTGAGCAAGTGATCGTGCAAAGGAGATCTAATGGCGTGAATGGACTTAGATGGAACAAAGTGATTGATATTTATCGACATAGTGGCAAGTTAAAGACTAATAATGTTTGAGAAGATTGATGAAGTGAAACTAATCCAAAGATATAAAAATCACTGAGATGGGTAAAGAGCTCAACATTTAACATCTTGATAGAGATAAAAAACATGCATCTTTAGAGATCCAATGACACACAAAAGCTTAGATTAGGAAGATCGATGGGCATGTTTTAAATATGACAAAGCTAAATTTTGGAACATATAAAAATCTAATAGATAGCATGATCATGTCAAAAGGTGATTGAATGGACGTATTTTAAAGTTGAGTCATTTGAGTGTGGACTATCAGATCATGGAACCAAAGGCAAGATCAATGATTGACATTTAAAGTCATGTCCAGACAAATATTTAGTTGTAGGAACATGTAGGAACTTATGTATAAGATATATATCTCAACACAGACAATGAGATTGATCTATCTAACTGATCAAATCTACATTAAAAATATTGTGCATCAAAACTTGAGTCTAATAGATGCTATAAATAGTAAAAAGACCTGCAATTATGGCATGATGTATAAAATTGAGACATGAGAAACTTACAGTCCAAGTAATTTTGAACTAAAGTCTAGAATTGATGTGATGTGTTACATTCTGAGTGTGAACATAGATAAGAAGTAAACCCTAGATCAAATTCATATATATACAACATTTAGGATACAATTGCCATGATTGGAATTGTGTCAAATGAAAATATATAGACATACAGGTAGAAGTGTCGAGAAGATGAGCTGCTATTTAAGAGTGTCAAACATATATATATACACATATATATATATATATATATAGTGACAAAGTGAGATGAAGTGTGTCGAATGAAGATATACCTAGACATAAAGAGAAAGGGGCAGAGAGGAATAAGGAATAAACAGAATGTGCATAGTATGAGCATGTTATAGATTGGAGTTATAATAGATAATAGAGTTTGATTCATTTATGAATTAATGGTGTAATCTGAAGTTGTAGCTTCATAGATTTGATTGTTTGGTGCCACCAGATTAGCTAAGTTAGTGCTTAGTTAAGGGATTCGTGTCTCCTTAGGATTGGTGACCTTAAATGTAACCAATGAGGTTTTTATAGTAAGGCTTGTAACTAATAAATTTTTACCTAATGAGGCATTGATTGTGGGGCTATATTAGAATAGTAGATTCTAGTAGCTATTCTTATCATGATTTTTTCCTTTGGGTTTTCCACATATAAATCTGGTGTCATGTGTATTTGTATGTGTATATGATCTTTGCATTTATATTTTCATATACATATGATTTTGAATTTATTTTAAAAAGATTAAAGGATTGGTTTTAGTTGATCTACTGATTCACCCCCCCTCTAATTAGATAGTTGTGTTCTAATAACTTAATGTGAACTAGTCATGTATTAGTTGTACTAAACTAGTGAATAGAAGTCATATATATCTAGAGGTTCACTTTAATTTTCTAAGGTCCCAAAAATTAGAGGTGATCCCATTGTGTCATTAGATTTTTCATGTACTACAACTCATACTATACTATAACACAAAATGGGTGTAAAATCTAATTGATAACAATTTTTGGCATGTTTGGTTGGACCCAACGATCATTGCTAAGAAATTGGTGTTATTCTTAGAAATCATTGTATGAGATTCATACACACTTCAAGAGCACCTGGTGACTCCATTTACTTATGAATTTAATAAATTCATGTTTATGTATTCTAAAGATACATATAAGATCATACATTAAAGGTAAGAGGATTTGCTTGCAAGAATTATCTTTTTCATATAAGAAAAAATCAAGATCAGTCTTACTTAATCCTAAAGTAAATCCTAAAAATATATTTGCATCTCCCACAAATACCCACAATTGTTTCATACCGCCCACTATGTACTAGAGAAATAAAAATTCCATACCATTCAATGGAGGTAGCCAACTTATGTTGGCCCTATATGATGATATACCCACTTTGGCTCTGAAAATCCTTCCATATTTTACTGGTGAAACTTACACTACACCAATTGAACACATTCATGATTTTGCTAATATCTATTCAGTTCATAACATAACATAAGAAAATGTTACTATCAAAATTCTTGCATCATCATTTAAGGGTAAAGACCTTCAATGGTATAGAAATCTGCTTCCCATTTCAATTTGTGTTTGGGATGATCTAGGGTCTACCCTATACATATAGTTTGAAGTTACTAGTGACCATATCTCGTTAGTTAAGAAACTAACCACTATTAAATGGGCTCCTCATAGGTTCATGAGTGATTTTAATTTTCATTTCTAAAAGACATGGAATATGATCCTAGTGTTGGTCAATCCATCCCTGAACAATGATTTCTTACACTATTCAAGAGATTTAAATAGTGATATACTTATTATGATCTAGTCAATGGGTGGTACCACACTCCTTGATTCTTATGACATAGCAATAAGAGATAAAAATTGCCTCATTCAAGCCAAAAAAATTAGTCCTTGGCCTCTAATGTTGTTATTCTCAGAGTTGCCTCTCAAGCAACCCACTATAGAGTTGTCTCTTATCCCTTATGATGATTTGTATGAAGTTAATTCATTGCTTAAAATATTTGGCAATGATTTGGTAGCCATTAAAAGGTAACAATCCCAACATTATAGGCCTTATCAACCAACTATTTAGGCATATCAACCCAATAAGCATCCATACCAAGGCAACTCATAACCCTAAAGTTGAATCATGCAAGCAAAGCTCCTAAATATCCATGTTCTACCTACCCCATGTACTTTTAAGGACATCATTCACATTCAGAACAACCTGGCTCAGGAATATGAGTGGTGCTATCCTTGTGCTCAACTGCATAATCAAAATACTTGCCCTCATGGTGTCACCAATTAAGCCTTGATAGTAAAATTAATATCAAACCCCCAATGGAATAAAGAGAAAGTTACTTCTCAATAGGAATAGTTATAGGTGCCTGCTCAAAATGAGACCACTCTTTTGAACTAGCAAGAGGAGGATTTTTGTGGCATACATCAAGATAAAACATTGACCAATGGTGGTAGTTCAATGGAAACAAATACACGCTGTAAAAAGAGAGAAATATAAGGTGATCAACCTCCCAAGGTTGACTAGATATAAATTCTAAAGTTGTACAAGAGGTTGTAAAAATCAACACAAATAAAAATCTACCTAATGTGGTGATCGGTAAGCCAAAGTCAAAAATGTTGATCCCAAATATCATAAAAGAGGACATAACTCTCATAAAGGCATTGATAAAGGTTGGTAGCATTCCTTTAAGTATTATAGAACAAATGAAAAATACTAACTTGAATGTTACCATGTAGGAAGAACTGTCTATCCCAACACATGGGGACTTGATTTAGGAAACTCTAAAAAAATTCCAACTAATAAAGGTCTCAGTTAAGGGACCTACTATTGCGATTAACTTGTGTCAACTTCAAACAAACATAAAAGAAAGTAAAATGGGTAAGCCTCCCACTTTTTACCTTTCTCTCATAGTTGGAAAAAATCTTGTCCATAACTATATGATAGACTCAGGGGCTAGTAACTCTATTATGCCCAAGAAATAATGAACATGCTAGGTGTTAAATACACACTT
This sequence comes from Torreya grandis, assembly GCA_037957365.1. Lineage (NCBI taxonomy): Eukaryota > Viridiplantae > Streptophyta > Pinopsida > Cupressales > Taxaceae > Torreya > Torreya grandis. Next base: position 1,492,815 of record JARHVA010001140.1, on the reverse strand, counting down.
ATCACAAAAGACATGGTTTAATTAGATGGAATTGATGTCCAAATAGTTGGGGTTATAAAAGGTCTAAACCTTACCATCTATTCATGTCCAAGCTTATCCATAGCCCAAGACATCTTGGTTATTGACCTCCCCCTTATTTTTCTATCTAGATTCCTGAGACTTTACAGTAAAAATGGGAGGATACCTATCTGCTGGTTGGTTACATATATTTCTCAAGATAAGATATAGGTCTAGAGTGACCATAAGAGTTGAGCCAACTTCCAAAGACCATATTAAACCATACATGCCTATCTCTATGGATATGAATTTCACATTACAATACCAAGAAGAGGAGCTTAATCATGAATTTAAAACACCCATGGAAGAAATCCCAGACACTCACCTTGATGAATGAGGGTCAACTGTCCAATTTAATCCTTATGACTATGTTAAGGAAATAGGTTTGGGTATGCATTACATTTATGAAGATGATCTGATAATCCCAAATCTTGTAAAATCAGCTAAGGATCACAAATGAGTGTGGAAATTATACTTTGATGGATTAAGGAGGGGCTGATATTGTTTGGGTCTCTCTCCAAAAGGAGAGTTATTTCTATTGATTTAAACTTTAGTTAGCTGCACTAACAATGTGATGGAATATGAAGTATTGATTCAAGGTCTCTAATTGGCAAAGGAAAGGGGGATTCAGTCACTACAAGTGTTTGGCGACAATGAACTAATTGTTCACCAAGTAATATCAAGAAGTACAACCAAGAATAACTTACTGAGATCTTACAAACATAGGGTGTGGGACCTATTTGAAGATTTTATTTCTTTGAATATTTAAGCAATACTAAGAGTGAAAAATAAGGACACTGATCATATGGTCTCAGTGGGTTCCCAATATAATCTATATGCAATTAGAAATACATCATGTCTATAAATCAATCCTCACTTAGAGAAGATAGATCATACTTACATTTTTGACCAAGGATATATTAGATAATCAAGAACATGATCAATATGTGGATCTACTAGACCTAATTAGGGGATCTTTTATCACAATAATAATACTAGTGAGGATTCTAGAACCTCAAGTCAAGAAAAAATATGTAATAACTCTAATTAAGCCCTATGTTTTCATATTCACTAAAATAATAAGTAAAGTAAAGTCTAATATAGTTCTCACCAAAGCTTGTGGCACAAAGTGGGGGGGGTAATAAAAAACAAAATTAAACATGCATAGAAGACATATAATCATGTCAATGTATATAAAATCTTAATCCATAAAAGAGAAGTACAAATAAATATATATCTACTCTTACAAAAGAGAAACAAAGTTAAGAATACTTATCTTTGAAGATAAACCCACTGAGCCTCAATCTCTCACTTGGCCATGGTGCCTCGCAAGAGGTTGTTATGGTATGTAAGGATGACAAAGATAAATCGAATCTAAGATACACAACACATCAATGCATCCAAAAGACTTCTCTACATGACAAGATCTATATCTTCAAATAAAGTATGAAATCCTAAGCTTATTCTTCAAGTAGAATGGTGGATAAGCATATACACAATAGCTCTTACTTATTATTCTCTTCTCTAAATAATGAAAAAATGATCTTGTATATATAGGTATGTTTAACCCTAAGTCATTTCAAAAGTTTCAATCGATAGGGTTGACCCAGTTGACCTAGTACTGATATTGATGAAAATTCACTAAGTCATGGGCTAGGTCAACTAAGAGCCAACTTAGACCCTAAATGAATTTCACTAATAAGAGTACAAGGTTGACCCAGTCGACCTAGTATTATAAATATTCTTAAGGGGTTTTAGGTTAGGAAAAGGCAATGAAAGGTATGAAATGACTGGAGGAGTATAGAAGAGAGAATAACAAGCTTAGGGAAATAGTTTTCAAGAGACAAGTGTATAGATAAGAAGTGGAAAAAAAGATAAAAAATCATGTGAAGAAATAATGGTCTGTCCACCCCTTTCTTGGTGTACCCCTTAGGGCATGCACTCAAAGAGATTGAGACTTAATGGGTTCCTACAATATAAAAAGTATCAGTATGTGATAAAAGTTAAAACTATTATGTGTATACATATGCCCCACTCAAATCTCATCACGTGTCACTCATGTGTAACAGGGGATGGTACTTTGAGAAAGAACATATTAGCACAATGTTGAGGCTAAAAAAAATTGTAGTATTTTAAAGTAAAAAGAAAACTAAAAGTAAATGATTGAAAAAGAAATAACTAAAAAGTAAATGTAATGTGTACCTTGACTTACCTTTATTGCTAAATGGTTGTATGCTATATTTCTAGTTTTGATTGTGGAGAGTGCAGAGACTCCTTTCAACAAACCCAAGAATATAAAATTCAAGAGCAAAAACAAACAAATGTAGAAAGCTAAGATAATTGGTTCAATGTGGACAAGATGTACTTAAAAATTTGGCAAGCTAGGGTGACAAGTGCTATGTTAGACCAAATGACCAGGTTAAATTTTAGAGTAAATTAGGTAACCGAAAATTCAAGGCTACTAAAAACTGAAAAACTCAAAAAAATAAACCTTGATTAAAAAATACAAACTCACCAAGTCAAACCAATTATACATGTCCAAAGGATGGTAATCATTTACATCAATGTGAAATAAACAACAATCCTTACTTAAATAAAGATGGGCAAGCATTGGTAAAACAACATTGATGAGTGAGTAATAACAATCTTTATTCAATCATCAATGGTATCATACCTGATGAATAATTATGTGAAACTTGCTTTCATGTTCTTGATCTCCTTGATGAACACCATCATTATGCTTTACAACACAATCACCAATACAAGGTCTGTATTGATAAATAACATAACAAATGTGTTAATGTGTTTAATGTTGGTGATCTTTTCCTTAAATTAGACTACACTCATGACAAAAAAAGTATACACATAATATTTTCAACTTTTATCAAATATTGATGTTTTCTATCTTGCAGGAACTCATCAAGTCTCAATCTCTCTAAGTACACGCCCTAAGGGGTGCACTAGGAAAGGGGTGGGCATAACATTGATGATTCATAGAATTTTTGTCCCTTTTTTCACTTGTTATCTACACACTTGTCTCTTAAAAACTATTTTCCTAAGCTTGTTTTTCTCTCTTGTATACTCCTCCAGTCATTTCATACCTTTCATCCCATTTTCCTAACCTAAAATACCTTTTGACTGTTTACAATACTAGGTCAACTAGGTCAACCTTGTACTCTTATTGGTGAAATTCATTTAGGGTCTAGATCGGTTCTTGGCCAACCTAGCTAGTGACCTAGTGAATTTTCATTAATATCAATAGTAGATCAATAGGGTCGACCCTATAGGCTGAAAATTTTGAAAGGGCTTAGGGTTAAATATGCCTATATATACAAGATAATTTCACCATTATATAGAGAAAAGAAGAATAAGTAAGAGTTATTACACATATGATTATCCATCATTCTACTTGAGGAGAAAGCTTAATGTTTCATACTTTCTTTAGAGATACGAATCTTGTTTTATGGAGATGTCTTTTGGATACGTTGATAGGTTATGTATCCTAGAGTTGATTTATCCTTATCATCCATACATACCACAACAATCTCTTACAAAACACCTTGGCCAAGGGAGATATTGAGGCTTGTTGAGTTCATCTTCAAAGATAAGTATTCCTAACTTTGTTCCTCCTTTATAAGAGTATATAGATATGCATTTGTACTTATCTTTCATGTATTACAATTTTAAATACATTGAAATGAGTATATATCTTCTATGCATATTTATTTTTGTTATTTATTACCCCCCCACTTTGTGTCACAAGATTTGGTGAGCACTATATTAGAATTTTCTTGTTATTAGTTTAGTAAATATCAAAACATAGGGATTAGTTAGGGTTATTACATAGTTTTGCTTGACTAGAGGCTTTGAAACACTCCCTAATATTATTGTTGTGAAAAGAGATCCCTTAATTAGGTTTACTAGATCCACATATTGGTCATGTTCCTAATTATCTAACATATCCCCAATCAGAAGTGTAAGTAAGATCTATCTTCTTCAAGTTATGATTGATTTATAGACTTGATGCATTTATGATTACATACATTCTAGTGAACTCGATGTGAATCTAACCTTTACAAGTTTTCTTTCACATTTTTTATTATCTACAATTTTATTTATTATTTTTCTATGTTTATGATACTAGGTCGACATGGCCATTATAGTTTTTAACTTTTGTGCACAGGTTTAACACTCAGTCACATCAAAAATGAATATATTTTTTTTGTGCAAGTTTTCATTAGATATAGGATACTAGGTCTAATAGATTGATATAGTGTTCTTACATGGTTTTAGAAAACATACTAGGTTGACTAGGTCAGTATAGTCATCTTCCCGACTTTAAAAAAAACATACTAGGTCAACCATGTTGGTATAGTATTCTAGACAACTTCTAGAAAACATATTATGTCAACCATGCCGGTATAGTATTCTAGACAACTTCCATAAAATATACTAGGTCAACCAGGCTGGTATAGTCATCTTCACATACTTTAGCAGATAGTTAAATACAAAACTAGGTCGACCTAGTCGACACAGTTGGTAGAATTTATGAGTAATATTCAAGGTAATTCAACAACAATATCACATTCCTTTGCATCTTCCAACCCACCAAGGTTCCTTTCTCTCTTTATTTTTCATTTCAGTTATTATTTATAGTTCTAATTTTCATAGTTTACAATCTTTAAAACTTCCCTCATACAATAAATTAGGTTGACCTAGTTCTATATTGTATCTTCTATCTGAAAGACTGGGTCGACACTGTCAACATAGTTCTTAAAGACCCTTGTTTCAATAGTACAATAGCAAATTTTTTGACTTTGTACTATAGTGTTTGCATATACTATCATCTAAACTAACACTATATTATGTTTCAAATTGAAATTAATAACTATATTCTAGTAGTTACTTCACACTTTCACTTTCAGTTGTTTGTATACTTATATTAAATCATATAGTCTAATTAGGTGGTCTTTCAATATACCATTTAGTTGCAATATTTTTTTCTTTCTTACACACACTGCCAAATCACATAATTTCAAAACACATTTAAAAAATTGTCTACCCAAGTCCTACCTACTTGGATTTCATCACCAAGGGAGAAGCTAATTTGATTTTTTGGCTAAGTATAAACACGTGGTTAATGGTATATAGTGGCAAATCACTCGACACCCTTATCACTGTGAGATTATGAAGTGAGGGGGTAGGCCCCAATATCAAGCCAATACCATTGCCAACATAGATCCCTTTTAGCATAAACATCTTGAAACCATCCATATATTACTTTCTAGTTCCCTAATTCTAGCCAAATTCTCTATCACATTTAAAATAATGCTTTAATAATTTAACAACATTCTGAATGACCACTTAGTTAGCATTTAATTTTTAGTTGACTGCTTGCTCTTTTCTTTTTATATGTTGTATTTCAACAACTTGCATTAGCTAGTGTTGGTGTAAGATTTTGTGTTATATGCCTTAGTTGGATCATCCTCATTGACCAAATTGATTGTGTGTTTCCTTCTATTTCTTTCTTTCAAGTACATTTAATTTTTTTCCTTGTTTCAGTACACTATCAATCTGTTCAACACAACCCCTTACAAACTATTTTTACTTCTACCTACAATACTAGGTCAACCCAGTTGACTCTGTATCTCTTATGTCAGTCAAATAATAGTACTAGGTTGACCCAGTCAACTTTGTACTCTTATCAATATCTTTTTTACCTAGTTTGTAGTACTAGGTTGACCTAGTCGACTCTGTACTCTTATTGCCTATCCTATCTATTTAACTTGGTTTTCTATTTTTTCTTTCTTACATTTTTTTCATTTCTCAAGTTTTCATGAAGTCCCCTATTAGAATCTTCTTGGACAACTCAAATCCATTTAGATACTATATAGGATGTTTATTTCTCCCTCTCTTATCCGCCCAAGAGAAATCTCACTCTTGGAGCACCTCTTCCCCTCCATATATGGATTGTAACATGGTGCAAATCACACTTCAAGATGAAGTAGGTGGATTTGATATTTTTTATACCTAACAGGATAATTCTCATCTTCAAACCCTTCAACATAATGTGGGATCAATTGACACAAGTCAATCTAATAATCCTAGAGGGAACCTCATAATAGAACTTGAAAAAGAAAAGGTAAATGATGGCCCAGATCCTTTCCCTCTTATGACCATGTCTACCTTACCTAGAGAAGGCATTATTGAATATTACAAAGAGAATAATACTATTCTCTATAAGGGTGGAATATGGACATCACATAAAGGCCATACAAGAAGGGTGAAAGAGAAATATCTTATTTTTCTACTGCATATCAACCTACCTCCTCAACAAAAAAGTAACCTTATTCATATTTTAAACAAAGAAATTATATTGCTAGGTACAATGTTCATTATCAAGAAAACTTTGATGATTTATGTAGAGATGTCCAAATGATTAGACAATATTTAAATCAGATCATTGTCTTATGATCTTATATCCATGAAATCAAAAAATATATTGATTTCATCTTCCCAATAAATGAGACCATTCAAAATATTAGGAAAGTTAATGATAGTATAAATACTGTTGCAAGTCAATCTTTGAACAATCTTCACAACATAGGAGATGAGTTGACAAATGTTGATGATAAACTACGACAGTTAAAGAATAGTCTTGATTGGCTTGAAAATGTAGAAAAGGAACAAAGTCAAGAAATTTCTTCCAATTCTAGTCAATCAATTGTCTCATTAGATTTTGGTCCTAACCTAATTCATGATACATCAAAAAAGGAGAACCAATATAAAAAGAAAGGGTTACATGCTTTAACCCTTATGATCAAATATCATATCCCAATAAATTCATGGTCATTAAATTTTAATGATTTGCTAAATCCATTAAATGAGATAACTACATGGTGAAATAACATGCAAAATCTTGGGACTACTACGAATATGAATGGTCACAACAATGCAATATTTGACACAAAATATTTTTGAAAAATAGTATCAAAATGGTGGAATAACTTAGGGCCATCTCTGCAAGAAAAAAATCCTTTCTCAACCAAAACCTATGCAAAGCCTTTTTCAGATCCTCATCAATGAATTTGTTCCCCTTCAAGGGAATACATAAATTTAAAGTCAAATGGTTATCAAAAATGAAGTTATGTGATTTGGCTCAATTTGAAGAATATGCCATCCAGTATTGAAAATTAGCATAAAAGGCCAGGGCTTATAACATTGATCTTACGAAGATGCAATTCATAAATTCTCTTCTATATAATTTGGTTGAGAAAGTCATATCTTATATTTATTTAAAAGGATTGAATTTATCTACTAAGACACTCATTGATGTCATCAATTTTTCTTGATAACAAATTATGCAGTTTGTGACTCAATCTTGAGCACCCCAAAAAATGCATAAGCACCAGACTTCTAAAGTTATTTCTAAATTTCCTAAGATATATCCTTTTGGATGTAAATAATTTTTGCATAATCCCAAGTATCAATTCCATTGACTTGCTTATAAACACTTACTTTTCCATAGTGTCACACTCCTGCTCCACATCATAAATTCTTCTAATGCCACAAATTCCCAAGGCCTCAGTAAAAAATATTTGTTGCTATATTTGCCACCAGCTTGGTGATATTGCTCCACAATGTTCTTGTAAAAATAAAGATATCAATTTTTTTTATTGTACTAACATAACAACATGGTGGGATTTGGTTGAAGAAGATGAAGACTTGTTTCAGTAAGAAGACATTTTTGAACCAGTGCTTGAAGAAATTGATGTAGATGAAGCAGATGATGAAGATGAATTAGATCAATTGGCCACTAATATTAAAGAATAAAATACTACTATGATGCAAAGGCCATGGAAAGAACAAGAAGAAAGTAGATCTAGAAGATGAAGATCTTCATACAGAGGAAAAGCCAATAGATACCTAAGTAGGGGAAAACAACCACATTTTGACTATGTTCCCCCTACCATGCATAGGCTTGAATCCAAACCACTAAAATTTGATTATACATTCAAGCCTACTAATAATTGGATGAAGAATAAGTTTAGTTATTTGTTTCCAGATGAACAAATTGCTACACTAAAAGCTATTGCTCCAAATATTAGAGCTATTGAAATTAATGAATTTGAAGATATTTATGATTGTTTTGAAGATTGCTAATTAACTCTAAAGGATAGATTAAAATATTGGTATAAAAACCTTGGTACTCCCAGTACTGAAATATGAGGAGAACCCTTAAAAGAGGAAGAAGAAGAACATGAAGCTGAGATGGTACAAGTTGAAGTCCTAGAAGAAAATACCCTATATTGTATATTGGTATGTACTTTTTTCCTTAAGAAGATGAAAAAAACCAATATATATATATATATATATATATATATATATATATTACTCAATTGATTAATGGGAGATTTGCACAATTTTTATCTATTGAAATCAATGGTAGAAGATATGATGCCCAAGTAGATACTGGAGCATCTCATTCTTTTGTAAAATATTTAATCATTAGAAATTGGAAACAACTTGCACCTAATCAAGTTTATAAATCAATAGATGTCCAAGAAAACTCTTTTATTAGCTCCTATTATAAACATCACGAGCTTTTAGTTATCTAAGGACATAATTTCCATTGTGACTTCTTCAAGTACAATAATATGCCTATAGATATTCTCCTTGGTGGATCCTTCATAGACATATATTTTTCTTATGGATCTACTGCTCAAAGTGTACTCCTCACCCTTCGTGGTGAAATAATAAGAGATCCACACCTTATGCTACTAAGCAGTTTCTTGCTACAATGAACCAACAACCTATAGATCTAGTCTATCAAGACATAAAAAAATAGGAAAATAAATACAAGATGAGACATGTTATGAGAATCCTCAATTATTTTGGGCTAAAAATATGCTTGAAATAGAAATAAGGATCAAAGAGGGAAAATAATTAAAATTGGAAAAAAGATCCCTATCCCAGCCTCAGATTATCTAGACATGGAAAATGCTATTCAAGAATTGAGAAATGACAAATTCATTGAATCATCCACTTTACCATTCTATTGTTATGCTTTCATGGTGAACAAAAACTTAGAATAAAAATGAGGCAAGAAGAAGATGGTGATAAATTTATAAGCCTTTGAATTCAATCACATAACCATATCCTTACCCTAGTCTTGATAAATCTTATTTGCTACAAAAGGTTGCTCAATGTAAATAATTTTCAAAATTTGACTATAAATCAAGATTTTATAAAATTTAGGTGAAACTAGAAGATAATTAAAAAACTACATTCAGCTATCCCTTTGGACACTATCAATGGAATGTTATGCCATTTGGTTTAATTAATGCACCAACATATTTTCAGGCACATATGGATGAAATATTCAAAGGTACATCTAAATTTATGTGTGTATATATTGATGATATACTCATTTTTAATAGAATTCTTGAAGAACATCTAAATCATTTAACCTAATTTTATAAAATTGTAAAGTAGGGATTGTACTATCAAGTACAAACATTCAATTATGCCAAGATATCTGTAAGTTTCTTGGCCTTATTGTTAAAAATGGATAGATATAGGTATAACCTCATATCATAAGAAAGGTCCTTCAATTCCTTGATTTTCTTGATAAAAAGCAAATTTAAGCTTTCTTAGGATTGCTTAATTATGTCAATAGCTTTTATACTGATATTGGCAATGATAGAATAATTCTTCAAGAATTATTAAAAAAAATAAAAAATATTTTTAGACTGATGAACATTCCAAAGCCATCCATAAAATTAAAGAAAAGGCAACAAAACTTCCTTTCCTACATGTTCCATAGTCAAAAGAGTTTATCTCATATACAGATGCATCTGACATAGCTTGGGGTGGAATTCTTTATTGCATTCAATAAGGGAAGGATTATGTTTATGAATATGCTAGTAGAGTTTTTCTTGATGAAGTAAAGAAATGGATCTTTTCAGATAAAGAGATATATGCTATGAAAAAATGTCTTAAATTTTTTTCTCTCATGCTTATGCATATAAAACATTTTTTTATAAGAACTATCTATTCTTGATTCTTAACTTTTAAAGGAAAAGATCATGGCAGAAAAGATAGTAGAGGCATGTATGTTAGGTGGTAGGCATACTTTAATCAGTTTAATTATACTGCAAAACATATTGAAGGCAAGAAAAATAATGTGGTAGAGTGGTTGAGCAAAAATCTTGCAACTACATGAATGTTTCAACCTTATCCTGGTTTCAATTTAACCAGAATATTTAATAATTTTTTTTCCAATATTAATATTTTAATCTAGGAACAAATATTGAGAGAAGGCCTTCACACTAGGTATCTATGATTTTCATATAGTGCCTCTATAAATTTACAAAAGTCAAGAGATACCCATGTATCAATAGATAGATAAATGAATGAAGGAATAATCACTATTTATCACCTAAATAGTGAATTATTAATGAAGCAATTTTTTGATTTAATTAGAAGACCAAATTGGACATGGAGAATCAAAATCCAAATAGGGCATCATAAATATCTATATAGATGGATTGCACACTTTGGCCCACATCTAATCCATAAATAGGAGCCACACAAGTATATGTTGAAAGCTAGAATGGGAATCTTACTTTTATATTATCTCATGACATGAAAATAATGATGAAGGGAGGTATTGGAACACATGTCATGTATTCTAAATAAGATTCTTATTCCATCCCATCAGTGAAGATGACCTCCTGATCAAAGTGGAAGCATTATTGGAACCTACACCTTTAACATCCACATCATCATCAAATGGATCTAACATCATCTCTTTTTAATCATGATTTGTACATAAATTAAGAATATCATGTGCTATAAATTATAAAATAGTAGACACTGCCAAAGGAAAAGATTCTTGGCAAGACCCTATCTTCTACTATAAATAAGGAAGCTTGGGAGGCATTATGCATTATGAGTTCTAGAGTCTTTGGAGTCTATGAGTTTTGTTGTAAGTCTTGAGTCTTAAGTAATAAGAAATCCTTTGAGTCTAGAAGAAAGACATATGCTCTTCTCTAGTGCTTCATGCAATACTGAGGATCATAAATCTTCTTCTTCTTCATAGCTTGTAAAATTTACCAAATTTATTAATAATCAGAAGCTATATCCATTCAGCGATAAGCCTCCACTTCTATTTCTATCCAAAAATCTATTGGGCCAAAAATTGGTATCTTCCTTGGTTTATACTCAAGAGCTAATTCAATAGCCTGAGATAGACTATATCTATAGTCATCCAAATGTACAATTTGTACACTTTGGGTTAATTAAGGTCATCATAAAACCAGTAATCCCTGATAATATTAAACTTGTATTCTATGTAGCTCTGTGTGATAGAAGAAAGTCTGATTTTCAACATGCTCATCAATTATTTGTTATAGCCCATCTAAATGAAGTTATTTTCAGTTATGAGTTATATCCAAATCTATTAGTTAGTGCTAGAGATAAGGGATGTATAGAGGTAAAATATGGATCTTTGGATAATTGGGGTTTGTTCTCCTTAGTATATGGTCTAAAAATGTTTGGTCCATTCTAATATGCTTCTATAAATATTATTGTGTTGTATTCAATGAAAATAATAGTAACCCTAAGATTTTAGAAAATCTTTCATATGTAAGATGACTTAATGGTACTATCCAACTCTAAAAGGGCCATGTGGATTTAATAGAAATTCCTAATTCATGAAAGTTGGATTGGATTAAACATGTTGCTCCTAAGATACATAAAAAAGAGAATACTAGGTACAAAATAGAAGGAAATTAAATTCATGTCCATCTAAGATCTTTGTCTGAGAAAGTGAATATCAATTCTCTTTGACCTAACATCTCAAGAAATTCTAAAAATTCTAGTAGGACTCAAAGAAGAGGGAACCTCATAGTAGAACTTGAAGAAGAATAGGTAAATGATGGCTCAGATCCTTTCCCTCCTATGACCATGTTAGTCTTACCTAGAGAAGGCACTATTGAATATTACAAAGAGAATAATATTATTCTCTATAAGGGTGGAAGATGGCCACCACATAAAGACCATTACAAGCAGGCTAAAGGAGAAATATCTTATTTTTTTGTTGCATATCAGCCTACCTCCTCAATAAAAAAGGAACTTTCTTTAGATTTTAAACAAATAAATTACATTGCTAGGTACAATGCTCATTATCAAGAAAACTTTGATGATGATTTGTGTATAGATGTCCAAATGATTAGACAATATTTAAATCAAGTCACTGTCTTAGGATCTTATATCCATGAAATCAAGAATCTACTGATTTCATCTTCCCAATAAATGAAACCATTCAGTATATCAAGAAAATCAATGACACTATAAACACTATTACAAGTCACTCTTTGAACAATCTTCACAGAATAGGAGACCAATTGACAAATGTGGATGACAAATTGCAATAGTTAAAGAATACTCTTGATTGGATTGAAAATGTAGAAAATAAACAAATCCAAAAAATTTCTTCCAGTTCCATTCAATCAACTATCTCATTAGATTTTGGTCCTGACCTAATTCCTGATACACCAAAAAAGGAAAACTAGTATAAAAAGAAAGGGTTACCTGCTTTAACCCTTATGATGAAATCTCACATCCCAATAAATCCAATGTTCTTAAATATTGATGATTTGTTAAATCCATTAAATGAGATAACTACATGGTGCAATACCATGCAAACTCTTGGGACTTCTGCAAATCTAGATGGTTGCAACAATGCAATATTTGCCATAAAATATTTTTGGGGAATAATATCAAAATGGTGGAGTAACTTAGGGCCAACTCTGTAGCAAAAAAATCCTTTCTCAACCACAACATATGCAAATCTTTTTTTAGATCCTCATCAATAAATTTGTTCCCCCTAAAGAGAATAAATAAATTGAAAGTCATAAATGGTTAGCAAAAATGAAGTTATGTGATTTGGCTCAATTTGAAGAATATGTTTTCTGGTATAAAAAATTAGCATATGAGGCCAAGGCTTATAACATTGATCTTACAAAGATGCAATTCCTAAATTCTCTTCCATATAATTTGGTTGAGCAAGTCATATATTATATTGATTTAAAAGGATTGAATTTATCTGCTATGACAGTCATTAATGTCATTGATTTTTCTTGACAACAAATTATGTAGTTTGTAACTCAATCCCAAGTGACCCAAAAAATACATAAGCACCAGAATTCTAAAGTTATTTCCAAATTCCTTGAGATATATCCATTTGGATGTAAACCATTTGTGCATAATCCCAAACATCAATGCCACCACCTTGATTCTAAATGCCATTTTTTCCCATAGTGTTGTACTCCTGCTCCACATCATAAATTCCTCTAATGTTGTAAATTCCCAAGGCCTCAGTAAAAAAATGTTCATTGCTATATTTTCCACTAGCTTTGTCATATTGCTCCATAATGTTCTTATAAAAACAAAGATATCAAAGCTGTTTATTCTATTAACACAACAACATGGTGGGATTTGGTCAAAGAAGATGAAGACTTATTTTAACAAGAAGACATTTTTGAACTAGTGCTTGAGAAAATTGATGTAGATGAAGCAGATGATGAAGATGACTTAGATCGATTGGCCATTAATCTTGAATAATAACCTACTAATATGATGCAAAGGCCATGAAAAGAACAAGGAGAAATTAGCTCTAGAAGATGAATATCTTCATAAAGAGGAAGATCCAACAGGTACCCAAGTAGGGAAAAATAACCACATTTTGACTATGTTCCCCCTACCATGCATAGGCCTGAACCCAAATCACTGTAATTTGATTATACATTTAAGCCTACTGATAATTGGACGATGAATATGTTTAGTTACTTGTTGCTAGATGAATAAATTGCTACATTAGAACCTATTGCTCAAAATATTAGAGCTAAAATAAATCAAAATGAATTCTTTTTTGAAACTAATGAATTTGAAGATCTTTCTAATTGTTTTAAAGATTGACAATTAACTCCAAAGGATAGATTACAAGCTTGGTACAAAAGGCCTGGTACTCCCAATACTAAAATATGTGAAGAACCATTAGAAGAGGAAGAAGAAGAACATGAAGCTGAAAAGGTATAAGTTGAATTCCTAGAAGAAAATCCCCTCTATTATAGACTGGTATGTACTTACATTCCTAAAAAATATGAACCTTTAGATATCCTCCTTGGTGGATCCTTCATAGACAAATATTCTCCTTATGGATCTACTCCTCAAAGTGTATTCTTCACCCTTCATAATGAAAGAATAAGATCTCCATGCCTTATGCTACTAAGCAATTTCTTGCTAAAATGAACCAACAATCTATAGATCTAATCTATTAGGACATACAAAAAATAGGGAAATCAATACAAGATGAGATATGTTCTGAGAATCCTCAATTATTCTAGGCTAAAAAGATGCTTGAAATAGAAATAAGGATCAAAGAGGGAAAAATAATTAAAATTGGTAAAAAGATCCCTATTCTAGCCTCAGATTATCTAGACATGACAAATGATATTCAAGAATTGAGGAATGCCAAATTTATTGAATCGTCCACTTCACCATTCTATTGTTATGCTTTCATGGTGAACAAACACTTGAAACAAAAATGGGGCAAGAAGAGGATGGTGATAAATTATAAGCCTTTGAATTCAATCATAGATCATATCCTTACCCTATTCCTAATAAATATTATTTTCTATAAAAGGTTTCTCAATGTAAATATTTTTCACAATTTGATTGTAAATCAAGTTTTTTTCAAATTTAGGTGAAACCAAAAGATTGGTACAAAACTGCATTTAGCTACCCCTTTGGACACTATTAGTGGAATGTTATGCCATTTGATTTAATGAATACACTAGCATATTTTCTAGGAACATATGAATGAAATATTCAAAAGGACATCTAATTTTTTTTATTGATAAAAAAACAACTTCAAGCTTTCTTAGGATTGCTTAATTATGTCAATAGCTTTTATGCTGATATTGGCAATAATATAATAATTCTTCAAAAATTATTAAAAAAGAATAAAAAAATATTTTTGGATTGATGAACATTCTAAAGCCATCCATAAAATTAAATAAAAGGTAACAAAACTTCCTATCTTACATGTTCCACAGTTAAAAGAGTTTATTTTATATACAAATGCATTTGACATAGCTTGGGATGGAATTATTTGTTGCATTAAAGAAGGGAAGGAGTATGTTTGTGAATATGCTATTAGAGTTTTTTATGATGAAGTCAAGAAATGGATCTTTTCAGATAAAGAGATATATGCTATTAAAAAATGTCTTAAATTTTTTTTCTCTTAAGTTTATGCATCTAAAACATTTTGTTATAAGAAATGACTATTCCTGATTCTTGAATTTTAAAGAAAAGGATCATGGCAAAAAAGATGGTCAAAGCAAGTATGTCAGGTGGTAGTTATACTTTAATTATTTTAATTACACTGCAAAACATATGGAAGACAAAAAAAAAATGTGGTAGATTGGTTGAGCAAAAATCCTGCAACTACATTAATGTTTCAACCTTATCTTGGTTTCAATTTAACTAGAATATTTAATAATTTTTTTTCCAATCTTAATATTTAAATCTAAGAATACATATTGAGAGAAGGCCTTCACCCCAGGTATCTATGATTTTCACATAGTGCCTCTACAGATTTACAAATATCAGGAGCTACCCATGTATTAACAAATAGACAAAAGAATGAAGGAATAATCACTATTTATCACCTAAATAATGAATTATTAGTGAGGAATTTTTTTGATTTAATTAGAAGACCAAATTAGACATGGAGAATCAAAATACAAATAGGGAATCATGAATATCTTTACAAATGGATGCACACTTTAGGCCACATCTAATCTATAAACAAGAGCCAGACAACCATGATACATTTATCCGCTCAATCATATGTCATAATCTAGAATGAGAATCTTACTTTTATATTATCCCATGACATGAAAATAATGATGAAGGGAGGTATTGGAACATTCATAATGTATTCCAAATAAGATGCTTATTCCATCTCATTAGTGAATATTACCTCTTGATCGAAGTGGAAGCATTGTTAGACTCTACACCTTTAACATCCACATCATCATCAAATGGATCCAACATCTCTCTTTAATCATGATTTGTACATAAAATATGAATATTGTGTGCTCTAAAGTAGAAAATAGTAGACACCACCAAAGCAAAAGATTATTGACAAGACCCTATCTTCTATTATAAATAAGGAAGCTTGGGAGGAATTAGGCAATATGAGTTCTAGAATCTTTTGAGTCTCTGGAGTCTGTGAGTCTTATTGTAAGTCTTGAGTCTTAAGTAATAGGAAATCCTTTGAGTCTATAAGAAAGACATATGCTCTTCTCTAGCACTTTGTATGATATTAAGAATAAAAAATATTCTTCTTCATAGTTTGTTATAAAATTTACCAAAATTTATTAATAATTAGAAGCCGTATCCATTCATCCATCAACCTCCACCATTATTTATATCCAAAACTCTATTGGGCCAAAAATTGGTATCAACCACTAATAATCTATCTTCTAATATCCCTCCTCCTAATACCAATTCAGGGAGTGTTCCTACAAACAACAACCCACCAATTAATATGACTCAACTTCTTGGATAAGTCATACAAAAAATGAACATAATGCAAAATTATAACACCTCTCAAATGATGCAACTACAATGTAATTTGATCAATATGGTTAATCAACCTCTAGCTATCCATCCTCAAACCAATCCAAATTTCATTCCTCCACCTCTTAGAGATGCCATAGAAAATGTTATTCCTCAACTGGTTATGAATATAAAATGCTTTAAAGCATCCAAAATGAGCCTTTATATCCTTTCATCATGTCCATTGATATTTGTAATATATCTCCAACTATCAAAGATGATGGGACTAAAGACCCTACATCCTTTCTTAAAGCCTTTGGCAATCTTTACAAAGAGTGGATCTAAACTAATACTTTTACCACAACTAAACTTATAGTTAAAAATTTCATTGGTAATGTATTAGAATGGTACAACCAAATTATTCAATAATTCATTTGGAAACTTGAATATTTAGTCAATCCTTTAATTAAATATTTTTAACATAATGATCTTCCCAAAAATTATCTTAGTCATTTCATCAATGCTAAACAATCTCCCACCAAATAAACTCATGATTTCATTAAATGATGGAAATATTAGGCTCATAAAGCCAACCATAACATGACTAATGACAACTTGTTTAAACTCTTTATCATTACCTTAACTCATCTTCAATATAAGGTTTGAAATTTTGCTTCCCAAAAACTTAATGAAGCTCTTGACCAAACTAAATGTCAATACTGTCTCATGAAATTTTTTGAACCTAATACTAAATTTCTCAAGGGATCTTTTCAAACTTCCACTAATGCTATCACCAACAATACTCCTTAAACCAAACCAAGAATTGCCAAAGTTGACACTCCCTCATCTTCTCACACACCACTCACTTTACAATAAATAAAACAATTTTTACTACCCTTTAAACATTTTAATTATCCTAATAATCCTTCTAAGTGGTATGACTCTAATCAATTTTTTTGGTTCCACACCAACAATGATCATTTCCATAAATATTTTAGAGGGTTTACTAAATTTTCTATCTCCTACATGCTTGGTGATTCTTTTAATCAAGAATCCATGATAAACCTTCATCATCAAGAATATAATACTGCTTCTCAAAAATATTTTTCCACAACTAATAATTAATAAACTACCAAGGATGTTTATGTTATTGATGCTGACTATGACCAATGTTACAACAATTCTCAACATGTTAACACTACTAAAGTCAATTATCATCGTAAGCTAGCTCACAAAGATCCTATTACCAAACTTAAGAAACCATATTTAAAAAAAAAAACTTATTAAAGATACTACAACCACTACTTTAGTTTTTGAAGCCCATAAAGAACTACCTCCTCCTTCTGAATCCCCAATACTTATATTCCATCAAAATCTACCTTACCTTCTAAAACTTGCAATGGTTCTTCTTCAAAATCTCATTATATTTTTTATTGAAGAACTTAACTCCATGCCTTGTAATATTCCACCTATGGAGTTAGTTCGTACTTATTATCATCACAAGTTCCTTATACAACAATTACAAGAAATTAAAGATCCATCTTCTATAGATGAACCACCCTCTATTGAACCTCAACCTACCAATGCAAATATCATTAAAACTATGTGTCTTTCTTCCAAACCATATATTGAATTTATTAAAGAAGACATGATTAATGATGAAATATTTTTTTGTGATGATGATCTACCATTATTCATTAAAATAGCCATTAATACTACCCTTATTTGTAAATTTTTAATTGATGAAGGCTTTGGTATTAATGTGACATCTTTGTGGCTTATTCCAACAACTTGGTTATAATAAAAATTATTTCAAACAAACACACCTTCCCTATCATGGATTTGATAAAACTAATCAAAATCCACTTAGTTGTATTTGGATACCCCTAACAATCAGACCCAAGACCATTTGAACTAAAACTTATGGTCCTTGATTTTACCCTATCTTATAACATACTCCTTGACAATTCTTGGACTCATAGAATGAGGGCCATCTCTTCTTATGGTAGCCAATGCATTGAATTCTATCATAATGGAAAATGGTATAAGCATGAGACTGATCTCAACCTTTGGAGTCTTCAAATTCCTAATCTAAAATATCAATATCGCATTTCAACCATTTTTAAGATCAATAGTGCTCCCTCACCCAATTCATCAACATTAATTCAAATTTACAAGTGACTCTTACTGATTCAGATGATGATGAACCTAATGATTTGTAGCGTACTTGAAATATCACCAAGCTACCACCCTACATATTGGAGTGGCTTCTTACTTCCTTGTTACCTAAGGACTATACAATTCCTCTCATTGATGAGATCACTAATTTTCTCCTCCATGTAATGTTTAAGATCCTTCTTTATTTGAAGAGGCCTTAACATGTAATGATTATGGAGTTGACAAATTATTTCAATATCCTCTCATCATGTCTTCTCATAAATTTAGTAATATTGGGATTTCATCTTCTGAAATTCCCCCTGAATCTCAAGCATGTTTCATTTCTCCAACCTATGATGATTATTACATAATGGACCAACTCAATCTTGAGACTTGGATATTTAACATTATCATAAAACTTTATCTCAAATACATGCTTTTAATCAGGATGTCCATACCATTTCCACATATCATGAATAAGATCCCAAATGTCATGTACCTCTTATTAATTCTACCCTTCCTGATACTCCTTAAGTGGTAAAAAAATCATACATTTCAAACCTCTGTAAATTTTTACATCTTCTCTACCACCTATAGATCCAATCCCATCTGATGCATCTACTTCTCCTACTCCCTAAATTATACTAGATGCCAAAGCTACCAATGTTCATCAGATACATTTTGAATATGATCACCATGGTAATAAAATTATAGATCTTAAAGTAGATGTTGAGTAGTATGGTCTTCTTCCCACTTTGCCTAGTGATAAAGCTATCCTTGAAATAATTTATGCTTGAGAACCTCAACTTTCTAGGCAACATCATAAACTTAGGAATTTCAAAAGCAAATCCCTTGGTTTCAACAACTTCATTGCTAGCATCGATCCTAAAGATAATTTGATTTACTCCTTACCTAATGCACCATACCACTTATAATATGGAAATGTTATGATTATTGAAGAAACTAATCACATTGAATATGGTACTCCATCATGCCCTTGGTCAATTATAGTTTCTCATGAACTCTCACCTAGTGAGTATGGTAACTTTAGTTTTTTTTGATAAATATTATGAGATTTTCACCTAGTCCTATGAGGACATGTTTGGTATTGATTTTACCATTGTGGTGCATAACATCATCACTTATTTTGATGCTAAACTTTTGTGTCAAAACCAACATAAATTTCCACCTGAGGTTTCCACTTTATGTCATAAAGAAATTATCAAACTTCTTGATGCTAAATTTATCAATACAACAAACTACTCTGAGTGGGTTTCCAACATAGTTCCCATTTAGATAAAGGTAAATATGGTCATTGACATCTACATTGATTTATATAATCTTAATCTTGCTTATCCCAAAGATAATTTCCCTTTATCTTCAATAGATACCATTATCGATTCCATAATTAGCTATGAAATGTTATCTTTTATGGATGGCTTCTCAAGTTACAATAAAATTCACATTACACTTGAGAACCAACATAAGACCACCTTCACCATGGAATGGGTCACCTATTACTATATTAAAATACCTTTCAACCTCAAAAATATTGGAGCCACTTGTTAAAAAGTAATGATTCATATCTTTCATGATCTTATCCATAAAATTATTGAAACCTATATGGATGACCTCATTGCTAAATCTAAATCTTGCCATCATCTTTGACTGTCTTTTCAAATATCAGGTTAGACTCAATCATTACAAATATGTCTTTGGTTTCATATCTAGAAAACTATTAGGATTTTTAGTCTCTCTATATGGCATCGACGTTGATCCCATTAAGATTAGTACTATTGTTAACATGCCCATTCCTTAATCTATTCTAAACACTCACACTTATCTCGATAACCTTGGGGAAATTAGATGATTCTTCTCCTTAATGGATTACTATATCCACTCTATTAATTCTCTTCTTAAGAAAGGTAATGCTTTAGAATGGATAGATCCTTGTTAAAAATCAATTGATAACATGAAAGACTCATTGATTCACCTATCTATGCTTCATCTTCCTTTAAATGATTGAACTTTAATCCTATATACTTATTCCACACTTATATTAGTTGAGGCAATGCTTTCCCAAAAAGATGATAGCAAATAAAAATATGTCATCTACTACATTAGTCAAGGCTACATTGATTATGAGGAACATTACATAAAATTCAAATGTGATTGCCTCACCATATATTTCATAGTTGAAAAGGTTTGACATTATATGATTTATCAAACTACTTATGTCATCATTCATTTTGATCTCCCTCATCACTTCTCCAAAGTCTTTATTTCTAGAGATAGAATTGGCAAGTGGATGGTCCTCTTTATAGAATTTGATCTCTTAATTGTTACTCAAAAAGTTGTCAAAAGACAAATCATAGCTGATCAACATGCTATAGCTTTTGTGCCAACTACTGATCACCTTCAAGATAGTCTTCTCTATGATAATATCCCTTATATTGAAGGTCTCAATCAAGACATATCTCTTAAATATTACTTTCATAACTTTATTATTGATCTTGAAGCAAGTAATCTTTTTGAATCTACTATCCTCGATATTACTAAACTAAAAATAGTTATTGAAGAACTTGAAATTAATGTTGATTTACATGAGGATACTTGGATCCTTAATTTTCATGGTTCTAAATTCCTTTAAGGAGATAGGGTAGGTTGCATTCTTACAAATCATCCCTTTATCTTTTTTCTTAACCTTTGATGTCACCAATAATTTGGAAGAGTATGAAACTTTAGTCTTAGGCATGAGAGTTGCTCTTGATTTAGATATCCAATATCTTCATGTCTTAGATGATTATCAGTTTATTTGCTACCAAGTTAATGGTGATTACCAATGAAAAAGTGAGAATTTCATTTATTATCATCAAATTATAACCACTCTTGTCAAAATTTTTATTTCTTTCACCATCAAACCTATTCTTCGAGATCAAAATTCCATTACCGATTCCCTTGCTTCTTCCACATCTTTTTTTCATTTGCACCAAGTTCTTTCCAATCTTAATTTTCTTATCCAAATAATAAAATATTAATCTTTTATTCAACCACCTGATTCACTTATCTTCCACATCTAGGCTATCATGATTCTACAAAGTCCATGTTATAAAGATATCATTCAATTTATGGAACATCAAATTTATCCTCTCAACCTAGATTCCTATGAAAAGGCTCACATTTGTAAACAAAATTTTAAGTATTTCATTTGATATAACATCCTTTATTATCAAATGTTGAAGGTACCTTACTCTATTATTCTATGCAAGATGAGTTTCCTCATCTTCTTGAACAAGCACATGGAGGCATTTATGGTGGCCATTATAACATACATGCTACAACTTGCAAATGCCTACATATGAAATACTTTTGGCATAATTTTGAAAAGGATGCTATTGAATTTAGTAAAAAAAATACTCTTTGCAAACTTCATGATGATATAATTAATTTACCTCTAATTGAGATTTAAATCATTGAATCTCTCTGTCCATTCTCTATGTGGGGATTAGATCTTATCGATAAATTACCTCAATCATAAGATGGTCATGTCTTTATAGATATAGCTATAGAATATTCTAGAAAGTGGGTTGAGGATATGCCCCTTATTATTGTTACCGATACAACTATTTTAAAATTAATCCTTATTCAAATCATCTACCACTTTGGTGTCCCTCATACTATCATTTTCAATAATGATGATAATTTCAAAAATAAAGATGTCAAATATATTTATGCTAAATTTAAAATCATTCACAAATTTTTCACACCTTATCATCCATAATGTAATGTACAAGTTGAGGCCATGAAAAGAATTCTTAAAAAAATTCTCTAAAAGATAATTAGTGAAATCCATATGGATTGACACCTTCATCTCTATCCTACTCCTTGAGCCTATCGAACTAGCATACATACTGCCATTATGGCAATTTCATTATCTCTAGTATATGGTTCTAAATACATATTTATATTAAAATTTGAGCTTCCCTCTCTTAGTATATCTCTTCATGGTTTCATACCTGATGATTAATTAAATGAATCTCACCTTCATGTTCTCGATCTCCTCGATAAACATCATCTTTATATTTTGTAACATAATTTGTTAAGCATGAGATATACTAAGAGAGGGGGGGGGTGAATCAATATATCATAAATCTTATAAAATTTCACTTAATTAAATTCCACTTAAACATACATTCAAGATATGCAATAAAACTAAAATAATAAGCACCACACAAGATAGAGAGAGAGACACCATATTTAACGTGGAAATTCAATGTGGGAAAAACCATGAAAAATAATCTCAAGTATATGAATGAGCACCAACTCAACTAAAATATTCAAAAGCACCAACTTGCAAGAGCACCAACCCATTTTCTGAGCACCAACATAGAAACTATTCATGAGCACTAACCCATAGGAGCACCAACCCCTTTGCTGAGCACCAACACATCAATTATTTGTGAGCACTAACCCATAGGAGCACCAGCCCCTTTTGTGTATACCACAAAACTATATCTCAATGTTGCTTTCTCAACAAATGATAACAAGTTACAATATCTCTTTTCTTTCTCTCTTTTGCTCTTCTAAGCTAGATATATCAATTACAAATCATACTCTCTCTTTTATATTACAAATAGATTCTCAAGCCTTTATTAATAACTTTCCAAATGAACTTTGGCATTCACACTTTGTGACCCTTCAATCCTCATAAAAAATGACACCAAACTTGCATGACCCTTCATATCTTTGAATTTGAAAAGTCATATGGTGACCCTTCATAAGCAAAAGCATCCTTTCCTCTTTTGTCTTTATCTTGGTGACTTTTCATATTCCTCAAAGTGTCCCTTCATGAAAATTTTTGACCTTCTTATTTTGTCTTTACTTGGTGACTCTTAGAATTCCTCCAAATGACTCTTCATGAGAAAATGCATCCCATTCTTCTTTTGTCTTTACCCCATGACTCTTTGAATTTTTCATGGGCCCTTCTTTTGAATTTATGCAACCAAAAATATATTTGTTAATATTAAATAAATATTAACACACATTAGCCAAGATATTACTATTAAAACTATCATTAAATGCAATGGGGCCTTTATAATCAATAATGCTAGACCTTTGACATCAATGACAATATTTCTAACAATCTTCCAATTTGTCATTGATGACAACCTCAAACTAAAACTACCACATCCTAAAACCTATACATACTATCATCTAAAAAATATACAGTAACTCCCCCTTACTGTAACAAACTATACCTATTATTTATACCTATTTCTACACCTGTACCTGTACCTATTATTCTCCCTCTTTGACATCAATGGTAAAGGGTCTACCTAGAGCTAACACTTAGCTCCCCATAAACTGATGCTGAACCTCATTTATAAAAAGTAAAATAAATTACTCCTAACTTCTCTTATAGATCTTTGAATGTGTCCTTTGATCGTGCCTTTGTGAAAATATCTGCAATCTGCTCTGTAGTACTGATATACTCCATCATAACTTGTTGATCTACAACCTGCTCTCTCAAGAAGTGATATCTAATGGGAATATATTTTTTTCTTGAATTCATCACTAGATTCTTCAAAATATTTATAACACTTGTGTTATTACAAAAAAATAGAAATAGGTTTATCATACTTTATCTTGACATCTTTCAAAGTTTGCTTCATCTAAAACACTTGAGTACAACACAATACTACTGTAATATATTCTATTTCAGCTGTAGAAAGTGATACTGAATTCTGCTTTTTACTTAGCCATGATACTAAGCTATCACCAAGGAAAAAATCTTCTCCACTTGTATTCTTTCTGTCATCCAAGCATAGACATCTCAACTTCTTTTTGCATTCTATCCAAATTTGTTTTTATCATATTTTCAATATTTTCTCAAAAAATGATACCATCAACATATACCACAATAATCAATTAATGCTCACTTTCTTGTCATGCCACATAGCCAAGACTTAACAACATCCACCATGCTTCAATTTTTCTTAAAGTGTCTCCTTGAAGCCTAGAAGAGACACCCCACTTAAAGGGTCCTAGAAAAAAATATCAAGAGATTCCCACATCTCCTCTATTACTTCCTTGATCTTCTTGTGTCTTTCTTTTAGAATATGTTTAAGCATGTCTAACTTATTTGACTTACTAACCTCAAAATTCATGATATTTTTCATTTTCTCAACTCTTTCAACTATCTTATCTTGAAAAGGCTCATGCTCAAATGTAACAAGAGATTCTTCATAGTCCTCCCTATCTGATTCTTTATCTACTATAGAAAGTAATTTATTCTCACTCTTAAACTCAACATGATCAACCTTTGCTATTTTAGGTCTCCAAACCTGAATTTGGCTCTTCTCATATCTTCTAGGGGCTCTGTATCTTTTGACATACCTTGAAGATCTCTTTACTTTATTTGGACATAATTTAACAATATGGCCAACCTTATGACAATAAAATCAAACAACATTTCTCATAACTTCTTCTTGAATGTGACCGAGATCTTCCTTTGAATTATAGCTTCTCCTCATACAGTCCCCTGCCCTATGACCAACATGATGATAAACAAAACAATGGTCATGAAAAAAATTTAAAAACTTGAAAGTATTTGGCTACCTGAATGGCTTCTCTAATTTGCCTTTAAAACTTGCATCTTTCTTACCTTGGACTAATATTTCATGATCTTTCTCAAACTTGATTATGAGTTTCTCATGATTATCCTTTAAAGGACCTAACTCAACCTTCAAATGATTACACTCTTCTTCTCTTGATTTCAAACTTGAATTTGTAACCTCTAGCTAATTTTTAAGATCTTAAATAAATATCTTAATTTTTTTTGCTTCTATAGCCAACTTAAAATCTAAGTTACACACCTTTTTCTTAAGAGCCTCAACCATAGATTTCAACTCTTGATTCTCCTTCTTTAGCTGCCTGGCCATCTTGTGCTTTCCCTCATCAACCTTTAAGCTGTTAAACTCTTTTTGAAGGAACCTACTCTGATACCAATTATTAAGCATGGGATATACTAAGAGAGGGGGGGGTGAATTAGTATATCATAAATCTTATAAACTTTCACTTAATCAAATTCCACTTAACCATACATTCAAGATATGCAATAAAACTAAAATAATAAACACCACACAAGATAGATAGAGACACCAGATTTAACATGGAAATCCAATGTGGAAAAACCCATGGAAAACAATATCAAGTATATGAATGAGCACCAACTCAAACTATAATACTCGCAAGCACCAACTTATAGGAGAACCAACTCTTTTACTGAGCACCAACACAACAACTATTTATGAGCACCAACCCACAAGAGCACCAACCCCTTTGCTAAGCATCGACACAATAATTATTCATGAGCACCAACCCACAGGAGCACCAACCCCTTTGCTGAGCACCAACACAACAATTATTCATGAGCACCAACTCACGGGAGCACCAACCCCTTTTATGTATATCACACAACTATCTCTCAATGTTGATTTCTCAATAAATGATAACACATTACAATATCTCTTTCCTTTCTCTTCTTTGCTCTTCTAAGCTAAATATATCAATTACAAATCATACTCTCTCTTTTATATTACAAATAGCTTCTCAAGCCTTTATTAATAGCTTTCCAAATGACCTTTGACATTCAACTTTTATGACCCTTCAATCCTTATAGAAAAGGTGCCAAACTTGCATGACCCTTTGTATCCTTGCATTTGAAAAGTCATATGGTGACCCTTCATAAGCAAAAACATCTTTTCCGCTTTTGTCTTTATCTTAGTGACTTTTCATATTTTTCAAAGTGTCCGATCATGAAAAATTGTGCCTTTCCTCTTTTGTCTTCACTTGGTGACTCTTAGAATTCCTCAAGATGACTCTTCATGAGAAAATGCATCCCATTCTTTTTTTGTCTTTATCCCATGACTCTTTGACTTCTCAAAATGACTCTTCATGGGAAAATGCATCCCATTCTTCTTTTGTCTTTATCCCATGACTCTTTGACTTCTTCATGGGCCCTTCTTTTGACTTTATGCAACCAAAAATATATTTTTTAATATTAAGTTAATATTAACACATATTAGCAAATATATTACTATTAAAAACATCATTAAATGTAATAGGGCATTTATCACCAATAATGCTAGACCTTTGACATCAATGAAAATATTTACAACACAATCATTAATACAAAGCCCATATTTCCAAACAATATAACAAACATGTTAAAGTTCACACATTTAATGTTGGTCATCTTATTCTTAAATTATACCACTCATTATAAAGAAGGTAAATATGCCCAAAAATGGTGGGATTCCTATTTAGTCAAAGATATTCTTGGTGTAAGTACTTGCTCCCTTTAAATCAATGAAGAACATATTTTTAAAGAGCCCACCAATGCAAAATTATTCAAAAAACATTTTGCTTAATCATTCCCTTATTTTCATGCTTTATACATATTATCCAACACTTTTTACACACTACTCACACAAGTCTCATCCTCTATAGTAATTCTATCTTTTCACAATCCTTAGTCCTTGTTGTTGGTCTTTATGATTCCCCTTTTTCTCATGAGTTGCATTGTAAAATCACAGATAAGACCCAATCTTCCTCATGATGTACTATAATCTTCTTTATTTTCATACTTTTTACACACTTTTTAACACTCTTTGGATTTCTCTTTTGTGAGTTATAGTGTAAGACCATAGATAGGACCTGACCTTCCTCACAAATATCATATTGTCCTTACCACACTTATTTTTTTCAATGACTTTTAACACCCTCATAGGTTTCTCTTTTATGAGTTATAATGTAAGACCATGGATAGGACTTGGCCTTCCTCAGAAAATCACCAACTTATCATTTATCTTTTAGAATATCTTTTACAATAGTTAACAAGGTCTTGATCTGTGTTTTCAACTTTAGCTTTTAATTTTTTAAATAGATGAAATTTGTACCACAATCTATGTGAGCATGTTTTTCTATATTTCTCTTATTCTTATGATAAAGAATCACAATTTACTATCATTGAATCCCTTTTTCTCCTTTTGTCATATTTTTTATGATTTGAAGTAATTAAAATTATTTCATGTTTTATTCTTATTGATTTCCTTTCCTTTCACTCTACATTGGATAAAACAAGGACAAAGTTAAAATAACACTTTTATTTCACCTATATTTATGAGACTCTAAGACACCATACTCTCTAAGGTTTTCTCTTTTAGCAACAAAGTCCCAAGTATTCAAATGAAATTCATATTTATCACCCATATTTGGTTTTTTGAATCCATATGGAGGAGGAATAGAAAAAACCATCAATAAAGTTAAGATCCAATTCATTTGAAACAAAAAGCAATGATATACAAACGGTAACATATAAATTTCAAAAGTCAAAATCACACTAAAAGATATGATTACAAGCACATCCCCTATCTCTAATCAAAGTTCAAACTCCATAGTTGGCCTCACAATAAAGCTGAGGTCCATTAGGGTGTGATAAGCCATTAGATTGTAATAGGAGAATTCAACAAATTCTATGGTGCTACCTAATTTCTCACACAAGTACCCAATATTTACAGTAGATTGATGAATTTGTAAGGGGTCCTAAAAATGGAGAACACATTATGAGAAGGTAGGTCTATTTTACTTTTTATGCATATATCTTTCATGGGATGATCTACATACTTCATTTGTTAACCTAAGACTTGTATGGCTAGAAGAAGTTATTCAAAGTCATTAAAGTTGAAAGTTCTCTTGTTTTGACAAACCTAATTTGAGTGTCTTGACTTTGATAAATAGTTCTTCTACTTTGATTTTTTTTCATTCTCCCCTCCACCCATCTCATTTCCCCCTTGACATAAAAATTATTATTCTAAATATGTTTCCCCTCTTCTATACTTCCTTCTTATTCACATCATAAAAAAATATGCTAGCACTACTTTGTTCTTATATTATCTATCCTTAAAGCACAACAATATGATTGAGGAACTATGGATTACTTTATTTACACCATGGATCTACATTTATATACTTGCTTTGATTTTTTTTACCATTTGTCATTATTGTACCAAGTTTTTATGAACACTTGGGTGTGTTTCTACTTTCATGTATTTTTTTATTATTGAGTGAGGTTGGATTGTTACTTCTCACTCACCAATATTGTTTTTCCTTTTATGCACCTTTTTTTCATTAATGATTAAGGATTATTACTGATCACTCATCAATGTTATTTTACCATTTTTTACTTACCCATATTTATTTAAGGATTGTTACTACATTTATATTAATGTTTGATTACCATCTTTTTGACATGTACCCTTGGTTTTCTCTGGTGAGTTTATTTTTATTACTTAAAGTTTACTTGTTTGAGTTTTTCAGTCTTTAGTAGCCTTGGATTTTTGGTTACCTGATTTACTTTAAATTTTAACTTGGTAATTTGGTCTAACTTAACACTTATCACCCCAGCTTGATAAATTTTCAAGTACATCTTCTTTATATAGCACCAATTATCTTGGATTTTTTACATTTATTTGCTTTTACTCTTTAGTTTTGTATTCTTGGATTTGTCAAAAGCAATCTCTACACCCTCCATAATAAAAACTACAAACATAGTAGACAACCATTTAGTTATAAAGGTAAGTCAAGATATGCATACATTTACTTTTTAGCTATTTACGTTTTTATCATTTAAATTTAAGTTATTTTATGCTTTCAAATACTATAACTTTTTTAGCCTCAACATTATGTGTTACTATGTTCTTTCTTGAAGCACCATCCTCTGTTTGATCTGAGTGACATATGATAAACTTCAAGTGGGGCATATGTATACATTTAATATTTTTAACTTTTATCAAATATTGATACTTTCTATCTTGTAAGAACCCATCGAGTCTAAATCTCTCTGAGTGCATGATTTAAAGGGTGTATCACGAAAGAGGTGGGTAGACTATTGGTGATTCATAGGATTATTATCCCTTATTATCACTTATTACCAATCCAACTAGATCCTAAAATATTATCCTAAATTATTAATCCTATTTTGCATACTCCTTCAGTATTTTATCACCTTTCATACCCATTTTTATAACCTAAAATCACTTTTGATGGTTTACAGTACTAGGTTGACTGGGTCAACCTTGTACTCTTATTAGTGAAACTCATTTAGGGTCTAGGTTAGCTCTTGGCCGACCTAGCTCATGACCTAGTGAGTTTTTGTCAATAATAGTACTAGGTTGACTGGGTCAACCTTGTCGACCAAAACTTTTATAAGGGCTCAGGGTTGAATCTGTCTATGTATACAAGTTTATTTCATCATTATTAGAGAGACATCAAGAGTTATTATTTACTTGCATTTATTACAATCTATTCTTCCACCATTCTACTTGAGAAGTCTTAGTTTAGGATTTTTACTTGAAAAATATAGTCTTGTGGAGAAGTCTTAAATGCTTTGGCCTTTTTAGTGATCCTTACAAACCATAACAACCTCTTACGAACCCCTTTTGGCTAAGGGAGAGATTGAGTCTTGACAGGTTTATCTTTTAGGTAAGTATTCTCTAACTTTGCTCCTCTCTTTAGAAAATAGAAGTAATATAAATAATTGATTTTGAGTTATATTACTCTTTTTCTCCCTGTATTAGGGTATTATTTATACATATCTTAATTGATATTCTCTTATGCATGTTTATTTCCATTTGTTTACTAACTCTCATATTGTGTCACAAGCTTTGATGATCACTAGATTATATTTTTTTGCTTTACTTGTTATTAATTTAGTGAATATGAAAAATAAAGGATCTAATTAGGGTTATTTCATGATTGTTCTTGACTGTAAGCTTTGAAACCCTCTATTATTATTTTTGTGGTAAAAAATCCCCTAATTAGGTCTAATAGATCTACATATTGGTCATGTTCTTGATTATCTAATGTATTCCCAATCAGAAGTGTAAGTAAGATCTATCTTCTCTGAGTTAAGATTGATTTTTAGACTTGATGAATTTATAATTGCATACATAATCTACCTAAAGAGATTAATACAGATGAAAATCAATAAGTAAAGATGATAGTGAGACCATCCATCCCTGATAATGCAACCAACTGGCAAGTTTTTGATAGTTATGAACAAAATATTAATTTTTTACGACATGAAGGCTCCAAGAAAAATATGGGGAGTAAATAATTCATTTAAAGACTAACAAGTTTCCCATGGGTCTTGTTACTTTAGAAAGTATCTTCAACTCTGATGATCAGTTTAAGGGTGAAAATAAAAATATCACAATCACAGAAGAAGACTACGAGCCAATAGTCATCTTAGAAGGTAAGGCTTTAAAAATTAGAAAGGTATGTAACACTTCTAAAAAACAAGATTTTATTGGATTGTGTCAAGAATTTGATGATAACTTTACTTGGAGTTATAAAGATCTAAGGGTTTTTGACCCTAGTCTAGCCCAACACACAATAGAACTTGATCCAAATACTAAGTCTGTTAGACAAAAATAAAGGTCAATAAACCCTAAAAAAGATCCTCTGATGAAGAGTGATATGTCTAAAGTATCATAAGCCAACATTATTTTTTCCAT
The DNA here is from genome assembly GCA_037957365.1 of Torreya grandis. Lineage (NCBI taxonomy): Eukaryota > Viridiplantae > Streptophyta > Pinopsida > Cupressales > Taxaceae > Torreya > Torreya grandis. The sequence continues at coordinate 1,461,391 of JARHVA010001140.1, read as the reverse complement.
TAAGCACTCACCCTAAGTTTCTAACTTGGTCCCTGTTAGGAAAAGAATGGTGAAATCAAACTTTGTGTATATTTTTGGGACCTAAAGAAAGCATCCTTGAAAGGTCATTATCCCCTTCAACCCATGAAGAAAATCCTCCAAACGGTAGCCAGATCCAAGAGGTCATCTCTTCTGTATGGTTTTTTAGATATAACCAAATCATAGTTTAAAAATCAGAGCAGTTCAATACCACTTTCACTACAAAATGGGGTACATATGCCTATAAAAATATGCCTTTCAATTTGACTGATGTTTTTTCTACTTTCCAAAGGGTCATGGATATGAATTTCAAGGGTTTTGATCAATGAAATGATCTTGGTGGATCTAGATGACATCATAGTTTATTCAAAACATGCCGATGATCACCTAAATCACCTCATAAATTTTTTTGAAAGGTGCAAAGAGTTTGGAGTTTCCCTCAATCCAAAGAAGTGCATATATGAAATTCATGAAGGGAAAATGCTAGGATACATAGTCTCAAAATATGGTCTTGTAATAGACCCATAAAGAGTAAGTGTTATATATTCATTAACACTTCCAAGCCATAAAAAAAGGTTACAAAGGTTTTTGGGGAAGATTAACTTTGTAAGGAGGTTCATTCTAAATTTTGCTACCATGGCCAAATACCTTACTACTATGCTTAAAAAGTGGATTAATTTTAGTTGGACAAGGGAAGGAAGGGATAGCTTTGAAGCCATTAAGTAGGTTATTTCTCAAGCTTCAAACCTTATAAATCCCAAATATGAGAATGATTTCATTCGCTATGATTTTGGAGGGAAAGGCAATGTATCAGCTATTCTAACGTAATAGAAAAAAGATCAATTGGAACAACCCATAGCTTTTTTTAGTCAATCCTTAAAGGATTATGAAGAAAGATATAGTTTTGTTGAGAAGCAAGTGTATGCAATAATAAAGGATCTCAAAATTTTTAGACACATGCTATCAAACAACAAGAATAATTTGACGGTTGGTCACCAGAGCATAAAAGAGTTCCTTTCAAGTTAGGAAATAAATGAAAAAAGAGTGGGTTAGATCATGAAAGCCATGGAATATTTTGTGATCATTGAAATAACTAATCTCATCAGAGGAAAAGACTTATGTGAGTGACTTGATTCTAATATTAGGGATAATAATGTAGTAAACATTAAAAAATCATTCCAACCAACCAATCCTCATCTTCTCAACAACTAAATCAATGACATGGCTCCCTTCCTCCAAACTAGCAAATACATGTATGAGATTTAGCAATCCAAAAAGAGGTACTTCAGGATCCAATTTATTCCTTATGCTCTTATCTATGGGATATTGTTTAGGAAAGATATTAATGGATTTATGTTGAGGTGGATCGAGCATGATTAAATCCCCAAAGTGTTTAAAGAGTTTCATGATAGATCATTGGGTGACCATCTCTCTGCAAGGACCACTACCATCAAGATAATGAAGATATGTTATTATTGGCTTGAACTATTCAAATATGGACATAGATGGGTGAAAAATTATGATAAATATGCCTACTTTGTAGACAATCAAAGATTAACAACTCTTCCTCTCTAACCAATCTAATATGAACATCCATTTACTCATTAGGGATTGGATTTTATTGGCATAATTAATCTTACATCAAATGCTAGCCATAAATGGGTCCTTATAACAACTGATTATTTCACTAGATGGACTAAAATAGATGCATTCAAATATGCCATGGAATCATATATTTTGAAATTCATGGACAACATTGTCACCAGATTTGGTGTCCCTTACACCATTATCTTGGACAATGCCAAAGCTTTTGTGGGCACTCATGTGAGTGAGTGCGTAGTGAAACATAATGTCTTCTTGAAAAAATCATCCAATTATTATGAAAAAGATAATGGCTTGGAAAAATATACCAACAAAAATATCATAAGGATTAGTAAAAGGACAATTGAGAATAACCAAAGGACCTGCCACACTAAGTTGAATTCATCATTGTGGGTTGACAGGATTACTCCAAAAAGAGCCATTGGAAATTCTCCATTTATGTTGGTATATGGAATGGAAGCTAGAATTACCATATAAATAGAGTTACCATTTATGGAAATCACTAAATAGTTGTAATTAATTGAAGATGTGCAATGACCATGCGACTGATAGAACTCATGGAACTGGAAGAGGTTATGAACCAATCAATGCAAGTTTTGAAAGAAAATTAGGGTCAAGTAAAGAGAAATTTTGATAAAAAAATCATCTAATAGGATATTTAATGAAGGAGACATGGTTATAAAATGGGATGATGAAAGGGTTATACTAGGAAATCATACAAAGTTTGATGCAATATGGAATGGTCTATACATCATAACCCAATGCAAAAGAGACAATGTATTCCAGTTATCCAGGCTTGGTGGATTAGAGCTACCTATCCCTATCAATGGGATATACCTCAAAGCATACTTATAAGGTTGGAATTATTTCCAAAACCTCTGTACATATTAGGATTATTTGTTTTCATACAAATAAGTGTTTTTTCACACTCTGCAACTCATTAGGAGTTCCACTTAGTTTTGTTTTCTCTATTTTGTTTCTTGTTTAGGACAATTCCTAGTTCTTTTTATTATCTAGTTAGGATGTGTTAAACTTAAAAATTAATCCATATAAAGTGAACTAAAGGATAATATAAAAAAATTATTAGTAGGAAATCACCCTGCAGAGATCACCAAAAATGTTGAAATTTTTGTGCCAAAAACCTTAAAGCACCTTGTGTCTTAGAGGAAACCTATAAATATGTTTGAGAAAAGATTTAAAATGGCCTAAATACCCTTTTATTATTGGATATTTTTCATGTGATGTATTATATATGTAAATTATGTTATCATGGTGATCAAGAGTGGTGATGAGGTCTGCAAGAACAATGACAAAATGTGCAATGTGCATGTTCTAGTATGCACGAGGTGAGCTTTCTTGTTCTTCATGGTTTGATGGTTTAGGGATTGTTATGATAAGTTGAAAATGTGAAAATGGTACCATGAAATTCCTAGGATTTGAGTTCATATGTTTTTTCATGGCATTCATATTGTTCATCTTGGTGTGCTAGAAAGGGCAAAGAGCTAGTGAGACATGACACTCATGCTTGGTCAAAGGTTGGTTGACTTGGAAAGGTAATTGATGATTTTGATAAAAGTTGTTGATGATTGTGGTGATGATTCAGAGGGTACATGAGGTGTTAAGAGTTATTTGAGTATGTTTAGAAGTAATAAAAATCCATTTGATGGTTCTTTGAGTTGACTAGACCAATGTTGTCTAGGTTCCCAGATGGCTGAGTAGGCAAATTGATGACATCAAAATTTGCAAATGTGGAGGTTTTAGAGAAAATTATTTATATGGGTTCATTTATTTTTCCCCTAATTTATATGGTTCAAATTATAGGTCATGATGATGTGTGAGTAAATATTTATGGAAGTGTAAAGTTGGTCTCCTAGGCAGATTTCACTATTTTCTATACTTAGTCAAATTTGTAAATGTTAAGTGAACAAAGGACCAATATGCAGTGTTCTTACTATATATTTTTATGGAGGTATAATTTTATTATGGAGTAAAAATAAAATTGGTATATAACTTCAAGATTATTACTAAAAAAATGGTTATAGGTCTTGACTGTTCATACCATTGCATTTATTGCATGTGAAAGTTGACTATTGTTGATTGTGTTTCTCCTGAATAAAACAAGGTGCAAAGAAATATTTTTAGATGATAAAGTGTTGATAAAGTATTCATGGTATAAAAAGTAAAAGTGAACTATACTACATAGAGATCATCCTAAAAGTTATTTGGATTTTTGATTGTTCATAAAAGTGAAGTTATTTCTGGTAAAAGTTGATTATTGTTGACTGCAATTATTGTAGGTTTGAGTAAGCTTCTTACATAGGTGTTTATGAGCCTTATGTGGATGAATTAATGTGAATTATGGATTTTATTATTTTCCTAAGTTTTAATAATTCCATACATGTGTGGATTGTACATGGAAAGTCTATATTCATTTAGTTTGTACCTTTTTGGTGAAGATAATGTTTTTGGGCTAGTTAAGCCTAATAGGTCTTTAAGACCTAGTAGAGGTTCCTAAGGTGAGTGAATATATTATAGGTGTGTAGTGATGGATATTATATATTTATGGTGTCTTAAGGGTCATATTTAATGGACCCATGTGCTTGTAAGTGGTCTTGTGTTTCTACTTGGCTCGTTGTAGTGTTGAAAAGATGAATAGGTCTTCACGAGACCTAAAAGGGCCACTTAGGCCGAATGGAAAGGTATGGTTACTTAAGGGTGAACTATCAGATGTCTTGGCTGACCTATGGAGGAAATTATATTTTTTATAGTTAGGTTATAATCCTTAAATGGTTAAGAAATGTCTCTTGGCCAACCAAGTAGATGGTGATATTGTATATTCTTCAAAAGAGCAAATTCAAAGGTGAAGGTTAGATTATGTTAGGTTGTGGAGCTAAAAGATTCAACTATGCAGATGAAGAGGAGGTTGCTAAAGTTCCAAAAGTATCGGCATCGGCAGTATGACTGACGTCGGTCAAGATAAATGCAGAAGGCAACCGGCATCGGCAGGGAGTCGACCGACGTCAGTCAGCACCAGTTAGATAGGGACCGACGTCAGTCGCCTGTGTGTTCCAAAACTGTTCGTTGCACGAACAGTTAGTTTGTTGAACTGAGTGTTTGCATGTTTACATGTAAAGGCTATTTTGAGTCTTGAGCTACGTGGATAATTATAGTAAACTAAGAGTCTAAGTTATTGTTTAAGTCTGGGATCTATTTATAGACCCATTGGCATGTATTGTAATGATGAGTTGAAAAGGAAGGCAAGGAAGATCCTTCCATTGTAAGATCATTGAGTTGCAAGTTGTTGCAAGATCATAGGAGATCTACATGTGTAAGTATGGTCTGTTGAATTGCAGGTTACAGGTTCATGGGAGATCTACTTGAAGTACTTTAGAGTGCTTGGTACTGGCAGGGTTATTACTGACTAGTTGGAGATGTGAACACCAATTCTGTGTGTGAGTTGTGTGTTGGGACCATTTTTGGTAGGAGAGTGAACTTTTGAAGAAGAATTATTGTACACTTGAGGTGTGGCAAGCCTCTGTAAGGTGAAAGAGTGTGGCATCTCTTTATTGTATTCTTTTTTGTACGAGTATTAATACAAGATTGTATATTGTCTCTCATATTCTGTGTCATTTGTGAATTCTAGTTACTTGTACTTCTAGTTAATTTCACATGTTTAATTTCTTGTATTTGGTAATCATATTATGCTCTTTCTGAGGAGCAAGATCCTAACAAGTGGGATCAAAACAAGGTGTGTTGTTCTTGGATTCCCCGACAGATTATGTGTGTTGTTTGAAATCCATTTGAAGTATGGCCGAACTAATGAATGGATGTAAATTATTATGGAATGTGTATTTTGATATTTATAAAAATTTTAAAGGATAATTTGGGGTTAATAAAAGTTTTGTGACCGACAAAGATTGTTTAGAGAAAGAATAATGCATTTGTAAAAGGCATTTTTGGTCTTATTGTGAAAGGTAGACCATGGGTGAATGAAACGAATTACATGTGAGTTTGCAAAAGTGAAAGAGGCCATGAAAGACATAAAAAAAATACTTTGAAAATATGAAAATGGTATAACATTGTGTGTTTCAGGTTATGAGCAAATAATCAGATTTGTTTCAAGGCTATTAAGCCTATTTTGCTTAAGTGACATAGTGAAAGGTTTTGATTGAAAATAAAATAGAAGACTGAGGTGAATGGTATGCAGGTTTTTAAAAGTATGTGAGGGAATGGAAATAATAATAATAAAATGTTGAACATGTCATAAAAATTAGATAGTGGTGCTAAAGGTAATCAACAAGTTTCTTGTATTGATTCAAGACGTGATTAGGCCTAGTTTGTCTAGATGACCTAGAGTGAAGAAACACATTGAATATATGCTAGAAGAGTAATGAAAATGATATGTATGAATGATTCTAATGATATTTAAAGGATATATTTACATCTAATCATATTATAGTGTGAAGGATGAATAGCCTCAAGGTTATGAGCATGTGTATGAAAAGTGTAGAAGAGAAAGAGTTGTTGTATGCCTATGTAAGAGGTATATTTGTGTTTTTAATAAATACCATAATTTTTTTGAGATAAATAGGAATATTTTTAGGTTTTATATAAAGATAATACCATCATTAGGTGTTGAATACATCATATCAAAGGTGGAGATCAGTTTGGAAGTGTTTGAGTTGTTGCTTGATCACCTAGGGGGTTGTAACATCCTTACTAGTTGGTGCTAGCTAAAAGGCATGTTGGTGCTTGTCATCTTTAGGGGTTGGCAATATTTATGTAGTGAGTACTTCAATAAAGTATAATGTTTGTGATAATATTATAGGATAAGTAGTCTATGTGTTTACAGACTTGAGAGTGAATTTTATCCCCCATGAGGGTTTCCCACATAATTTATGTGTTATGTGTTTTGATCTTACATTGTCTCTTTTTTCATTGGAATGAATGGTCTACATGCTTCATGATTGCTTATGGTTGAATGGTTAAGATTTTGAATACTTGGAATTGAAGTTGATTTACTTGCATCATTGATTCATCCCTCTTAGTGATTGTGATTCCAATAATTGGTATCAGAGCAGGTTCTTCAGAAAGGCTTGACCACTAGAAGGTGGTCCTTGAAGCACAAAATGGATAAGCAACTAAGGAAAGAAAATAAAGAGTTGAGATCTATGGATAAGGCTTATAAGGATCATATTTGTACCTTTAAAAGTGACATGGTCATAATGGATAAAGAGGTTGAGATTGTTATAAAGGATCTCAAATTTTAGTTAGAGGATGCTAATGTAAAGATAAGTTCTATGGAGGCTCATAAGGAGGTATGTACCTTTAATTGTAATCCAACCTTAGAATTAAAATAGGATAAGTTAACTATTCATGATCTTAATAATCAATTAGAGGCTACAAATTTCAGTTTGAGGGCAAAGAAGGATGAGTGTGATCAATTGAAAATTGAGCTAGGTTCTTTGAAGGTTAAGCATGAGAAGCTAGTGGTCAAAATGAGCAAAGTTGAGAAAGAGGAATTGAATCAAGTAAATAAGGATGATAGAGTGAAAATAAAGGTAAGAATACTAGTAAGGCATCCCAATGCCATGAGTTTTGAAAATTCATCTCATAAATGATGTTATGCTTGCCATCGGTTTGGTCATATTGTAAGACATTGAAAAAGGAGAAGTAACTTGTCAAAAGGAGTTAATGACCATCACCATGTAAAAGGTATGAATGATATTATTATTTTGAGATGTCATAGAGTTGGTCATATTGAAAAATATTGTAAAAAAAAGTTAAATGAGTTCTCAATGCAAAACCAAGTGTATGGAGTTTCTAGTGTGCAAAGAAAAGGTCATACATGGATATGGAGACCTAAGACTATTAAGAGAGATCATATTGAGACCAATGATGAATTGATTGATGATCATATCAGTCAGGATGGTTTGTTTGATGTGGGTGAAGAGGTTTCAAGTAAGGAAGAGATTCATGATTTTCAAGAGTTCATGTTATCTGCTTTCATAAAAGAGAAGAACACAAAGGAAAGTTTGGTTGTCAAGGCTAAGAAGAAGAAAGAAAAGGAGAAGAATTTTTAGTTCTATTATGAGGACTGGTGTAATCCAATGTTTTAGGACCTTGGAAGGTGAGGTGTCTATATTAGGCTTCATAGAGGCATTAATCTTTCATTTGAAGCATCATGAAATGGTGTTGTAAGGGTGATGAGTGAAAATCTAGTTTTTGGGTCAAGGTATGCTCTTTGTCTTGATATGCATATATTTGAGTATGGATTATTTATATTGATTTCAAGACTTGTCAAAGATGTATATCACCTATTCAAAGTCATGATATGTGATTTGAATATCTTAAGTTGTTTTTGGAAGAAGATCTTGCTGTTGGAAATATTGTCATTATTGTCAATATAGTCATTGATGTCAAATGCATAAGCATAGAAACAATCATCATATGCATAGTAGTGATCATGTGCCATAAATAAATAATAATCAATATACCTATGGAAAGTACCAGAGCTTTGTTTGATAGGCCAATGATTTCTTCTATGGGGTATCAATTTGTTCAATGGGCCAGTGTTTTATCTTAAGGAGGCAACAAATTAATTTATGGGCAACATTTAAATAAACAACAGGCTAACTAAGCAAAAGAAAAGGAAAATTGCCCCACTTGGGTTATTTAAATTAAAAAAATTAAAAAGACACATATTTTTGGGAAGAGGTTTCTCTTGGAATGGACACCCCTCTTGGGAAAAGGTAGCAAAGGCTATAAAAGGATAGATGAGTGGATGAAAAAAAAAGATGAACAAAGACTTGAAATATATTTTATATCATTCAAGTCTAAGAGAAGTGTGAGAGAAGAGCTGAAAATGCATTAAAAAATAATTGAGAGAAGAAAGAGAGAAAACAAGGGATCCATCATTCATTGAGTTAACAAAAGATCTACAGTGGTAAGAAGAATTTTTGTAAGGGGTTGGTGCTCCTGTGAATTAGTGCTTAGGAATTAACGCTGAGTTGGTGCTTGGTGGAAGGGGTTGGTGCTCATATGGGTTGGTGCCTACAAATTGTAATTGGGGATTGGTTTATCCTATAGGTTGGTGCCTATAAATATTTGAAAATTATATTAAGAGACTTTATCTATGGTTTTCTCCCGAAATCGTTTCCATGCAAATCTATGTCTATTTGCATTACATGGTTTTGCATTGTATTATTTGAATATATTAATTGATGAGTAATTTGAGGTTTTGGATTTAAGATTAATATTCGAAAGATTTTTTTTTTTATATTGATTCACCCACCCCCCTTCTCTTAGTATAAGCTTGTGCTTAACACTTTATTTGAGTGTTCTTGGTTTCCATGAACGGTTCTAAAGAAAGAAACATTTGACATGGTGTATCTTGGGTTATACAATGTGTTGGGTGACCAAACTTGGTGAGAAGGTTTAATTTGTGTTTTTAAAGTGTTAAATTAGGTTTTTATGTGCTTGAGGCAGCCCCTTGATGCAAATTTATGAGAACTTCAAGTTATGTATCTTTGTTTGTAAAATATCTCTTTGTAATGAGCTAGAAGAGGAGTATCTTTTCTTGTGCAAAAAGACATATCCTTGGAGAGATAAATTTGTGATGGCAAGTTTAGATTTTATTAAGAGGAATATATGAATACAATCATATTTCATCCATAAGGTTGCCTAATAAGGCATCTTGTTCATGTTTTGTGCATAATTGGCCATTTTGGGCTAGTGAGAACATGTGGAAATTGAGCGAAGGTTAGGTGATCTTTGAGCATGCTTGGTGAAAGTGTGAAAGGGAGAAATTATGTGAGGAATCAGTATATGATCTCTTGGTAATGTCTATGATTTTTTTATAGTGGTTTTAAGGTTTTTAAAGTTAAATAAAAGTAAAGGAAAATAGGATGTCATTTATGCTTGTTTTGAGTACTTTGAACATGTTTTTTTTGTTCAAATCAATCGTGGTTGTTTGCTTCATATGAAAAGGTTTGAATACCATTGAAAGAGTTTTTTTTTGGGCCCAATAATATCAATATTTTTTTCATTTTTTTAATTAAGGATGTTGGTTATTTGTGGGAAGCCTACGTGTGCATGAAGATGGCTCCATTCAAGGTATGTTTTTGTAAGAATGTTTGCTTGCATATGTTTGCAATATTTTGGTTTTGCTCAAGTGGAATATGATGTTAGGGGGAGATGACTAAAGTTTATTTTTTTATGAGTATGTAATGTTTTGTCATGTTTTCTATATGCTAATAATCAAGGATAAACTCAAATAGAGATATATTTTCTTCAATTGATATTATGCAAGGTATGCATAAAGTGAGGGGGAACATATGTGAGATGTTTCTATTCCAAGGAGCAGGTTTAATATCAGGTTATATGAGATGAGAAATATTTTATAGAGAGATTTATAAGCTCTATGGTTAGTGTTTTCAGGTCCTCAAGATCAATTGGTGCCCTATTTGTCATTGTGTCAAAGGGGGAGAGAGTACTTAAGGAGAGAGGAGTATGAGCATGAGCTTTGTGATTGCTATTGATATCAATGACAAAGGGGGATATTATTGGATATTTGTCATGTAATATATTATATATGTAAATTATGTTATCTTGGTTGTCAAGAGTAGTGATGAGGTCTGCATGAACAATGCCAAAGTGTGCAATGTGCATGGTCTAATATGCATGAGGTGAGCTTTCTTATTGTTCATGGTTTGATGGTTTAGGGATTGCTATGATGAGTTGAGAATGTGTGAAGGGTACCATGAGAGGCCTAGGATGATTTAAGTTCCTTTGGTTCCTTTGGTTGTGCATGGTATTCATATTGTTCATCTTGGTGTGCTAACAAGGGCAAAGAGCTAGTAAGACATGGTACTCATGCTTGGTCAGAGGTTGGTTGACTTGGAAAGGCAAGTGATGGTTTTTATGAAGGTTGATGATGATTGTGGTTATTATTTAGAGGGTCCATGAGGTTTTAATATTTATTTGAGTAATTTTTTAAGTAATAAAAATCAATTTGATGGTTCTTTGAGTTGATTAGACCAATGTTGTCTAGGTGTCCTAAATGGTTGAGTATGCAGATTGATGACATCAAAATTTGCACATATGGAGGTTTCAAAGAAAACTGGTTATATAGGTTAATTTATTTTTGTTCTTAGTTTATATGGTTCAAATTACAGACCATGAGGATATGCGAGTCAAAATTTATGGAAGTGTAAAGCTAGTCTCCTAGGTAGACTTCACTATTTTCTATACTTAGCCAAATTTGCAAATGTCAAGTGAACAAAGGACTAGTAGGCAATGTTATTACTATATATTTTTATGGAGGAAAAATTTGATGATGGAGTAAAAATAAAATTGGTATATGAATTCAATAGGATTCCCAAAAAAATGGTTAGTGGTCTTGCATGTTTGTACAGTTGCATTTATTGCATGTGAAAGTTGACTATTGTTGACTGTGTTTTTCCTGAATAAACCAGGGTGCAAAGAAATATTTTTAGAAGACAAAGTGTTGATCAAATATTGTTGGTATAAAATAAAAAAGTGAATTATACCTAATATATATATATAATAATAAAATTGATTTTTATTTTTGATTATACGTAAAAGTGAATTTATTTTAGGTAAAAGTTGATTGTTATTGACTGTAATTATTGTAGGTTTGAGTAAGCTTCTTGAAAATATGTTTATGAGACTTAGGTGGATGAATGAAGGTTAATTATGGATTGGATGATGTTACTAAGGTCTTAATATTTGAATCCATATGTATATTGTACATGGAAAGTCTATATTCAGTTAGTTTGATCCTTTTTGGTGATGACAATGTTTTTGGGCTAGTTAAGCCTAATATGTCTTTAAGACCTAATGGAGGTTCCTAAGGTGAGAAAATGTCTTATAAGTGTTTAGTTATGGATATTATATATTAAGGGTGTATTATGGGTCATATTTCATGGACCCATTTGCTTGTAAGTGGTCTTGTGTTTCTACTTCACTTCTTGTAGTGTTGAAAAGATGAATAGGTCTTCATGAGACCTAAAAGGGCCACTTAGGCCTAAATGAAAGGTATGGTTACTTAAGGGTGAGCTATAAAATGTTTTGGCCAACCTATAGAGGTGATGTTGATATTTTATATAATTAGGTTATAATACTTGAATGGTTAATAAATTTCTCTTGGCCGACCAAGAAGATGGTGATCTTGTAGATTCTTCAAAAGAGCGAATTCAAAGGTGAAGGTTAGACTATGTGTGTTGTTTGAAAGCCATTTGAAGTATGACAGACATAATGAATGAATGTAACTTGTCATGGAATGTATAATTTGATATATTTTGATGTTCATAAAATTGAGAAAGGAGAATTGGGTGTTAAGAAATTTTTATGACCGGCAAATATTGTTTAGAGAAAGATTAATGCATTTGTAAAAGGCATTTTTGGTCTTATTATGAAAGGTAGACCATGGGTGAATGAAATGACTTTCATGTGAGTTTTCAGAAGTGAAAGAGACCATGAAATACATTATAAAAATATGTTTAAAATATTAAAAGGTACTAACATTTTGTGTTTCAGGTTATGAGCAAATAATCATATTTGTTTCAAGGCTATTAAGCCTATTTTGCTCAAGTGACCTAGTGAAAGGTTTTGATTGAAAATAAAATAGAAGAGTGAGGTGAATGGTATGAGGGTTTTCATAATTATGTGATTGCATGAAAATAATAATAATAATAATAACATGTTGAATGTTTCATAATAATTTATATAGTGGTGTTAAAGGTAATCAACAAGTTTCCTGTATTGATTCACGACGTGATTAGGCCTAGTTTGTCTAGATGACCTAGAGTGAAGAAATACATTGAATATATGATATTAGAGTTATGTAAAGGTTATTTATGAATGATATTCATGATGTTTCAAGGTTTTATTTAAATATAATCATATCATAGTGTGAAGAAGGAATGGTTTCAAGTGTATGATCATGTGTATGAGAAGTGTAGAAGAGAAAGAGTTATTATATGCCTATGTAAGAGGCAAATTTGTGTTTGTATGAAATACCATCAATTTTTTGAGGTAGAGAGGAATATTTTTAGGTGTTATATAAAGATAATACCATCATCAGGGGTTGAAAAATCATATAATAGGTGAAGATCAATTTGGAGGTGTTTGAGTTGGTGCTTTATCACCTAGGGGGTTGTAGCCTCCTTGTTAGTTGGTGCTAGCTAAAAGGCAAGTTGGTGTTTGTCATTTTTAGGGGTTGGTGATCCTTGTGAAGTGCGTACTTCACTAAAGTCTCATGTTTATATTCATATTATAGGACAAGTATTCTATGTGTTTGTAGGATTGAGAGTTGGTTTTATCCCCCATGAGGATTTCCCACATAATTCATGTGTTATGTGCTTTGATCTTACATTGTCTCTTTGTTCCTTGGAATGAATGGTATACATGATTCATGAATGATTATGTTTGAATTCTTAAGATTTTTAATACTCATAATTGAAGTTGATTTACTTGCATCACTAGTTCACCCCCTCTTAGTGATTGTGCTTCCAACATTTCTATGACCCAGACATAAACTAAAGATTTATATGTATTTTAATACTTTACAAAGCTATAAAGTGAACCTAATCATCCACTTTACCAATTGAAAAATACATAGTGGGAATTGAAACTCCCATTACAATTTGAAACTTTGTAAATTTTCAAAGTGCATGTAGACTCTGCTTCTTGCCTTTCACAAAGACTAGTAGAGAGTATAATTCTCACTACACTTTTCAACTTTACAAAGTTGCAAAGTGTAATCGGGATTCCACTATGCACCTCCTAAACAAATTATACCTCTAAAATCCCTCAATAGATAATGAAGAATGGAAAACATATTATAAAATTACAAAATTGTAAATTTGTAATGTGACTTCGTGGACACACTTTCTCACCTATTCATCTAGCTACTGCCATTGATTGACATGTTTAGAATTAATTATATATTTTGGTATATAATTAGGTTTTTTGCATCATTATTAACATTAAAAACCAAATCCAAAACTCCTCCAAGTGACATTGTGAACTAGAGCTCGAATCCAAAGGATGCCACGACCCAAACTAGTCTTCCAAAATAACCTCCATTGCCAACTTACAAAGCCCTGCATACGCATCCACGATATTCTTCTATGTCACCTATATTTTTATTTGGTATATGCCATATTTTTTACCACCATTATTATTTTTATCAAAGATTAGGTTTTTTCTTGCCAAAATTTAGGATTTTTCTCAAAATTGTTAAAAGCATCTTCATTTTTTCATAAAATTTTTGATTTTGAATTCATATGTTAAAATCTTGCTAAAAATTGGTCTATGTATTTGTTGTCTTAGGATTTTTTTAATGTTGTCAAGATCTAAGTAGAGATCCCTTTTGCATTTTCAACTTGAACATCTGTTGGAGTTTTTAACTAGAGAAACACATAAAGCTTCTACTCAAATCAAGGTAGATATTACCTTTGCTTTCACAGCTTGCATTCTTGTCAAAGATCCAACTTGAAATTAAAAACCGTACCCTTGATGGAGATTCATTTAGACTTTACAGGTGCAAATTTAAATTAAAACCCTATCAAACCATTTGGTCAAAATTTATAGATGTTATTTCACACTATTTTTTTGATGGATCTAAACCCTATAGAGGCATAATAAAACCCCATCAAGTTAAAAGTGGGGAAATAAATTATACTTTCAAGCTTGAATCTTGACCAAATCTATAGTTGGTTTTCTGTACCTATTTTCTCAATGCATATGTCTATAAAAGAGATTTGTTCAAGTCAAAGGGACCTTGTGTCCCTTCCAACATAGATTCCAACATCAATGAGATAACTGACATAGATCTAGGTCACATAGGCCTAGGAAACGTTTGGACTAGATTCAATATAAAATTCAAGAATGATTGGATTTATAGCTTTTATAATAGTGGTTTACCTTAGGCTATAGCCTTCTTACTCTCAATAAAAAGCCTTGAGCTTTTTATCACTATGGCTAAGCATTATGATGCAGAGAAGAGAGAAGTAGTAAATGATAAAGGAGATAAGGTTATGAGACTAGATCCAGATTTCATTGATATTATATTCTTGATATCAAAATTTGAAAGCTACATAGACATTACTCTTGATTCTTCCAAGAAGTTATACCAGGATAATATCTCAGTCTATTTATGGGTTATAAAAAAATAGTGGTTGAAGACCCCTAAGTATTTAACCACAAGAATGCCTAAGACCCTAGCTAGGATAGACTTCAAAGATGAGATAAGAGATATAATTATACTTTTACATAAATTTATAAGGAGAATTAATGCAAATAAATACCAAGATTGGATGTACCAATATATCTAGTAATCTAATATAACAAGCAATAGATTCATTGGGCCCAATTGATCAAGTGATACTATTCATAGATAGTTGATGGAGGTTTAAACCACTAGAAAATATTTACATGACCTCCTACATCTATGTTTTATCAAGAGGGAGGGCATTCCTAAGATAAATACAGTGCTAGATCATATCAACAAAGTTTATAACTACTATCCTGATCTCACTTTTGAGGGGAGTAAACAATAATTTAAAAGAGTTAATGATGCCTTCATCTACTACATCATAACCATGTTTGAATAAGATATAATAAGAATAAGGTTTTTTGATGTTGAAATTATATAAATTTTAAATTGGGGATCATGATTTATTTAGTTCCCCACATATTCATACATCAGAGTTGGTGGTTTTAATGGGTGTCCTTACACCCTTCCTAGATATGTTAGTAACAAGTGGGCCTTAATCGAACTAGTAAGACAACTAGTGGAAACACACAAGTTCTTATCAAGTAAGCACAAGACAAAAATACATTTCCCTATTAGTATAGGGAGATACACCTACCCTTCTATATCTAAGGCAAAATATGCAGATGCAGAGATGACCTACATGACTTTGAGAGCTCTCGATGCTAGGCCCTTCTATGATGTGACTAGTTATGTTACTAGTTTATTGGGTTCCTCATATTCCCACATTCCCTTTTATGAAGATTATTGGAAAGATATGCAGGATGAGGAAAAAGTTAAGTTGAAAGATTATTCTAGAATGACCATGGAGAAAATTAAGGCCTATGATATGGCACTAGTTTTAGAAGATTTGAAAGATGAGGAACAACTAGTGGATAGGATATATTATTATAATCAAATATACCTCCAACCTCTTCCTCAAGTTAGGTGTTCTACACCTATATCCTTTTCCTTATTAGACAAGACCACCCCAGTTATTAATATAATTTTGAATTTGTTAAGAAATAAGGGGGTTAAAATAACTAAAGAGACCCTAAATATCACAAATAGACTCAAAAAGGCAAAGGATAAGAGTGTAGAGGAAATAACAATATAAGGTTACAACAGTGGCACTCTAATAGATCAGGTAGTGGGGCTAGTTTTCTCACACAAAGGGAAACAAAAGCAAAAGGCAATAAGAGATTCTTCTATCACCCAAGAGCCAACAACCCAATTAATAGACAAGTATTGCCAATTTCTATAAGGGACACAACTATAGTAACCCCTCATCATGTCTCTAACATCTATCCAACACAAGTAATTACCCCTCTTATTTCTATGAGTCCACTAATGTAAGTAATTGCTCCTTTATCTGACTAAATAGTATAAGTGATTCCCTTGGTAGTGTGTTAATCAACATAGTTGGTTATTGTAATTCCACCTTCAAATACCTCTTCAAAAATCACTTTCACCTCATCTTCTACATCTACTACTACTCCTTTAATCACCAATTCCACCTGGAAGTACATGGATACTAACTCAGTCATCCTAACTATAGTCCCACTATCTATCATAACCATTGGGACACATACAACTCCTTCATCTTTCATCATAATACCTACTATTTATACTCTAGTCATTCCCACTACATTAATAGATTCTTTTGTTGCCTTGGACACCACCCTTCCATAAGTTCTCTTATTCCAAACACACATGCCTACCGTTCTACTTGTGTCACTTTCAGCTTCCACACCCCTTATAAGCACATTTATTCCACCCATCAAAGTATCCTTTCCTTCTTCCACTCTCACATTAACCCAAACCCCCATCAAGTAAATGGAAATAAAGATGACCACTAACATAATTATGGCTACCTAACCCACCAAAGGAGAAAAGATAACTAAATTATCAGTCGAGGACTCAGTAACAATGTCAATGGTAGATACAACACTTGTTATGTTAAGTACTAGTGTAGCATCTTTGGTTTTAGACTCATAGTTAATAGTGGCCATTGGAATATTATAGGATTCATCGATAACCACTCCAATTTGGTTGGCACAATTAGTGCTCAAAATGAGGAAATAGATGATACACCCCAACACCTTGGATTTTAGTCTATTGGAAGCATCCAAATAACTAAAGAGAGGTCCTAAGACCATTTATAGGGTCTCCTACGATCAACAAAGGAAAATTATGTGGAGATAGTAGTTACCCCACCTAAAAAATAGAAATAAGATTTAGTGGTGGGGGATTATTAGCTATCCAAGGTACACCTTGGTCATCCAACAAGAGAGGGACTAAAATATGATGTTCAAACAAGCGTAAGTTCTCTCTTTGAAAAAATGGATAGTGACATGGTCACTAAGGATGAATTGAAGAATAAGTTTGAGTAGTTGATGGATGCCTTAAGAAAGGTTATAGACCTATAAAGTCAACTTGAATTAGCTCAGCCAACTCAATCTCTCTCTTTTAGTTTCTCGATAAAGAAACATTTGATGTAATGATAAAGATTAGTATAATGGGTAGAACTACAAAAGACTAGGCTAAATAACTAATCAGTAAAGGGAACATGGTGATAGGGTTAGCCATGGAATATTACAAGACATTAAAAGATGACCTAGAATTGATGAAGGTAAAGATAAGTAAATATGAAGAAGAGGTTGAAAGGCTAAAGCTCTAGTTTCCTAAATTGCAAGCCATTGACCACAGAGAGTGACACCCTTATGTTTGAAAAGATAATGAAAAAACCTTTGGAACATGATGGGATGGAAAGGGTATCCAAATTCAAAATTATAATACTTAGTGAAAATATTGATAAGGCCAAGAGCACATGTGATAAGGCCACATATGAAATGTATGACATTGAAGATTCAATTTGAAAATTATCATGTGAGTCAGCAGATTACCAAGATAATCCTCTTCTTGTTCAGGATGTCCAGGATAAATTCAAAGAGGTAATAAAAAAAGGAGTCAACATATGATACAACTTTCAATTTGGGTTTCATCCATTGGTTCATCAAGTAACATAATACACTTGATCAAATGGGCAAGGATATCCAAGTCTACAGAGATTCTTCTAGAGAGTTATCTGAGGTAACTTGTTAGGATCCACTCTTAAGAGCACACTTGATTACCTTTGTATAAGCAACTAAACACGGAATTAAACCAGAAGTAATAAGTAACTAGAATTTAGAATCAACAAAGAATATATGATATGAGAAACAATATAATCTATATTAACACTCTTCCAGAATACAATGAAGAAATCACACTGTTTCACACCTATTGGGTGTCTAGTATTTCTCTCAAGAGTTCTCTCTCTCTCACAATAACTTAAAATCAACTCAACACTGAGTTGTTCCCTCCAAGTGATAATCAACCATCAACACAATGGTTATTGTTGCCTACCCTGATTGCTCCACCAGTGACAATCAACTCAATGGTTGCTTTGCCTACCTTACAGTCCACCAAGTACCACCAAGTATTTCAAGTAGATCTGCTTGATCTTGCACACCTGTAGATCTAACTGATCTTACTTATCATGTAGATCTCTTTGATCTTGCTTCCTACAAATCAACTGATCTTACACTCAAAAGGATCTCTTTCTTCTTAGTCATTCTTTACAATACAACCCATGGGTCTCTTAAATAGATCCCATACAAATAATAATTAGAAACGTAGACTTAAGACTAAAATTAGTCTTTACATGAAAACTAATTGTCTATCTAAAATTAGACTAGAATGCACAGATGACCGATGTCGGTCGCTATCTGTCTGGAGATGACCGATGTCGATTTCTATGTGACCGATGCCGACTGACACCTAATTGATACCAGTTGCTGTGTACCTGGATATGATCAACGTCAGTTGATCAGACTGATGTCGATTACTTTAACACTCAACAACCTCCATCATTTGCATTTGTGAAACTTTTAGCTCCACAACCTAACAATCTCCCACTTGGATATAAACAGCTACATTTGTACCTATACCTGTACATCCTCTAATTTGTTTCTGGCTTGTATCACCCATCTTCAAGTTTAGTCTTGAAGACCAACAAAAGTTGAATGAAGATTCAACTTCTCTTTTGTTCTCAGCTTTGTTAACATACATGCAAGGTTCATATCCTTGCTAGTCACTGTGACTGCAACAACCTTCTACAACTCTAAAATCTAACTAACCGCCGTTCCAGCAACAATGAACACATATCCTATGGTGCTTCTCCTGTCATCCAAGTAAATTACCATATCTACATCTACATACCCATGTAGAGAAGTTCTTGACCCTACATAGCATAAATACCTGTTGCTGGTCCCTCTTAGATACCTGAGAATCCATTGAACTACTTTTCAATGCTCTTTTCCTGAATTAGCCATAAACTTGCTGACAACTCCCACTGCTTGGACAATATCTGGTTTAGTACACATGTACTCAATCTCATTATGTGATTTAGGACACTGTTCATAGCTCAACTTGAACTATCCAACCATAGGCGTGCTAACTGGTTTTGCATCCTACAAATTGAACCTCTCCACTACCTTATTCACATAATCCTCTGGAGATAAAATTAACCTATGATCTTCCTTGTCTCTAGAAATACTCATGCCAAGGATTTTCTTTGCTCCTCTTAAATCCTTCTTGGCACATGTTTGAGCTACTTTTACCTTTAGCTCAACAATTCCCTGTATGTGTGACCCTATAACAAGAATATACACTATATACAGTAACATGATAATGTTGCGACCATTATCCAACCTGGTAAAATAAACACAGTGATTACATTGACATTGACTAAAGCCATGCTTTGTCATAAACCTGTTAAATCTATACCACTGCCCTGGAGCTTGCTCAAGACCATATAACCTGGCTTTCTGTCTCACCTATCCATTCTCTTCTTTCTTTAACCTATGAATCCATTCATCTTTTAGTGCTTTCTTTCTGGCTGGCAACTCAACCAAATCTCTCATTTGGTTCTTTTCTAAGGAATCAATTTTCTCATTCATGTTATGCTCCCACTATTTCCTAGATTTTACCTGCATTACCTCTTTAAAACTTTCTAGTTTTCCACCATCAGTGAGCAACAAGTAGTATAAAGAAGGAGAATAATGAATTTGATGTTTACATACCCTTTCAGACCTCCACATGGGTGTTTGAGACTCATTGACAGCTTACTGTCCACTCAAATTTCATTCTAATAGTGACTGATCTCAGTCATTTCTCAGTCTACACCTGATCGATGTCGATTCCATGCGATCGACCTGACTGACATTGGTTACTACCTGACTGATGTCAGTTCTTACCTGACTGTCGACATCGGTTCTCTAACTAACATCAGTGTCCACCTGCCTAACATCACCAAATTTGGTCTCCACTAGACCAACATTGGTTCCCACCTGAATGACATTGGTTCTCACTTGACTGACGTCGGTTACCACCTAATTGACATCACCAACTTTGGTCTCCACCAGACTGACATCGAGTTCCTAGCCTGATCGATGTCGGTCTCTGCCTGATCGACATCGGTAACTATGTTTTCCTATGAGTGATGATTTTTACTTGTGAGCTCATTTTGGATCATAACCTTGTCTAAATCAACCTTGCCCTGCTCAGAATTATCTAGCCTCTTGAGCTGATCTCTATCCATCATCTTCTCCTTGAAAACCAAGGCTTGTCCAGTTCTTAAATATGTCAAAAATATCAAATTTCCTCTTCATGCAATAAACCCATACCTTTCTTGTAGCATCATCCATGGACAAAACATACCACTGTGATTCTCCAATAGAAGCTCTCTAAGTTGGTCCCCACATGTCTGCGTGAACAAGCTCCAATCTGTGCTTCTTCTTTGTTGACCCAGTCTTGAGAAACCTCACTTTCTCCTCTTTCCCAAACACATAATGCTCACAAAAATCTCATTCTATCAAATCTAAAAGCTTACCATTTGACTTAAGAACATCCATTCCCTTCTCACTCATGTGACCAAGCCTACAGAGCCACATCTTTGCATCTACAGCTAAAGTAGATAAAATAGAAGGAGAATTAGTAATACAAGTAGATAGATAAAGTGTACTTACTTTCTTACCTCTAGCTAAAACAAGTGCACCCTTGAAAACTTTCCAAGATTCCGCTGTGAGAGTTACTGTGCAACCCTCATCACCCAACTTTCCTACAAAAATCAAATTCCTCTTCAGGATGGGTACATGCATGACATCCTTCAACACCTATATGTTGCCAGTCTGCAATTTCAGCTGCACTTTCTCTTTGCCAATAATTTGACAAGGCTCACCATATAGATAATCCTCTATCTACATCCTTCATAATTGATAATTATTGTCATTGAATTTCTCCATTCTTAGCTTACTTTTTTCTGCCATTGCTATACTCCCACTCAAATAGAAACCCCTGTGAGTGACCTGTAATCAACAAACACTTAACACACTCTGAAACTAAGGTGTTAGTGAACCAAGATCTGATACCACTTGTTAGGATCCACTCCTAAGAGCACACTTGATTACCTTTGTATAAGCAACTAAACACAGAATTAAACCAGAAGTAATAAGTAACTAGAATTCAGAATCAACAAAGAATATATGATACAAGAAACAATACAATCTGTATTAACACTCTTTCAAAATATAATGAAGAAATCACACTCTTCTACACCTCTTGGGTGTCCAGTATTTATATCAAGAGTTCTCTCTCTCTCACAATCAATTACAATCAACTCAACACTGAGTTGTTCCCTCCAAGTGACAATCAACCATCAACACAATGGTTGTTGTTGCCTACCCTAATTGCTCCACCTGTGACAATCAACTCAATGGTTGCTTTGCCTATCTTACAGTCCACCAAGTACCACCGAGTACTCCAAGTAGATCTCCTTGATCTTGCACACCTATAGATCTAACTGATCTTACTTACCATGTAGATCTCCCTGATCTTGCTACTTGCAGATCAACTGATCTTACACTCGAAAGGATCTCTTTTTTCTTAGTCTTTTTTTACAATACAACCCATGGGTCTTTTAAATAGATCCCATACAAACAATAATTAGAAATACAGACTCAAGATTAAGATTAGTCTTTACATGCAAACTAACTGTCTGTCTAAAATTAGACTAGAACGCACAGATGATCGACGTCGGTCACTGTCTGTCTGGAAATGACCGATGTCAGTTCCTGTCTGACCGATGCCAGCCGACGCCTAATCGATGTCGGTTGCTGTGTAGCTAGATATGATCGACGTCGATTGATTGGACCGACATCGGTTACTTTAACACTTAGCAACCTCCATTATTTTCATCAGTGAAGCTTTTAGCTCCACAACCTAACAGTAACTATAGAATATGACATCAGTAATCTTTACATAGTTGGTCCTGACAAAGAGTGCTTATAAGAGATATTTGATATTTTTGATGCTTATATCAAGAAGATACAAGAAAAAAAGGCAAAGAATTATCACAAGTCACTATTATGGATTGACTATTTAATTATTTAAAAAAATGCATTTCGTAAACTACAAGTTTTGTAAGATACATTGTAAAGTTCCAAGTTGCAAATTGTAACTATCATTTTTACAACTCTTAACTCTACGTTGAAAAAAGTATTACTTACAATTTTAAATTATCATTTTATCAGGCTTTAATTGAAAAAGTGCAACTTGTATTTTAAAATTTTCTTTTTTTTTTTGACAAGTTTGAATGACTTTAGTTATAAAAGCTCACATTGTAATTTGCACATCCCTTTTTATCAAGTTGAATGACTTAAAAGTTATAAAAGTCTCAACTATAAATTGCAAGTTAGGTTTTAAAATTTTGGTGTTAAAATGTTCAAATATTAAAAAGCATTAAATTTTTGACCAAGTCATAGACTTCATTTTGGTTCCCCATTTCTTGTGGAGATATTTCTTCAACTGAAATCTAGGGGAGATGGTTTAACTAGAAAACTACAACAACATTTTCAACACTTATCAAAGTTCCCAGCCATTGAAAAGTTCTCTTATTACTTATACTCCACCAAATATGCCTTTTCAAGTTGGGAATGATAACATTTATATGAAGATTCCTTGATTTCTTGATCCAAAACTGAGTGTAAGGGGTTTTTTGACTTCTTCTCTCTCAAGGGAGAAATTTTTTGTATAAATATGGGTTTCCTATGTAGACCATGGATATTTTTTTACTGATAGACAAATATTTCTATTTTTGAGGAGTTTATCTATATGATATAACTTGAAGAATATTAATATACTGAAGTTTTTCCTTCCTTATCTAGTGTTATCTTTGTGTATGTATGATTTTTTATTACATTTACGAATGATATAAGTCTTGTTTTGGTCATATAGATTCATTTGTGGCATTCATATTTCCATTTTGAAAACTTGTTGAAGAAAAATATTCCCAATACTACCTTTGTTTTCATATTCATATAATATTGTGCTTCAAGACAAATCAATATATATTATTGTTCAACTATGTTCAATCAAATCAAGCATTAATTTCCACTAGAACCCTTTGGTGCATCACCATTTTATAGTTTTAAAATTCCTTATGAACTCTTTTCCTTATTATTTAAAACACTAGTTATGAGTAAGATCATGAAGAATCTATAGTTTAAAGTGAACTAGTCATGTATCAGTTACACCAAACTTAGTGAAAGGAAGTTGACCTTTTCTAGAGGTTCACCTCAATTTGCCAAGGTACCATAACTTGGAGTTGATCCTATTATGTCATTATATTTACCATGTAATGTAAATCATACTATAATACAACACAAAATGGGTAAAAAATCTAATTGATAACATTTTTTAGATTCATTCCCCCATCTTTATGAATAATTTCTAAGAGTGTATGGGATCTAAATGGCCTTATCATCTGGACAGAGTCTAGATTTTCCTCCTTTTCTTCACTTTAGGATTTGATGGAAAAGAATGGTTATAGTGAGGTTATTTTAGGGTTAAATAAGACCTCTTCCATGTGGATTCATTAAATAAATCCTTCCAGGAAGGTACATATGAAAAAAAATTAGTTTCCTATAGTGTCTTTGTGAATGGTCTATTTGATCAATTTTGGAGCATGATTTGAGTTTTCAAGCAAGTATTTAAATCTTAAAGGGTTCTAAAGTTAATTAATAAGTAATTTCACACCTCATTCATCCAAGTAAAATCTCATATATCTTGATCTTGAGTACAATCTCTTTTGAGATGGTTTTGGTGAGATATTCTCTTTAATAAGGTAAAGTTGTAGTTAATGAGTTAGTGCTTGAAAAGTATCTCAATGAGGTAAGCATGATATTATCAAGTATAATTCCTAGAGAGATATAATTTAGTCATTGAAGGCAGTTCAATGAGGTTCAATATGTCATACACTCTTATGGTATAAAAGAACACTTAGAGGTCTAGTAGCATAGCTTTATCTCTAGACCTTGGTGGGCAATTTAAGAGGAATATCATGACAAATGACATGAATAAAGGAGTCACAAAGTTTGGTAGGTTTTTTTTATAGTAAATGAGATTATTTAATTTCAATCTTTAGAAGTATTAAATGGCTAATGACACTCATAAGGATCAAAAGACCTAGAAATGCCTATTATGCCTGATTGTGCTAGTTAGGTCTATATGTTATGATCATGGAGATTGATAATAAATAGGTAGGCATAATGAGAACACTAATTTTATATCATTGCATCATATAAGAGGATAAAGTGAGTATTACATGGAGATATCAGGTGAAATGATGATAAGTGTGATAGAGAGAAATGACTACCTAAAATAGTCATGATGGAGTAGGGGTCAGAAGAAGTATTGATTTGTTTTAGAAGCTCAAATCAGGGTTAATAGAACATAAATTAGTGTCATATCAACCAACTCAAGATAACATGGAAACCATGGAATAATTCATTCATAAAGAGCTAAATATGATGAATAAATAACATTGTAAATTAATTTATTTAGAGAAGTTAAGGTATTTTTGCATTTTTTAAGGTAATGGATCATTTATTGTTTTCATTGATATTCAAACCTCCTTATGGTAAGTTGATGATTATTCAATATAGTTTTGAAAATTAAGGGTCAATTAGGGTATTAATATCACTTTTGTCTCTTGAGACTAATCTCCCAAATGTCCTCAGTTTGTACACAGGGAGAAATCACCACCTACAATAGTCACCCATGAAGATACTTCAAAAGGTTTCATGTTCAACATGGAGGTAAGCAAACATTAGAAGGTTATAAGAGAGGATGAATGAAAAAATTGAAAGGAATTAGGTTTGTAATATTCTTACTCAATTTCACTACTTTACATACTCCAACATGATGATCTTGATCCATACAACAGGGTCCACAAACTCTCTTAATGACTGAGTTTTCAAAGAAAGTCAAGTTTTTTGGTCTTAAGTGAGGCATAATAATGAATAAATTAAAAATGGATAGTGATGTAACTTCAAGTCCAAGTTAGATTCATCACAAACTCATTCCATATATCCACTTCACCTACTTTCCTATTCAAGACTTGAAAGACACCTACAACCATCCTCTTTTCGCTTAAATAGTGAGGTGAAGGTGAGATTCAATGCCAATGTATTTGGTCAGTATGTGAAATATTTATGAAAGATATCAAAGAAACAAGGACATATTAATTAAAACTATTCATTATAATATTGTGAATAATACTTCCCAAATGGCCATTTACATCAACATCTAAGTAGGCCTAGATAGTCAAGCTTATGAAAGTAAGGCAAGGTAAGTAAAGGGATAAGAGAATAAACACTTATACATTCTACATGATACGATTGGAATATTAGGAGTACCTTCTCAAGAGGTTAATGGAATCTCAAGGTTAAATGACCCTATATTGGGCATCTCTCATTATGAAACATCACATGATTATTGATATCCATCATATTTTGACTCAAGTAGTGGTATGAAGAGAAGGTTAGTGCTAGAAGGAAAATGATGAGAGACATATTCCATGGAGATAAAGAACACATTCTTAAGGAATATAGAACATCCAAAAGGCTTAGATCACCTACATGGAAGATATCACCTCTCTCTCATTCTGAGCATCACTTATAACTAGACCTAGCATAACATGAGAAAGAGTTGGTTTAATATGAATTAAGAAAGGGAGGTACATAGAAATGAGTAATAAATAAGGGGTTAAGAGATGAAATGTAAGTATTGTTGAAGCATTCTCAAAGTACTCACTCTTTCTCTCATTCAACCTCTTTTATTCTAGGCTTAGACACCTAAAATAAAGACCTATAACTAAGAGGCCTAAATGGCCACACACATAGGTCAATCTAAGCATAGATGAAGAATGATAGTTTGATGGTGCCAATATTGGTGAGAAGGTGGTATATAACATTATATAGGTCTATGAAAACCTAATCAAGGTTCTCATCACATCCATTTTATCTAAGTAGACCAATGAAACCTCAAATCTCCACCTACAGTTGGTTTGACCACCTTCAGGTCTAATTGAGCAATAGTGCCTAAAAGACTAAATGGTATTTTTAAGACCAATAAAATTTGTCATGGGGACTATGAGATTGTGTTTCATGTTCATGAAGGTCACAAATCTTAGGTTAAATTCTCATTTTAGACAAAATCCAAGAAAGTAATAGAGTTAGGGTTAAGAATACCATTCTATCAACAAACCCTAAGCTTCATTCAAGGTGTTACATAGGATATTGGGGGTAGAAATGATGAGGATAGATGTTGGATCATGATATACAAGGTGGCATAGAATCCAAGGAGCCATTCGGATCCAAAACTAAACTCTCTCACACTTCCTGAGGCAAGTACAATCTTCTTGAGCTCTTAAACAACCCTGACAACCAAGGAATGGTCACTTTCTTATTCTTGGAATGGTACAACGAATTTGCATGGGATTTTAGTCTATTAGGGGGTGTTAGGTGACTATGTATACTAAAAATTAGTGGCATTATTTTTTGGATTAGGCCCCTATTCTTTATGAATAATCATTAAAATTTGAAGTAGCTTTAAACTTTCTAAAAACCCTTATAGGAGGTTAGTGGAGAATAAAATGAAGAATATGTATCCAATTTCAAGTTTTTGACCCTATAACATATGAAAATGTATTATATACTCTCTAAAGGTCCTCCAGATGACATTTGTTTGTACCTGCATCTGTATCAATTTGAGAAAAACTATAATTTTGCTAGTTTTTGAGACAAAAATGGTGTGTTGAAGTGTGTATATGAATGAAAGTCATTGGGAGAGGTGATTTGGGAGTTATTATACCTATAAAAGTTTAAAAATACATAAAAAATAACCTATAAGTGTTCAAACAAATCAGATTTTTTGAGCCAATCTGAAAATACATTAAAAGAACCTTGCCAAAAGCCATTTCATGGTTTGCATACTTCTACAATATCCTAGAACATGAAATTTGACATTGATAAGGGTATTTGTCTAGGTAAAGTGACTCAAATAATTTTGGCTAGTTTCACATGTGTGGGTGGTCATTTGGGCCAAATTTCTCTTTCTAGGCCTAGGAGGCCTAATTAAGCCTAATTGGAGAGAGAAATGATAGAAAAGGTGTAATTAAACTTGGATTTGTCTCATGAAATTTTATGTGGAGTTGTAAGGGGATAGAGGGTACTAAAAAATGTTCCCAATTTTTTGAATTGATTTTTAAAATCTTCTAGACAAGGAGCTTTACAACTTTTTATGGTTATAAGGAATGGGTGCTTTAGCAACAAAATGGAGCAAAATGGTATATTTTGGCATACTTGATGGTTACAAATGCTTCATTTCAGGTCTGAATTTATGTTTAGAAGACTTATATGGAGGAAATTTGTCTAGTTCAAATAAAAACTCTTATTTCTCTCTCCTACGCCTCTTTGCTCATGTGAAGGAATCAAGTGTTTAAAGTACTAAATAGATGCATAAAACATTTTCAAAGGGTTTATTGATGTTTATCATTCCTTCAAACACATAATAAAGAATGAATAATTAAAATTTAGTTGTAAATAAGGTTTAAAAAGTGGAAAAGGTCTCAAAGACTCCTAACAACACATTCTTTCATTCCTATGCCTAGCATGTTGAAGGAGTCATACAAGTACTAAAGTGATTATAACAACCCATGTAATATGGAGGAACTTCATGAATGTATTATAATACATTTTCAATAAATATTGGATGAAGACTTAAAGTCCTATTTTTAAGGAGGAGGACTAATTCTTCAATAAAGACATATGAGCTAGTATATAGGGAGTCAAGTAAGGATATAAGCACCCTCCAAGTGGTCAAGCTTGACTAATCAAGGATGAAGATATTTTCAAGTCTCATAAAATCATGATAGTCTACCTCTTTACACCCTTAAGGACATGAAGGAAAATATTAATTTGATAAAGTACTATGTAGCACTTGAGGGGTGTGAAGACCATTTTGACATCCCTACTTTAGGGCTGCTTTGTCTCTCCATCCTTTGATTTTCTATTTATACTCATTATTTTCAGAATGTTATTATCACTCTTTGATTTTGGTTGTGCTGAAAGTTTGAAAATTTTTGTACTCAACTTTTGAAGAAATAAGAAGCTATTTTTCTCCATTTTTAGGTTTTTGTGAAGTGTATGTTGTTTGACATTGATATAACGTTGTGAAGCAATTATTTTCCTATGTTATTATCTAGTTTTTGTACATTCATACAACATGTTTTAAATTATATATGACATTATTAGTGTCAAGATAAAATTTAGTCTAAGTATGGATGTGAAT
Source organism: Torreya grandis (assembly GCA_037957365.1). Taxonomy (NCBI): domain Eukaryota; kingdom Viridiplantae; phylum Streptophyta; class Pinopsida; order Cupressales; family Taxaceae; genus Torreya; species Torreya grandis. Next base: position 1,432,758 of record JARHVA010001140.1, on the reverse strand, counting down.
TCAACACCTTTTCATTCCTTTCATACAAAGATTGAGTTTATCAAGTCCTTGTGAAACATTATTATAGAAGTCATTCATGAAATGAAGAGAATGTGTGAAAACTTCTCACTTTCATAAGAGTGTGTATTTAAAGCATAAGTGGTCATACATATTAATGCATCACCTTCATTCCCAATTTTCATTTTAATTCCACTACAAATAGTACCCCTTTCACCCTTTTCATGGTCAGAATCAATAATTAGTAGGTTTAAGAACAAGTTTTAGTGAGTGAATCAAGGGAACCAACCTTAATTTGTATATTATCTCCATTCCAAAGTCACCCACACTTAGGAGATATTCCATGTTTCGATAGGAGTGAGAAATAACACACATTCTCATAAGGGCACATTCCTGATTAACAATGATTTTTGGCATGCCTAGTGGGATCCAAATCCAAATAATGGAAGGATTATTGTTATTGTTCTTATATAGATAGACATTTAGAGGCATTAAAAATATCAATGGTGTCTTCAAGTTATATCAACTAGTTCTAGTAACCCAGACATAGTTTCTAAGTAAGTGTATCTTCATTGCATTATCTTGATTTTGTTTTTATGGATGTGTATGATTAAATTCCTATGATATACTTTCTTATCAGCATTATAATGAGTTATACCATCTTGGTCATGATCCATATCAACACTATTGAACCTTGTTATGAGCCTAATCAGCCTTACCAAGAGTATTATCACTCATATGGTTAGTCTTGTCAAGAGTATGATGATTCATATCAGCTCTGTAGTGACCCTTATCAACCTCACTGTGACCCTGAATATATGCCTCAATAACATTATCAATACTTGAAATAATTATATTCACCTCCCCCTACTCCATCTCCAACTTATAATCATGTTTCCCCTACCATATCCTCATTGGTATTCAATCTAAATACGCTAAAGTTTGAAGGGGTGATGTGAGTATGGGATAGAGAGTTTGAAGTGATTTCTTTTCACCTCATAGAGAAGATGGGAAAAATAATGTAGATGTTTACAACTAGGTGGGAAATAGTTGTAGAGAAAAAATAGTATGTCATGAATCATGAATTATGTGAAATGAGAACCATGATTCAATGGTGGATAGACAGGTTAGTGAGGTGGGAGAATCAAGAGTTCCAACCAAAAAAACCTAGCCATATCTTCCTAATCCTAGTTAAACTTATTCTATTCTAAGTTTCCTTCTAACTACTCCTACCCTTCCTCAAGAAAATAAGCTTATTCCATCTTGGAGGCCTTCTTGGGCTATGATTATTGATTATGCTATGCCAAGTTTTATGGATGAATATCCTCCCATCACTCTTCAAGAACCCTATTGTTTACCATATCAACCCTCTTATGTTACTTTTCCTCATGAATTATTTGAACATTCTTAAATGGAGCCTCCAAGAGAGTTAATTTAACCACCAAGTGAACATACTAGTTTTGAAGTCCTACCTTGGAACTAAGTAGTTAGGTCTTGGCATAAACAAGAGGAAAAGAGTCAAGATTTAGAACTTGAGACCAAAAAATACCTTGTGACTTTTCAAGTACCATTTACCCTTCCTCAAGAACTTAAGGTCATTCCATCTTGGAGGCACCTCCATTAAGGCTCTCAAGACAAGAAAGAGGTCTTAGTTGAGAAGGTTGGAAATCAAGTTGCAGTTGAGATGGAACCTCAATAAGACTATAAGAAGGTTTAAATGGTTGTTGAGAAGGATGAAACACTCATTGGAAAACTCAAATTACTCTCTCTCTCTCTCTAAGCATTCCTATAATAATCTTCCATTTTCAAGACCTCAAATTTCAAAAGTACTCCCTTGATCCCCAAGAAAACAAATGAGCTTATCCATTGCCCTCCTAACATCTCCCTTCTTGAAGAAGAGCCTATTTTATGAAGGATAAATGAAGAAGTTACTTAAAATTGTAAGTGATTTTTAAAGAGAGTGTGGTGAAGGTGAGGAAAGTATGCATGAAGAAAAAATGTTTATTGGTACTCCCCTTGGTGAGCAAGAAGGCATGCTATCTTTCAAACTAGATGAAGAAGTCACAATAGAAGATGAAGGAGATGTTAACTTGTTTCAAGAGCTTCCTTTTGATATGATTTAGTATGAATAAGAGAAGGTAAATCCTTATTTTGATATCCCTTGTATTAGTCAAAATCATAGTGAAGTCTTATTTAAATTTTTGGAATCAGGTTACTCACTACTTTTAGGTGATTATGGGTTGAGTAAGATAATAGGAGGGAGTTTTGGTAAAAAAATTAACAAGATAGAGAGTGATAGTCTTGAAAATTTACCTTTTCAAGAGGCAACCTCACCACATGATGATTTATTTGAAATATTCAACATGGTTTATCATCTTCGTAACTCATTTTCAAACCTTGATATACTCTTGGAAGACAATGAGGATCTCTTTTGGCCACCATTTCTCAAAGAACAACAAAATATCACTTTTGGAGATAATGATGGACAAGTTGAGTCTTCAAGAGGATACTAAGGTATAGGTAGGCTACTTTAATCAGTCATATGAATTTCATGATGTAGATGGTCTTACAAACCAATATCTATCCATCTTAGAGACTATTGCCAAAGAAGAGAAACTACATAAGGTAGAGGATGAAGTCCAAGACTAGTATGTGTTCATTGGAGATATATTTTTCTAATTTATACCTTCTACAAGGCTTGTAAAATGTATTGGCATTCAAGGAAAAGGATCAACCAAGTAAGGAGTCAATCAAATGTGATTTCATACACCATTACATACCTCATGAAGTAAGTGATCCAAAAAACTTTCCTTTTGATCCTATAGGAGGATTATTTTTAGGTTAGTTGTATTCAGTTTAACATTCCTCTAAGTGTTGTTTTATCACATTATTTTTCTTATATTTTGTTCCAAATAAGTGATTTTATTTCACATTTATCTTGTTAGTCAGTTTCCCTTATTTTGTGTGTTTTCTTTCCTTGTTTTGGAGGAGAAATTTGTATTATTTCAAGTCAAGAGTATTATGGTCATTGATAAAATTTTTTACTATCATTTCAAAATGCAAGAGTGGTCTTATAAGTCTAAAATAAATGTCAATGGTTTGGTTCTCAAGTATAGCAAGCATAATTCCTAACTGAGTTACCAAAATGTTCACATTTTTGACCTCACAAGTTAGATTATCACCCATACCACTTGAAACTTTGCTTGTCATGTTTATTTTTATGTTGGTATTGTAATGTACTTGAAATGGTCACCCAAAACCATGATTAGTAGAGTTTATGGTAGATTTGATGAAATTAAGGTTTTGATCATTATGACCATGTGCTTGTTTAGCCACCTTTTGACTAGTTTAAAGTTGTTTCAAGAGATGAAAAGAAAAAAAAATACCCTAAGATGACTTATGACTTGTGTCAAAATCATCTCATCCTATATAATTGATCATATCAATTAGTGATAAGTTTGACTAACATTATGACCCAATTTATTACATTTTGGGTCACTTTAGGGCTTCTAAAGTAGGATTTGCATGTGAATGACAATATAATATCAAAATAATGACATGGAGTACTTTTTTAGGCATGAAAAGGTATAATAGATACATTTTTCATTAGTTTCAATATACTTCTCAAGTGATTTTGGTAGTTTTAGTGCAAAAAAAAGCCTATTTTGAGGCTAACCATATAGTTATTGAAATAAAAATTAATTTTTAGGCATCTCTAAGTCTTTATTTATCCATGAAAAATTCAAATACATTATTTTGAAGGAGTTTTAGGTGTCATAATGAAGAAACTGACTTATCTCCCATATCGACCTCCATGGTAGCTCTAGGAAGGCCATCAATTTTTGATTAGTATGGGCAAGATAGAGATTTAGGTCTAAATATCTTGAAAATTGATATGAAACCAAATGACCTTAAATTTAGTGGAATTGGTTTTTAGATTCATTCCCTCATATTTATGAACAATCACTAAGAGTGTACGGGCATCTAAATGGCATATTCATCCAAATAGGGTCCAGGTTTTCCTCCATTTTTTCACATCAAGATTCAATGGGGAAGAGTGGTTATAGTGAGGTTATTTAAGGGTAAAATAGGAATTTTTATATGTATATTCATTAGGTAACTTAGTCTAGGAAGGTACATATGAAACAAAATTGGTTTTCTATAGTGTCTTTGTGAATGGTCTATTAGATCAGTTTTGGATCATGATTTGAGTTATCAAGCAAGTGTATTCATATTAAAGGGTTACTAAGTTAATTAATAAGTCATTTCAAACCTCATTAATCTAATAAAAAACTCATATATTTCCATCTTGAGTACAATCTCCTTTGAGATGGTTTTAGGGAGATAATATCTTTAACAAGGTACAATTATAGTTAATGAGTTTCTAGTGCTTGAGAAGTGTCTCAATGAGGTCAAAATATCTTATTAATAATAATTAATAGAGATATATAATTAATTAATTTAAGGTATTTCAATGAGGTTTAAGATACCATACTCTTTTAAGGTACAAAAGAGCATTTGGAGGTCTAGTAACATAACTTTATCTCTAGACCTTGGTGATCAAGTTAAGAGGAATATCATAAAAAGTGACATGAATAAAGGATTAACAAAGGTTGGGAGGTTTTTTAAGTCACATGATATTATTTCATTGAACTCTTTATAAGTCTTGAAATGGCTAATGACACTCATAAGGATCAAAATACCCAAAAAGGCCTATTATGCCTAAATGTGCTAGTCAGGCCTATATGCTATGATCATGGAGACTGATAATAAATAGGTAGGCACAACAAGAACAATAATTTTATCTCCTTGCCTCATCAAATATGATAAATTAGTCATTAAATGGAGATATTAGGTGAACATTCTCATGGAATCCTTAGTAGGTGAAATGATGATAAGTGTGACAGAGAGAAATGACTACTTACAATAGTCATGATGGAGTAGGGGTTAGAAGAAGTATTGATTTGTTTTATAAGCTCAACCTAATGTTTATACAACATAAATTGGTATCATATCAACCAAATAAAGATATAATTGAAACTATGGAATAATTCATTCATATAGAGCTAAAGTTGATGAAGAAATAACATTACAAATTCCTTTAATTGGAAAAGTTAAGGTATTTTTGAATTTTTTAAGGTAATGGATCATTTCTTGTTTTCATTGATATTAAAACCTCTTTACGAAAATTTTATGCTTATTCAATCTATTTTTTAACATGAAGGGTCAATGAGGGTGTTAAGATCACTTTTGTCTCTTGAGACCAATCTCCCATCCCTTCTCAGTCTATACACAGGGAGAAACCACCACCTAAAATAGTCACCCATGAAGATACTTCAAAAGGTGTCATGTTGAACATGGAGGTAAGAAAATAGTGGAAGGGTATAAGGGAATATGAATTCAAAAATTTAAAGGAAAGTAAGATTTTCATAAGACTACTCAAGTTCCCTACTTTACATACTTCAACATGATGATCTCAAACCATACAATAAGGTCCACAAACTCTCTTTATGACTGAGTTTTCAAAGAAAGCCAAGGTTTTGGTCTTAAATGAGGGATCCAATGAAGAATCTCAAAATGGATCGTGATGTAACTTAAATTCAATGGTAGAGTCATCAATAACCCACTCCATATCTCCACTTCACCCACTTTCCTAATCAAGACTTGAAAGACACCTACAACCATCTTATTTTGGCTCAAACAGGGAGGTGAAGGTGAGGTTGGATCCCAATGTAGTTGGTAGGTCTGTGGAGTCTTTAAAAAAGATATTAAATAATCAAGTACATCTTAATGAAAAATATTCATTAAAATATTGTGATGAATACTTACTAAATGATCACTTATAATAGGGTATGAGTAGGCCTAGACAGCCGTGATTATGAAAGTAAGGCAAGGTAAGTAAAGAGATAAGAGCCTAGACACTTATACATTGTACATGATATGATGGGAAGATCAGGAATACCTTATCAAGGGGTTAATTACATATCAAGGTTCAATGACCCTATATTGGGCATCTCACATCATAAAACATCACATGATCACCTATAGCCATCCTATCTTGACTCAAGTAGTGATATGAATAGCATTTTAGTGATAGGAGAATAATGAGAGACATATTCCATGCAGATCAAGAACACCTTCTCAAGGAATATAGGACATTTAAAAGGCTTAAAGAATGTACATGGAAGATCTCACCTCTCTCTTAGTCTAAACATCACCTATAACCAAACCTAGCAGAGCCTGAGATAAAGTTGGTTTAATATGAATTAATAAAGGAAGGTACATAATAATGAGTAATAAATAAAGGTTAAATAAGTTAAAGGGAAGTGTTATTGAAACATTATCAAAGTCCTTACTCTTTCTCTCATTCAACCTCTTTTATTCTAGGCCTAGACATGTAAAATAAACACCTACGATCAAGAGGCCTAAATGGCCACACACAGAGGTCAGTCTAAGCATAGATGAAGAATGATAGTTTAAAGGTGTAAATAAGGGTTACAAGGTGATATTGAACACTCAAATAGGTTTGTGAAGACCTAATCAGGGCTTTCATCACTTCTAATTTCTCTAAACAGACCAATGAAACCTCAAATCTTCACTTACAATTGGTCTGACCACCTTCAAGACTAATTGAGGTATAGTGACTAAGAGACTAAATGGTATTTTTAATACTGATACAAGATTTCATGGGGACTAGGGGATTGTGCTTCATGTTCATGAATGTCAAAAATCTCATAATAATTTCTCATTTCAGATAAACTACAAGAAAGTAACATAGTTAGGGTCAAAACAACATTCTATCAAGAAACCCCGAGCTTTATTCAAGGGGTTACATAGGATATTAAGGGTAGAAATGATGAGGATAACTATTGGAGGATGCTATACAAGGTGGAACAAACCCCAAGGAACCATTTGGATCCAAAACCAAAGTCTCTCACACCTCTTCAGATAGATACAACCTTTTCAAGATCTTAAACAAGCATGAAAACCAAGGTATGGTCACATTATTATGCTTATATTGGTATGGATAAGTTTAATGGGATTCTAATATCTTAGGGCTTGTTAGGGGCCTATGTATACTCAAACTTATTGGCATTAGTTGTTGGATTAAGGCCCTATTTTTTATGAATAATTGTTAGGACCTGAAGCAACTCTAAACCTTCTAAAAACCCTTTTAAGAGGTTGATAGAGAATAAAATAGAGAATATGCATCAAAATTCAAATTTTTAACCCTGTAACTTACCAAACTCTTTTTAAAACTCTCTGAATTTCCTCCACATAACATTTATTTCTACCTACACCTGTACAAATTTGAGAAAAACTAAATTTTTATAATTTTTTGAGATAAAATGGGGTGTTGAAGTATGCTTATGAATGAAAATATTTAAAGAGGTGATTTGGAAGTTATTATACCTATTAAATTATAAAAATCCATAGAATTTAACTTAGAAGTGCTAGAAAAATCATATTTTACAAGGCAGTCTAAAAATGCCTTAAAAGGAAAACCTTGCCAAAAGCCATTTCATGGTTTGCATACTTATACAATGTCCCAGAACATGAAATATGGCATGGATAAGGGTCTTAGTCAAATTAAAGTGAGTTAAACACTTTTTTCTAGTTTCACACATGTGGGTGGTCATTTGGGCCAAATTTATCTTTCTATGCCTAGAAGGCCTAATTAGGCTTAATTGAAGAGATAAATGAGAGAAAAAGAGTACCTCCACTTGGATTTGGATCATAAAATTTTGAGTGGAGTTATAAAGGTTTAGAGGGTACTAAAAAATGTTCTCAAAATTTTTAATTGATTTGTATAATCTTCTGGATAAGGATCTTTACAGGGTTTTAGAGCTACAAGGAATAGGTACTTTAGCAAGCAAATAAAGTAGAATGGTATATTTTGGGCTACTTGATGGTTTAAAATTCTTTGTTTTAGGTTTGAATTCATGTTTATAACCTTTATATGGGGGTAATTTTCCTAATTTAAATCAAAACCCTTCTTTCTCTCTCCTATGCCTCTTTGCTCATGTGAAGGAATCAAGTATGACAAAACAAGTAATACGATTGTATACAAACCCCAGATCTAGATGTGAGACAAATAACAAAGACACTCACTATAAAATAATGAGAGAAAAGTTGAACACACCATAACATAGATATACCATGAGAAAACCTCATGAAGAGGTAAAAAATTCATCAAGATTATTCATTATTTGAGAAATAAAAATGTACCCAATACAAGCTTTCTCTTATCTCTTTTTTCATTTCATATTATAATATAAACTCTTTATTATATATACAAAGTAATTTGACCAATATAATTTGATATTTTCGAGTCACTACATTAATGGGTCTAACTTATCCAAAAATCATTTAATATATTTTATTATTTATTTATACAAGGATAAACTCATGATAAATTATAAAATATATTATTATTTAACCAATATAATTTAATGTATTAAGGGTACATAAATAAAACCATTAAACTATTCATTGTTTCAATGCTCTTCATTAATTTTAAGTGGGGATAGATGCCATAATCACCTTTATATAAATGAAGTTATATTCCATGAACCATCCACATGATAATTCTTAGGAGGTAATTACATAACAAACTTACACTCCTTGAACCATCCACATGATGAGTTTTAGGAGGTAATAATTGAAGGAAACATTCTTTCATCATGATATAGTCACCTTTAAATAAATTATTTTATGTAAACATAGTCACCCAAAGGTATTAAAATATTGAACCATATATAGCCAAATGTATTACACTATGTAACCATAATCACATAGTCACCTTTAAAATAATTACACTATACAACTATAGATATCCAAATATATTAGATTATGTAACCATAATCACATAGTTACTTTTAAATGAATTACTCTATACACACATAAATACCTAAAGGTTTTTCACTATGTCTCTATAGACACTTTTAAAGGAATTATACTATGTTACTCTAAACCCTTAGAGTGAGTTTAGGCTAGCATGATTATGTGACTACTTTTCACAGTGAGAATACATCCCATAATTTTTTATGAATAATCAACCAAGAATATTGAAGTATTTTATAATATAAGGACCTCCATGCTACTATATATTGGGTAAAATGTATACTTCTATTTAAAGTTTATCAAAATCACATAAAGTGATATATTACAATGCTTTACAATGAGAATAAGTATAAAGCGATAGAAGGAAACACATGACTCATATGAATTTTTAAGAAGTGACATTGTCATTTACACTCCCCCTTAATGGCAACTTTGATAGGCACAACATTGAATGAACTTCTATAGGCTTTAGTTTTTTAATGTTGTATTATATTTTTTACCAAATCTATACAACTTTGACTATCATCAAGAAGGTTAGAACAATGATGAATTTCCACACAATGTTATTTTATTATTTTTCATAGCCACAAGGATTCTTTAACAACTTCCATATGAAGACATTCAAATGATAACACCTACACAAAACATAAACACATATCTAGAAGTAGACTCATAATAGTATGGTTAAAATAATAATAACCAAATAAATTAGCATAATCAAAAGAAAAATAATATAAACCAAATTTTATAATTCTTTTTATATATTGAAGTATTCACTTTGCTAATTTTCAATGATCCAAGTATGGATCCTGCATAAATATGGAAGCAACACCTACATTTTATGAAATATATATCTTATTAATGGTTAGATAAATCAAACTACCAATAATATATTTATAAATATGAGTTAGCTTTATTGCACATAATTTTTGGATCAAGATTTAACACAACCTTCAATAAGAGTATAAGTAAGCTTGCAATCAAGTATGCTAAATTTAAAAAGTAAGCTATGTGATGCACATAAAATAAATTTACTAATAAATTGATACTAAGTTAATCAAATATTACATATCTTATTAAGAATAATTCATATTATAATTTGAGTCATGAATATATATATATATATTTTTTAAAGTTGAAACTACAAATTTACATTTTATACTAAACCAAAAAAAAGTTTAGAAAGAATTTTTTTAACATGTTTTATATTTAATTTTGAAATAAGAATGCATATTCTAATGAGTAAAAAAACACTAACCACTTTAGTTGATTGTAAAATAATTAAAAAAATATAGATAATTGCAATAAGGGTGAAAGTTGCAAGTGTTGTAAAAGTTATCACAAGTGGTATAAATGGTGTTATGTATTACACTAGTTTACTAAATTATTATAAAATAAATAGTAGTAGGTTTAAAATAAAATAAAAGACCATTTTAATGTGTCTTAAATGTGTCAAAACCTCCAAATCAATTAGTTGGATGATTATGATCAATAAATAGTGGATAAGGTCAAATATTAAAAAAAGTTGTCGAATAAGGCACAAGTTCCCACATGAATGAGAATACAAATTTAAAAAAAAAATTATAATAAAAAATAATTTTAAACAAAAGGAAGGATAGAAGGGATTTGAATATAAGACCTATTTACTACAAGTGTACTAGCAAAACTAGGCTAGCCAACTCACCCACTAAACTTGTTAACATTTCATATACAAAAGTTTGCATATAAACTTTTTTAAAATTTTGATTTTATTTTATTTTATAAAAATAAAATAGAAATAAAAATATGTAACAAAATAATTAAATGCATATAAAAGTTTGAATTGAAAAAAAAGGTTTTAAAACAAAATGGGATCCACAAGCTTAGGTAGAAAAAGACAAATAAATAAAAAACTTTATTTTTTAAATACTTGAATAAAACATTGACATACCCATTATTTTCTAACAAAGATTAATGGAGTGCTCAGGAAGCAACTCGATCGCCATTGAAGCTTTAGGTGGCCATTTATGACAAAGTAAAACTTTAAACTACCTTCTAACGCCTCTAGGAGAACCAAATTTAAGTGTTTTTGATTGAAAATTGATTTTGTATACTACTGTTGCTATATAGAGTCGTACTAAGATGCCCAGGCAAGAAAAAAAATTGAAAAATCTTCCTAACTCCTCCAACTAGACTCTCTAAGTGCTTTTGAAGTTAAAAAATTAATAAATCACCCTTCAAAAATCATAAAAACATTACAAATTATTTTTTTCTAATTTTTTTTCTTCCAAGGGCCATACCAAGTAGTACAAAGATGCTAATGGAGGTTGAATAAAAAATAAAAATGCTAGAACAAAGTTTTCAGAGACTGGAGAGAGTTTTACAGGGTTAAAGACTCACAATACAACCTTTAAAGACTAAAACTAGTGTGTAGAGGATCTAAGACAAATTATTCATTAAAATTTTATCAATGAGGTCATACAAGGCCATACTATGGTGATCTTGCATAGAGGAAAAAATCAAAAACTTGAAATGAATACTTCAGACGCTTTGAGGAAGCTTTGGGTGGCTTAAAAACTCATAAAATCTACTTGAAACACAAGAACAGTACAATAGAGATTAAAAAAGAGTTTTTTATTGATTTTTTAAAATTAGAGACTATACAAAGGCCATACAAAAATGTCTAAGTGCTAATTTACTCACTAGTTGGCTCTCTTAATGCTTACAACTGCCTTTAAGTGCTAGATTTGTAACTAGAGAGCTTTAAACACTTTTATTGAAGATCATTAGATTTTTAAAAAAAATATGTTTCTTAATGCTTAAAGTAACATTTATAGCCTATTTAAGATACCCAAGAAGATCTATGTTATGAAAATAAGCTTAATATTTGATAAAATGCGTAGATCTAAAAATTCTAGGCTCTAAGAGAAGAAATAAATGAAAAAACTTATTTTTATTGAATAAAAATCTTCAAATTCTTTTATGAACATACCATAGCTTGAAAAATAGATGAATCTAAGCTTGAACACAAGCCAAAAATCTTGATCTATGATCTTTTCTCTTGATCACACATCAATCAACTCTAATACCATGACAAAATAAATAATATGATTGCTTATGAACACTACATCTAGATGTGAGACCAATATCAAATACATTCACCATGAAAAAATGAGAGCAAATGTGAACACACCATAACAAAAATATATAATGAAAAAACCTCATGAAGAGTTAAAAAATTACCAAGATTATTCATTATTTGAGAAATAAAAATGTACCCAATACAAGCTTTCTCTTCTCTCTTTTTTTCTTTCATTTTATAATATAAACTTTTTATTATATATACAAGCTAATTTAACCATTATAATGTGACATTTTCTAACCACCACATTAATGGGTCCAACCTCTCCAAAGGTTATTTAATATATTTTATTATTTATTTATATGAGGATAAACTCATGATAAATAATAAAATATATTATTATTTAACTAATATAATTTAATGTATTAAGGGTACATAAATAACACCACTTAACCATTAATTGTTTCATTAAAGTGTTCAAAGTACTTAATGAATGCATAGAACATTTATATAGAATTTATTGATGTTTATTCTTCCCTCCAACACCTAATCAAGCATGAAAAAATCAAATTTAGTTGCAAATAAGTTTTCAAAGGTGGAAAAGGTCTCAAGAACTCCTTACTACACCTTCTTTCCTTCTTATGCCTAGCATGTTGAAGGAGACAAACAAGCACTAAAGAGATTTTAAAAACCCATGTAAGGTGGAGGGACTTCATGAATGTCTTGTAATAAGTTTTTTAATGAATAATGAATTAAGACTTAAAGTCTTATTTTCAAGGAGAACTAATTCTTCAATAAAGACATATGAGCTAGTATATAGGGAGTCAAGCAAGGATATATTCACCCTCAAAGTGGT